>CM037091.1:114018239-114193829 GCA_020916435.1 Oxytropis ochrocephala | reverse complement strand
TCACATTTTCTCCGTCTTGGGGTTTGGACCTAGGAGGAAGTTGACCGGAATGGTTGCTTCCTTTTAGTGTAAATGGCCAGAAACTTCTCTTCCTCTCCCCACCGGGATTAACCACGATGATGAGCACGGTAGGAGTAGCCAATTGCGGGAGAAGTTTCCCTCAGCTAGAACCCATTGCTACTTAGACGTGCGGCGTCACAGGGTAATCTCTTGAAACTAAGGCTTTCAAAGCGCCATATTAAAATCTCGGGGCCATGCTATCTCTTTGGTTAAAATTGCAAAATTATGTAAAAAATATTATACAAGTCAAGATCGGCGAGATATAAAAAGCGAAGACATAGTAAAATAAACTAAGAAGCGTTTTAAAGCGAGCCTAAAGCTTTCGACATGTTCAAATTTAACGGATGCCACCAACAACTTAGTATCGAAACCCCAGTGATTATTACTTTTCGTTGTTGGTAGCGATCCGATCTGCAAGTATTACGATCCTCCTCGTTTAAATGATTCTTTTCAGCGAGAATGCCTTTTCGATTCATCTCGTCGGGTCCAACCAAGAGGAAACTTGGTGGTGAACGATGTCATTCTCGGCATTAAAAGTCCCACTCGGTCTACCACAATAGCGACACCGGTTCGACCGAGGAAAACTTATTTTCCATTCATACTTCAAACTTTACGAATATGGCGAAAAACCTTGATTCCTGCTCGGATCGGAGGCATAATGCTCTAAGCGCGCGAGGTTGCCGCTGTTCTTCTCGGTCCTTTTGTTTACTTGAAACATATGTAAGAAAAGTTGAAGGGAAAGGGGCCGACCTAAATGAATGCATACCAGCTCAAAAGCTCGTACGAATTCATATATTTCTTTTCTTTAGAGGATCTCACTCGATATTCTCTCAAATTTGATATTTATAAAAAGTTTCTATTTATATATTTCTAGGATAAATACCAAGGTATCCTTTGAATTTAATTTTTGAATTCTCAAAATCAAACGTTCACCATGGCTCATAACAGAAGACAAAAGCAGAAACACAATTCATCTCACAACAACAAAATCACAAGAAAACTCCGTTTAGTGTACACGGATCCCAATGCCACAGACTCTTCATCAGATGAAAATTATCATTTTTCGAAAACAAAGAAGATTAAAAGAATTGTTCAAGAACTTCCTCTTCCAAACATTGACATTCATGAAATAAGTAACAAAAGTTGTGAGGATTTGAACAAGGGTAACAAAGTAGATGTGAAGAGACGACCAAAAAGCAAATACAGAGGCGTTCGGATGAGGAAATGGGGAAGTTGGTCGGCTGAGATTCGCAATCCGTTGATCAAGAGAGGTCGCGAATGGATTGGCACATTCAGTACTGCAGAAGAGGCTTCACAAGTTTATGAGAAAAGGTATCTTGAAATACAAGAAGAGATGGCTAATGCTGAGAAGGTGAAAAATAGTGGTAATAGTGAAAATAATGTTAATGTTATTATGGCCACTAATCAAGAAAAGAGTAGTAATGATTACTTTGTTTCTTGTGATTCTTTGGATGATTCTAAGAGTAATACTATGTCTCAAACACCATCTTCTCTGTTGGCAAAATTGAATACTTCAGATTGTAATTTGATTGAGGCGGGTAATGTTTCAAGCAATGAGGTTGTTAAGGTCGAAGTTTTGGGGGTGAATTTGCAACAGTGAAGGATGAATTTGCAAAACTAGATAGGCCAGATTTAAGTGTTTCTAACACGCAGCCATTATCGTTACCACCACTACCACCACCACCGGCGATTGTTAGGGGCGCAAATCCATGTCAGTTTGAATTTAATTGTTTTAGAATTGATGATTTTGGGGATGGACATGAATATGATGATCTTGGTGGTTTTCAAGACATTAAAATTTGTAGTATTGATGACAAAGATCCTTGTGGCATTCCTGGTTTTGATTATGCTGTTGATGATGTCACTTCTAAAAAGTGGAATTGAGCTTCTATTCATTTGTTTTTGAGGTAAAAATAAATTCAATGAGAGCTGAAGAGAGAATTTTAATTCTGGTATCTATCCATAAGATATTTTAAGTTAACTGTAAATCTCTATGAATTTTGTTTGTTTTTTCCTTTTATTCAAAGGTATCCTATTAAGATATGTATTTTTGAGTGCACCTATACACTTGTAAAATGAAAAACCAATGTTCAACACTCGAGAATCGGACCCGACAACCAAGTCTTATAAACACCATTTCTCCCAACTGCGGCGAATCGATCTACGACAAAATATGTTTGATTGAGCTTTGTCATTCACAATTTTAGAAAACAAATTTAGTATTTTTGAAAATATTAAATGGTTATTTTCACATTTACAATATCATTTCGTTGACAAAAGAAGAGTACTTTCAAAAGTCACAGCGGACAAATGTCGCAATTGTAAAATTTACTGTTTTTAAAAACAAAACTAGAGATTGAATTGGAGAGCGCCAAGATGCGTAGTTCGATTGGTTCGATTATGGTTGAATTGATGAGTAATAATTAAATATTAAAAAGAAAATATTAAATTTTGGAGAAAAGTTAAATTAAAAAAAACATTTGGACGGTTGTCATCAGCCAATTGGTGGTTCAAAGCAGTTCCCAATTCTGAGCGGTTCAATTGAATTGCGATTCAAATAAGGTTAAACCAACCATTAGACTGTTCGGTTCCCAATCCACCCAATTGAGCCGCCTGATTTGGTTCTTACAACACTGGTACTATGTATAAAACACATACACTACTTGTACTAGTAGCCATTCACTTTCTGTCTTTGTCATTCAATACCTATACCAATCAATTAGAATTTCTCAAGAAAATAAAATACATGTGCAAGTATGATTGGTATTCACTACCATTTATGTTTGGTTTAAGATACTAGATGGCCAAAAATCAATTCTAGGAAGAAAAGAAAACAAGGTCAAAAGAAGCGAAATTACTACTACTACTATGGCAAACCATGATTAGCAGAAAGTATACTTAATCAAGCAAACTACAACTGAATCGACCATCTAAGATAGATAGCTTCTCTGCTTTTGTGACCACATCTAGAGTGAGAGGACTAAAGCTTCGAGATGGTCCATAAAAATGAGGAAACTATTTAAACCATCCACAATTTCATACACCAAACCATCACCAAGCTGAGGAAAATTCATTACCATTAACAAGACAATAATAATAATAAAGTATTTATTTAATCACACACTAAAAGTATTTATTTATGTGCAAACCTTTTTAGCATCAATCTGAAGCAGGTAGAGTTCTTCCTTGCTGTTCAAGAAGAAGTTATCCAGCGTTGACCGAACCTGCAATGTTATTCGAAATGATTGTAGATCTTCAGAATCATGACAATTCCATAAATCACAAAAATCAATTGACATCAGAAAAATGAACCTGGTTGAGCTTGCTGAGATGGATGAAACCAGAAGATTTATCAAGGTCACCACCGAAAGTGGACCCGTTCGTCTGCAACTCTTCCCACTCCTTCGCTGTGCTGATTCTGTACACCAAATCACTCATCTTCAACAACAAACACAATCGATCCCTGTCTTTTTCTTTTCCACTTCATTCATTCACCACATAACAACAACATAACCTTCTTTAATGGGCCCGGACAGCCCCATTTTACTCCGGGTTGGGCCTGATAGTTGGGCTTCCTCTATACCAATTTGGGGTTTGCTTATCCCACACCCCCTCCTACTCTTTCACACCCCTTAACAAATTTTATTCCAAAAATAACCTCGCGTGAAACGCTGTGAGGACTGTTTTATGGCGATTCGAGCGACATTGTTGAAACACGTTCGAACAACATCATGCGAGCATAATAAAATGGTGAGCGTGGTGTAAGAGTCCATTTTGTAATAAAATAGGGTGTTGAACACATAAATGAGAACACTTGTTCGCGTGTGCGTCTGAGCAGTGAAATTAGACACAACGGTGTGAAGTCAAGATTTAACACACACTAACGATGTCATTCGAACTGTTGAAGGCGTGTTGAGCAGTGAAATTTCGTGAAAAAAAGAGGTTTTGGTGGCGGCACTTTAGTCTTTTCACACCGCTTATGGGGTGTGTTTTGAAATAGGAGGGTGTGGGAAAAGCAAGCGCCTACCAATTTTTGGCTTTTTTACCCTCGCCACTTCCCTCCATACCCCACATAAGCTAAAAACCCCAAAATACCCTTAAAAAAGGCTTTTTTTAAATAAAAAAAAATCAATCATCTATGTGTTATCTTACATATATCGACTTGTATTTTGGTAAGATCGTATATATGTTAAAAAATTTAAATACGATGGGAATTTTTAAAACAAGTCGTATATCTGCACTGCCTTGGTACATAAGATTTGTATTTTAACAAAGTCGTATATCTTACCAAGGTGTGGAAGTATATCTGACTTGTTTTATTTATTAATATGATTGTTTTAATTTTAAAAAAAGTTATAAAAATGTGTTACTAAAAATCCGTTAAAGAGTCAAAACATCCAAAAATTATAAAAACACCACTAAAAATCTAACAAAACTAAAATAAGGCTATGCAAATTTTTTTTAGATATTTTGGAGACTATGAAAATTTAATAAAATTAATAAAAAATAATAAAAGATGGAATTTGAGATTTTGAGTCCGTTGTCCCTTTAGAAGTCCTTCTAAGGGTGTCTTGATCCTTGATTTTTTCCAGTTTAATGATTGTGGCTTCATTACAATCAAGTAGGTTTCAGCCAGATTTTTAGCCTAAATTATTAGTTCGGCGTGTAACGTCGTCACGTGTTAACGAACTACTGTACTAAATTCATTTTTAGCCTACTTATTCATATCTAATTTATTTTTATTTAAAATATATAATTTTAATTATTTTTATTTGACTACAAAGTCGTACATACCAAATGTGGGGGTATATCTGATTTGTAAAACAAAGTCGTATATACCAAAGGTTGGGGTGTATATGACTTTGTAATTTCTGAGTCGTATATACCCACATTTGGTATATCTGGCTATATATACTCTGATTTAGGGGTATATCTGATTTATATATTTTTTTGGGTGAGGATATTTTGGGGTTTTTAAATTTTTGTGGGGGTATAAGGGAGTCTTGTGGGGGTATAAAAAATACTCCAATTTTTTTTTGCCATTGTTTTTCCCACACCCTCTCTACTCGATTGCACACCCCATAACCCTCTGAAATGACCAAAATACCATTAATGAACAAGCCAGGTTCCCAATCGTCCCTATTTTTTCCTAGTTTTTAAAGAGCGGGGATGGGCTGCCAAACGATTCGAAAACGAGCAACCAAACTTGTTAAAATTGCAATTTTTGCCAAACACGCCCCTTTTCACATTTTTAACGAGTTCGATTATACATCGCCCGGTTGGTTGGTAGCCCGTTCTGAAACACTTAAAATCGATATGAATGACGTGTATCTGCACAATGTGAGAAAACGCGAATACCCTTTATCACAATTTTAAGCGTTCGGTTGTTGACCACACGAGCAGGTTCGAGAGATTGACAAGTGAACCGGTCAGGAGGTTTCTTGTTGAACCACGTGAGGAATTTTCACGTGTGTTCGCGTGAGATAATTTTGAAATATTTTAGGTTTGGGAGGTGTGTAGTGAATAAGAGGGTTTCGGAAAAGCAAGTCTCTTATTTTTCTTTTTGAAAAATATTCCGCTTACGCATCATGAAAAAGGTAATTTCCTGACAACAAAAAAATGTAATTCGAGTTTAATCAATACGATTGTGTCTGTGAGTGAGTGAGTGAGTGAGTGAGGGTGGGTGGGTGCTTGAATTCAGAGTATTAGACAAGGTCATTATGGACATTCCACACAAGGCAAAGTCAATGAAAGTGTCATTATGGACATTTCACAGTGACAAAAGCTATACGCAACTCTCAAGTAAAGAAGCCCCAAATTCAGTTAGGGGGTGTAACTGAGTTTGTTAGATTAGTTGTGAAAGTTTGTTGAATCAGTTAGATCTATTGTTGTATATATACTGTAATGAACTCTGAAATCATTCAACGAAGATATTCCATTTGATTCCATTCACAGAGTTTACAATCTATTACAGAGAAGTCATGGCTGTGATCGCGAGAACGAACCTGTTGAATGTAGCGAGTTTTCAGTTCAAAGAAACCGAAATGCCTTTTGCATGTTCAACCGCAATTCGCAAACATTTCGGAGATTGTCCTAAACGCAACGCGACCTGATAAAACGCAAAGGAAATTCCGCGATTCTTCCCAAAGTCAGAGCCCAGAACGAAAATTCTCCCGGTACGAATGCATATCCTATAACTCTATCAATCAATTCTCATACTCAAATTCTGTTACTAATTTTGTTTTTCTTTCTTTATGCTACTTGCTCTCTATTTCTCTCTCAGACTATGTTCCAGATTCCAAGTTTTACAAAGTGGAAGCGATTGTCAGGTTATTACCCTATTCTTTTATGGCGCGATGAGATTTACTGTGTAATTTGTTAGAACGAGTTTTGTTTTAGTTATGATTTTGAATTTCTTGTTGAACAGGCCATGGCGAGTCCCTTTGGTTTCTTCAGTAACACTTCTCTCTTCCCTTTTCATCAGTATTGTGAAATAAGGCGGTGAATCTTGTTATTTTCACTCTATTGGACATTGTCTGTATGCTTTCTTGGTAGATTTTTATTTTTATGCTTTCTTGGTAGATGAAATTGTTGCTACTTATAATTTATTTGGTGAATTAAGTGAAAATAGTACATTGATTTTTTTGAATACCTACATAATGGACTCATCCTCCTCCTTGTGACAGAGTTATGGCTTTACATTTGTTGAGTTGGTAACTTACTCAAATAATTTCTCTGGCCGTTACTGTTCATAAAATTTTCTTCTGGATGAGCTAGATGCTATTATATTTATTGTGCGTTTTAGTTTTATGGTGGAAAAAATTGATGTTGGGTGATGCGGAAAAAATTGATGTTGAATGTAAGTAAGTATAATGTGATTTATATTTGGTTGAATTTACTCTAAAGTGAGTTGAACAATAAACTTAAGAGTAAAATTCACTTTTAAAACAAAGATTCTAATTCCAACTTAAAGTTAGAATCAATTCCAAAGGTAAAATCAATTTTAGCCAAGAACATTCAAACATGCCAAAATATTTTTCTCTCCAGAATCACTTATGTCTTTCTCAAAAGTGATTCCAAGCAAGCATATAAGAGTCTGTTTGCTTTAGATTTTCATTGAATTTAAAAATAGATTAGTGTTTGGTAGTGATGTTTCAAGAGTGAGTTTAAAAAATTAGATTTTGTTTGGAAGATATATGTAGAATCGCTTTTGATATATAGAATTGTGTGAGTCTCACTCTCAGAATTGATTTTATTTAGCATAAAAGCTAGAAATTGCTGGCTTCTATTAGAATCAATATTATCCACCATGATTCTATAACCTAAACACATGAACAGTGCTTTTATATTTACCATGTTTTTACTTCAGTATTGATTCTGGACTCTCTAGAATCTTAACCAAAATTACACGTACTAGCCTGTTCTCATTTACTGGTATTCAATTTTTAATTTGTAAATGTGAAGGCTTTGCTACAAATGGGAATTCGTGGTGTCACTGTATCTGATGTCAGGGGTTTGGTGCTCAGGGTGGTTCAAAGAGAGGCAGGGAGGTAAGTACATTACTAACTGAAAGTAGTAAAATTTGAAGTAGATATTCTATGGATAAGGCTTCTATAGAGTAAATTTATCTTTAAAGTGAGCAAGTTAGGGTGTATTTATCCTTAATTAATCTAGAATACATTGTGATCTTAACCCACTTAAATTCAAAGGTGAATACACCCTTGCTTGCAACTTCAAATACAAACTTTTGTTAGAGTTTAAAGGAGTTTTTCTGTTGTCGTGCGTGTTTGAATTCCATTTTTTCACAACTAAACTGCTCATTCAAGTAGTAAGTTTAGCTGAATTTGTGCCTTGAAAATAAAACACTTAACATACTTCTTGATTTACTAAAATGTGCACACACAAAACTAGCCCGTGGCGAACCAACTATAACCGTGTTTTACGTTTATAATTTCTGTTCAAGAGATGTGTTTTCTTTTCCTTTGGGATTGATTTGTGTCCATGCTTTTATGATAATACATATAGGTCTAATGCACATTATATCATTGTCTTTTATTAAAAGTGTATTCTTCACAGGCTCTGAATTTTCTGAAGACAAATTTGTTGCAAAAGTCAAAATGGAAATAGTGGTGAGGAATGACCAGGTGTGTAGATTTTTGGTATTAATTTCACTGGCATCATGTGGTACAATTGATAGTGTACTGTTCTTTTTGTGTAATATTGAAAGGTAGTGAAAGAAAGAGTTTGCAGTTCTGTCAGTGTGCCCTTCATTTCTAAATGGCCAATTTCATTGAAAAATAAAGAAAACTGCTTTTGTTGTTAATTTGTCCTTCCTGCTTCGCTTTATGATGCCTTATGCTTTTTAAAACTTCACTTTTAAATGTGTAATAATATTAATAATCAAGACAATGTCCATTTTATACGAATTTGGGTATTCTCAGTTTTCATGACAATGTACATATAGGTCTAATGCACAATTAAAGATCAAGAGCTTTCTTTATGTGACCACAAAGGACATGCCTGAGGAGTTAGAATTAGCATTTTCAGTTCAGTGGTGTTTGAATTTTTTGTCATATGAATAAATTTTGGATATCCCTAGAATAAAACTTCGCCATACTTTAAGGACTTACAAAAGTTGCTTTCTGAAACATCTCTGATATGCATCATACATTTCTTCAGGTTGAGGCAGTGATAGACAAAATTATTGAGGAGGCAAGGACTGGGGAGATTGGTGACGGCAAAATTTTCTGTAAGGCCCAACCCTACTTTTCTAGTAGTGAATTTTACATTGTTGTCCGATTGTGGTTGATACAAACCTGATATTTCATTAAAAGGAATAGGAAAAACTCTCCCTTGGATAACAAACAGAGTTTCAAGGGAACTTCTAGGGTCTTTATCCAATACCCAAAGACTCCAACTCTTAAATGAGTAGCCAAATCTCCCTCTCATCCCCTCATCTTCTTTAAGCAATCCTTCCTATTTCTCTACTTATCCCCACCCCAAAACTAATTAATTGATTACTAATTAAAATCCAAAATTTAAGCATTTCAAAATCTAAAATTTATTAGATTACTATAAAGTTGGAAGTTAGGTTCCATCATTCAATAACTATCAGGTTGTTCAAAAAATAATCAGTAATCACCTGGATCTTGATGCATATTTACTGTCTCTTATACTAATTTGCATGAATTCTTATAATAGAAGTTCTTGAGTAGGGTATAAAATTAAGAATTATACTACAATTTATAGATTCAACAAGTAAATCTGTTGGCCTCAATTTGGAATTATTTTCTAATAGAACTTTAATTGTGCAGTGATCCCTGTCTCGGATGTTATAAGAATTCGCACAGGTACTCATTTGCTTCCTTGAATTGTCAAACAATGATTTGGTATAGCCAGAAATCAGCATATAAAATATGAAATTTTCAGGTGAGCGTGGGGAGCAGGCAGAGAGGATGACTGGGGGCGAACTGGCGTGTTATCTGCTGCGTGATTGTTGGGTCGAAAGATTAGCATTTGCAATCTGGTCCTCTTACCTATTCTCCTTTTCTATGCTTTATGTACTTTGCACTTTGCTTTAAGACAATATTGTAAGGACTGTGTAGTCTGTTCGTAGTGATGTGGTTAAGGCCTTCAATTCTATTGATATGGTTCCATAGAAATCGTGAAGGGAATTGTTGTACAAATAAGTCTGTTAAAAAAAACCCAAAGAGTCCCAAATTCATTACTCTATTTCGCGAGCAATTCAACTGAAGTGGTGAGTGACGAATGGGCCCACGGCAGTATGCATTTTAGTGTGTGACATTAGACAGATGACTATATGGTGAGAGATAAACTTAAGACCATTAGTTTTGTGCTGAACTTTCCTGTTATAATAGATTTTTTTTTTACTCTGTTATGGAGTTAATTGCATTTTGTGTAAGTTTGATGGGAAACGTAGTGGGAAGGAAAAAAAGCAAGGACTGAAAACAATTTTACAAAAAAAAAAATTAGTTTTTTTTAGATAGGCAAAAAAAATAATAATAAAAAAATAGTTGATTTGGCTGCAACAGATTAGTATTACTATTACGGTTATCTTGGTTTGTTATTTATGGGTTGCCTTATTATGCTGCAAAAGTAAATCTGGATCAGGATGGGTTAAACCTTGATTCTTGAATAAAGATGGAAGATTGGAAGGCAACTACAGCGACGCGGGAAATGATTAGAAAATTTGGGACTGCCTAGTTATTTATTGGTGTTTGTTTTTCCCACATGCACTTCTACTCAAAACACACTTCAGCCAAGGGTGTGAAAAATAAAAAGTAGTGATTTTTTTCACGAAAATTTTACTGTTCAAACACGCGGCGCTTGAGCAGTTCGAATGAGCGTCGTTCGTGTGTGTTAAATCTTGACTTCACACTCTTGTGTGCGTAATTTCACACTTGTTCGAATGAGGTTAAATGCGAGCAGTTCGCATGAGTGTTCAAACACCCTATTTTATTACAAAAAATGGACTCTCACACCATTCACTTTTTTTTTGTTCGGTTGGCCTCAACCGAATATATTCGATTGTCCAAATCACGAATAGGTGGCTCGCGCATTCTACTTAAGGGTATTTTTGGAATATTTGGAGTTAAGGGTGTGAAAGAGTAGGAGGGTGTGGGAAAAGCAAGCGCCTATTTATTTATCGGTTTTTACTATGGAAAATACTTCCCTGTACAAAATGAGAAGTAAGAATAACGTGGCCTCTGTTTTTCTAGGCACTCCTTGTATTTTTATAAGTAAAGACTAAAGAATCACTTTTTAAGTTCATTTGTTTCTGATCTATATTAGACCAGACACATTAGATATTGATAAAGCTTAAAAAGTGTTTTTTTTTATAAATGAGGCAGGAAGTAGTATGATGTTTTTTTGCTTTGGGATTGTGTAAATACAATAAACTATAACCACAATTGGTAATGTTTTCTTATGCGGACTCAAGCTAAACATTTATTCATAAAAAAAAAAAAAACATGGCACTATAGATGAATAAATAATAATAATAATAATAATAATAATAATAATAATTATACTAATTACATTCAATGGCAAGCCAACATTGTAGCTCATACGTTAGTTAGAGCTTCATGAGATTATGTTAGCTCAGAAGTCTTTGATTTGAGTCAAACTTGTATTCACGCAATTGATTATTAATAAAAAGAGCTAAGTTTTTTGTCAAAAAAAATTCAATGGTTACCCTCGAGACCCGAAAGCAAATTGTTCGTTTACGAAGATAAATTATAAAAATCAATTATCCCGACAATATACAATGTTTCATCATCAAGACTCAAAAGTTAAATATTCATTCACAAAAAACAAACACATTAAGAGACAAAATATTAAAAAAAAAAATTATTGTTTCAACAATATGTAATTTTCAAATCATTAACATGTAATCTTCTTTTGGCACATTATATATTGAGGGCGGTCGGTTGATGAGAGTGATATTTGAAAGATTTTATCTCAATTCTACACTAGATAAATTTGGGGAGAGAGAAATAAAGAAAAGATACATGATGTTTTTTTCACCAAACTTTGGAGAGATACATGATGTTTTACTTAGATTTGAAAATGATCTCCAACTCCTTCATAAGTTAAACATTTTATATTCGGTCTCACGACTTATCTTTCATCTTTGTTAAGTGATTGTGGTGATTTGGGTTGATGGGAGGAGCTCAGAGGCAATCTAGTAGGTGGCGATTCAATTGGCTCATTAAAGATCATAACATAGTGTTCTAACGATAGATGACCATGTAGTGTGCAAGTAGGAACTATAAAGCGTGGAGATAGTTGCTCAGTGCGAAAGCATAACTCAGCACCATGATCGGCAACAAGATTAAGTGCTTCATTGGATATAAGCTTCCTTTGTAGGTGTCTTGACACCTCGAGTAGTGTCATACGCGACCACTTTGTAAACTCCATTTGCGACTTGTCAAAGTCCCATAGAATAGGACAAAAAAACTTCAATCATTGTACACCAGTACCAAGTCACAACATACCAAAGGAAGGACAATCATATGCATTGTAAACACATGATTGTGCATAGACAAAGTGAAGCCCTTGCGGATGAATGGTGCTTCCAATTTGTGACCCCATCCACCTTAATTTTCATTGGTTTGATCTTCTCCAATTTACACCTAACTTCTTAGCCATATTGAGATCCAATAAGTTGTATGTACATTCCCACCATCAACGAGAATTTGGAGAGCTATTTTATGATATAAACCTTTCAACTGCTAGATTTGTAATATCGAAATCTATTCATTATCATTGAAAAGAGAGTACAAAGGTATTTATACACAATGATTTACAATGATGACGATGAACATCAAGTAAAGAATCGGTTATGGCGATTGTAAACAATTCAAACGGAAAAGCAACCAACCACTAGCTATTATTGAAAACTAACTTTGCAAATTGACTATACAACAACGAGACTAAACAAGAGAGAAAGAGTCTAGTGCTTGAACTTCAAGGTGGCATCTTGACTCATCTTCATTAAAGTGACTAAGTTTGCTAGTTGACTAGTCAATGCCCGATTTTGCTTGATTGGTTCCATGAGCATTAGTCTCTATTAGGAGCCCCAGTCATGATGCAGTAGTTAGGAGCCCGATCATGTCTTGTAGAGATTTGAGGGTATCGGTGTTATCAATTGGTGTTAGTTAGGGTGGTTCAAGCTCAGTCTTGTCTCTGTTGTCTCAGCGGGTCACATTCAACAATTTCATCAGGCTCCATACACATGAGTTGGTGATCAGGACCACGGTGCTTCAATTGGTGGCAAGGTGTGAACTTCTCATCACAATACCAATAAAGTCCTTTGGTACTCCTCTCTTCTAATTGAGCTTGGAATAGTATCTAGTTGGTTTGGAGAAAGAGGTTTTACGGGTAGATGTATTGGGGATAAGTGGTGGTAGGTTATTTTTGGTAGTTTGTGTTTGGGATTTGTAAAATGGTGGTTTGTAGGTGTTGTGATGGGTAGGTTTTGCTGATTCAGAGAGTTTGGCAAGGTTTGCAGCATGAGGGGTATTGGTAGGGTTGGACATGCGTACTTGGGCTTGTGTGATAGGGTTAAGTCTAGCTATGAAATTATTAAGGCGTGTTAGGGTATGTTAACACAGGTATGAGCTAGTTCAAATTCATCAATATAACTTTGAGCGAGGAGGAGTGATTTACTGTATTAACTCTGGCAAGCGGGTTCTCATAGAGATCGCCAAAAAGTGTCGCTTAACGTCAAGCGCATATTGAGACCAAAGTGCGATCAAACCTTCCCCACATGTAATTTAGATGCCATTGAAGTGCCAACCCTTCAAGATGTATAGGCGCCAATAAATGCGCGTGATCACGGTGGTGTTTAATCCAACAAGAAAAACCGATCACACTTGTAGAGCTAGTCCTTGACCTTTTTCCATCGAATCGGGGAAATTCTACCTTCAAATATTGTAGAATACTATCGTTGCTCACGAGCGATTTAGCGAGGCTCGTTGTTCACCAATCGATTACTAGGCGTGATTGCTCGTCTAACTTCTTTTCAAGATGCGCAGCGAAAGTTTGGCTCACGAGTCATCTTCTCAAAACAACAAGATTGTTGCTTTGATACCATTTGTGTTGATTTGGATTGATGGGGATGGAGCTCCAGGCAATCTAGTTCACACTAGAAGCTCGGTGGTGGAATCCAAGTGAGTGACTTACTTTCTACTCATTCGTCAATGCTCATCAAAAAACTTGCAGACCTTTCATACCTGCACATTTTTAACATGCCACTTATTTCAGATGACATATTAGAACGTAAAAAAGAATTCTTACAAAAAGACGAAGAAGAATAGAAAATGGTCCCTTATTTTGTACCCCCACCATCAGAACCCCCAACACCCATGGTGAAAAACCAAAAATACCTCTAGCTTTAACAAAAATACCCATAGTGAGTACAAATACAAAATGAATTTATCTATTAAAATGATAATTTCAGTTTGTATTTTTTAAAACCGAATTTATATAAATCCGTTTAGTTAACACACTCTCTCCAACCCTAGACCTGGCGCTCTCTGCTTCCTTCTC
Organism: Oxytropis ochrocephala; assembly: GCA_020916435.1. Taxonomy (NCBI): domain Eukaryota; kingdom Viridiplantae; phylum Streptophyta; class Magnoliopsida; order Fabales; family Fabaceae; genus Oxytropis; species Oxytropis ochrocephala. The sequence continues at coordinate 114,179,675 of CM037091.1, read as the reverse complement.
CACTCATCATCAGTCATCATCGTCACCTCTCATCACTTATCAGTCATCACCATCGCCTTCCTTCTTCATCAGTGGTAAAAAAATTAGTTTTATTTTTCACCTCTCATACTGTTAATGTTGCCATGGTCTTGTTGATTCATTGTGGGTATTTGCCTCTAATACTGTTAATGTTGTCTTCCTTCCTTCTTCCTTTATGTATTATGTAGCATGCTACTCTCAAAACATTGTCTTTATATATGTTGCTCAATGATTCGTGGCCCATTGGGCCATGGGTTGATGTCAGACTGGGTCGGGCCATAAAATATCATTAGAATATTGGTAGGCCCAACCCGATCCACAAATGTTGTTTGGCCTACGGGTGGGTAGAGATCGAGACCAGACCCATTGTGATTCTATTCATGGATGAAGGAGGAATAAAATGAAATAATTCATAATTTTTTACTTTTAATAAATATTAATTTAAAACAATGAGTCGGCAAGTATATATGGCCACATAGGCACAGATAAAAGCCACATTCACAACTTAACAGCCCACATAGGCATTTTTGTAACAGAATTAAACGAAAAGTCAAAAAAAGGATAAATGTGGAACGATTTTTGAAACATAAAGGAGCTATTCGTTACACGAAAATAACTTAAGGGACCTTGAGAGCTATTTTGCCTAGGCATGACAACAGGGCGGGTCGGGGATGGTTTTGCATCCTCTGTCCCCGTCGCTGTCTCTATCGGGGTCGGGTTTTTTATCGCTCATCCCCGTCCCAAACAGAGATGGGTTCCCCACTGGTACTCGTTTCTGCCACAAATTTACACAAAAATAAGAATTTATATTTATGATAATCAATATAATAAAATCATAATTATTATATAATGATAAAATAAAGTCAAAAGTGTTAGAATAGACTTTTCTATATAAAATAGATCAAAATTAAAAATAAACAAAATTATGAAACAAAATGATTGAGTATATATGCATAAATTAAAGGAAATAAGTAATTAATGTTTTGTTGAGTGAGTTCGAGGCGGGGGCAGGATGGGTATCGACATCCCCGAAGCCCACCCCGTTCTCGGTCAAAGTCGGTTTTCCACGTCGAACTCGAGATGGGGTTGGGTGGGTACTCGCGGTTACGGTTTTTGTTGCCATGTCTAATTTTGCCTAAAAAATAATAGGCTTAAATATATGTTTGGCCCCTGCAAATATAGTCATAATTCATTTAGGCCCATGTAAAAAAATGTTTTCAAATGATCCTTGCAAATATTAAGTATTTACAGTTAAGCCCTCGATTAACTTTCTATCCAAAAAAGTTAGCGTGGCTAAGGGAGATGACGTCTGCATGACATCATCAATGATGTTACTATCACGTGTCATCATGTCATTGGAACATTGTGCCACGTGTCATTGAACGCCACGTCCCCAACCCATGTCATCATGGACACATGGCACTGACATGTGCCACATCAAAAGCCAATGGATAGCTGCCACGTGGCGCTAGTGTGGCAAAATGGAGAATAGTGTGTTACTAAAAAATAGCAATTTTGGCAAGCATAGACCTCGAACGTGACCTCGACATGACAAGCACGCTCGATTACCACTTTGCACCACATGTTCATTTTAAGCTGCGAAAATCATCATGATCATCTTTCATCTTCAACCCAAAGCGAATGAAAACAAAAATCATCATCATCATCATCATCATCGATCTTGAACCCAAAGCGAATGAAAGCGAAAATCATCATCTTTCAACATCAGATTTCATTTTCAACCACGGATGCAAATCGTATATTAATTCATCGGTTCAATTGAATTGTTGTTGTTTTGAAGATGAAATTAGGGGTTTTCAATTGAATCGTTATTGTTGTTGAAGATCGATTCGAGATGAGCGATGCGATCATGAACCTATTTAGCTTTCCAATTTCGTTTGGAGGATGAAGAGATGATGATGAATGCGAAGGGAAGAGAAGGAAGAGGATACAACATTGTTCCAAATTATTATTTTTAAAAAAAAAAAACTATGTTGTGTAACAATATACATATAATAGAATCGGTACAATATCACAATTCAAACATTGATTCAGTGGTAATTCTCTTTATGTGTGACATAGATAGAGGTTGTGAGTTCAAGTCCCTCTTACGCTATTTTCAAAATTCACTTTAAGTGTAAGAACACTGCCATGTGACACCAGTGTTGACGTGGCGTGTCAATCTTAAAATGTAATCTGAAAGTCGATAATATGGTGGCGTGTGGGAGGGCGTCATCTCTCTATTAGTCGCCTCATTTTTTTATCGAAAAGTTAATAGAATGATTTAGCTATAAACGTTTATAAACGTTTAATATTTGCAATGGTGATTTTTAATTTTTTTTTAATGAGCCTAAATGGATTATGGTGAACTAAGCCAAAATAATATTCAAAACGGCACTTAATTGTGTGTGCAAAACATACACGAGGAAGTTTATAACAAAAAAGACAAACACGAAGACGATATAGAAGAGAACCATTTTTCATCCAAAGAAATCACTCCCTTTCTCAAATCTCAAAGGCAAGTCCCTCTCCATTTTCCTTCATCACATTTTCTCAGTATCTACAACGCTTATTTTTCCAGATCTACTCCATTTCTTATCCCGGTTTCTGCGATCTGATTATAAATTTATGAATTGCTTTCACCCTTGCTTGATCTGTGTGGTTACTTGTCTTCAGATCATGAATTTCAATTTTCATTAACATTTTCAATTTAATTTTCAGCATTGAAATTAGGTTAAAAATAATTAATCTGTGTTTCGAAATGATTCAGGATAGTTGAAAATGGGTCTATCTTTCACGAAGCTGTTTAGCCGGTTGTTTGCGAAGAAGGAGATGCGTATACTTATGGTAGGTCTCGATGCTGCCGGTAAAACCACCATTCTCTACAAACTCAAGCTTGGAGAAATTGTCACCACCATTCCCACCATTGGTAACTTTCATTTATTTTATTTTTAAAAATAATTGTTTATTTATTCTTATTGTTTGGCAATTTCGTTCAATAACTGATGGTAATGAAAGTAGAAGGATCCTCACTAGTTGATTTCAATATTTCTTCTAGTTTCAACATGTCTTATGGAGAATTAAAACAAGTGCAAAATTTGATAATATGTATAATTTTGTGTAGGCTTTAATGTTGAAACTGTGGAATATAAGAACATCAGCTTCACTGTCTGGGATGTTGGTGGCCAGGACAAGGTATCTATGCATAATGCTTTCATTGATTTTATGATATGATTATTGGCTGAAATATATTAGCATACTCTGTTCATGTTATGGGTTTCTGATAGGGGGTGAAGGGGAAAGGATTATATGAATAAGACTAGAGATCTTTGAAAAGGAAATTGTAAAAAGAATTGTAGCAGGAAGAGAATAGAAACTCAATTTAGCTTCATTTCATTACAAAGGCCATCGTTCACTATATAACAGAAAACAACTCTACGATTCACGCTAAACCAACTCACTCCCTAAACATTACAATTAGTATTCTAGAATTCTCTACAAATCAGCTAGTGAATGTACTTGTACCCATTGGAATTGGATCACCAATTCACCATCCTATTTGTCATTTGTTGCATTTGGAGCCATTTGTCCTGCTAATAGTTCCATTATTGATCTGAGAGAAAAGACAAATTTCGAGATTGATAATTTAATCAGTGAATAACTATTTCTTGATTGGGTTAACTTGTTTTTTGAAACAATCATTTGAGTTTTTTGGTTGCTTGTTAGAGTTTTTTTTAATGAAAAATATGATTATGTTCTTAAAATTGGGTTTGGATTTCTTAACAAACACGCTAGTATGTACTCCTCTCCATCGTGATACAGTATGGGTCGAAATGCATATCTTGTTTGGAGGTGCGTCCAATTGATTGCGCAATGATGTTTATGTAAATATTTCTGCTCTGGTTATACAGTCCATTTAAACAATTATCAACCATAGTACTAAATTTTGATCTACTGTAGTAATTAAACTATCAGTAAACACAACAATGTAGCTCCTAATTGTAATAATCACGGCTTTCCTATTGAATTTAGAGTGTTTGGCAGTTTTCTATACTAGTGGCATCACGTGACTTGTTAATATTGTGATTGTATTTAATCTTTACCCTAAAAGCACATCATAATTTAATCCTAAAATAATTGTTCCTTGGCATCTTCCACTTTATGTTAATGAGTATTGTTTCGGTTCATTACTGTAGCTAATCTCAGTCAATTGATCACATGGATTGGCTTTTATTTTAGGCTTAAATCGTCATACCTTTGACATCTTGCTAGATATTTTTATCTCTGAATTGTTTAAAAATAAACTTTCTCTATACAGTAGTGACCATTGATATGCTTTTTAATACCAGATTCGTCCTTTGTGGAGACATTACTTCCAAAATACACAAGGGCTTATTTTTGTGGTCGATAGCAATGACCGAGATCGTGTTGTTGAAGCTAGGGATGAGCTGCACAGGATGTTAAACGAGGTAGTAAAATATTTCCTCAAAGAATGAATATAAGAATTGGGTTATTGTGGAGGCTTATTTACTACTATAGCTTAATTTTGTTATTGTTTTGTTTGGCTATAATAATCTTGTCAGGATGAGCTGAGGGATGCTGTGCTTCTAGTTTTTGCAAACAAGCAAGATCTTCCAAATGCTATGAATGCTGCAGAGATAACTGATAAGCTTGGCCTTCATTCACTTCGTCAGCGTCACTGGTAATCTATAATGCTGTCAACTGTTTGCATCTACACTCTATCATATTCATTGTCATCTAATCTAAATGTTCTATATGTGCAGGTACATCCAGAGTACATGTGCCACCTCTGGTGAAGGACTTTATGAAGGACTTGACTGGCTCTCAAACAACATTGCAAACAAGGTTAATAAGCAATTTAAATTCCAGGTTGATAGATTTCACGTGTAGGTTTAATTTTTAATTTTTTTTTGTGTTTTGCAGGGATAGTACTTATTGGTAGTTATGGGCTGCATGAAAGTCACTTGAGTTTAGTGATTATGATTTCCAATGTTGGATGTCATGATGTGGTTATCCTGTTTACAATTTTACCTGCTCTAGTATGTATTGTTTATTTTTGTATTAAACAAAAAACAGACGTCTACTTCCTAGGTTCAATGTAATTTGCATTTTTTCTTGTATAACTAGAAATCATTTCCCCTAAAAAAACAGAAAGCATTCTTTTATCCATTAACTACCTGTGCATACACACGGGTGTGACTGTATTTCTTATAATTCTCTATGAAATTATGAATACGTTGAAAGTTGCAATATAATAAAAGAAAAAGGAAGAAAAAAGAAAATCAGATTTAAGGTAAAATATGCACCTCCGTTGGCCTCCCGTTTGCCCTCCCATTGGCCCTCTCATCGATGCTCTCGTTGCCTCTTTTGTTGGCACTCGCATTGGCACTCCCGTTGTCACTCGTTGTCACGCATTTACTCATTTATTATACGATTAAATATTAATTTAATTATATTCACTTAATTATAAAAAAAAGTTATTTTGTAAATTTTGGTAGTGGTTAAAGTTTTTTATGCAATTCTTAGTAATTAAATTGATTTTGATTTTAATAGTTTTATTAGAGAGATTATAGTAAATAGTAAATTTTAGATAGAGTAAAAATGAACAAAAAGGAAAATGAGATTTAAGGTAAAAAAATGCACTCCCGTTGGCACTCCGATAGCCGCTCTCGTTGTCGTTGCCAATCTCAAGTCAGTCTCTCCTTGCCGCTCTTGTTGACACGTGTTTAGTCCTTTTTTTCTATATGATTTAATATTAATTTAATCATATTCATTTAATTATAAAAAAGATATTTTGTCATTTTTAGTAGTGGTTAATGTTCTTTTATGAATTCTTAGTGATTAAATTATTTGATTTTAATAGTTTTAATAGAGATATTATAGTAAATAAAATTTTTTAGGTTATTTAACTATTGAGTATAATATTAATTTAATAATTTAATTTATTGAAAAATAATAATTTGAAACTTTAGTTCAGTAAGTACTTTTTTTTTTACAATTGGTAGTGGTTAAATTGATTAATTTTAGTAGTTTGAGTTGATTATAAAAATAGTTACTAAATTTTGTCTTTTAGTGCAGTTTTATCTTTTAGTGGTCAAATGACCATTTAATCCTAATATTATAACTTATTATTGGTGGAGGGTTGATTGCTAATTTTTATTATAGTAGATATGTGCGGTCAATTTAATCATTGCAAGTTTTTGGTTATTATTATTGGTCGTAAAATGAACCTGTGTTATTAAAACTGACCCAGTCGGTTCAACTGGGAATCGGACCAATGGCTAGTCTGGTCAACCAGGCCAGTTTTCGATTGGACTGACTGAATCTGGTACCACCGACTGACCCGGTACCCCATGCGGCCGGTTTCCTTTGTAAGCATTTTTTTCTTCTTATAATTTAACTAAAAAGTTCCTAGAGAGGAATCGATCCCTGCATAGATGAGTGAGGAACAAGATACATTACCACTGTGCCAAGGCAGAATTGATTATAAAGTCTTGCTTTTATTTTATATATAATCAGTTGTAAATTTATGTGTTTAAAATTTTTATAAACCCTTTCCACATTGGAAAAGTTATGATTCAACACTGATAAACATAGTTTTAAGGGGAAATAGATTTGATAGAACTTTTTATATACATAAAAAATTATTACATAGCCTTTTAAAATAACATTGCATATCATATTCCACAATTTCTTATATTTAACCCTTACATGGATATATTTTTATTTTATTAATAAAAAGTATACAAGCCAATTATATTTTTGATTTTACCGATATTTTATTTATTATTAAATTATAATATCTTATGTAACCAAAAAAGTGTGAACATGTAACCAGGAAATTAAAATATCTTATAATTTTACTTAATTACAAATATTTTCTTAATATATATTACGTTTTTTGAATTATTTTTATAGAGGTTGATCATGTGGTTCGACTAATGACCCACTAGTTTGCCTAGTGACCCGGTGACTCAGTGTCATGACTGGGTCGATCACCGGTTCGGGTTTAATAGCATTGAAATGAACAACAATGCACCCAGCAGAACGATGGAAATATGACACATTTGACAACGGTGGAAATTTCCTATTCCAACTTCCATTGGGGATTTGGGGATTTGATTTACTAACTTTAAAAGGAGGTGTCATTTTTTTGTTCAAGAAGGAGGTGATCATTTGGACAAAAGTGCTTAAAGTACTAATGCTTATCATATAAAGGCGTGTGTTTAGACTATTTCTATAATTTAGGAGAAAACATAGTTAATTTTTGTTGTATAAGTTGTAAGTTGTTTTCTTAAGTTATTATAGTTAATTAGTCAAAATAAGATGAACTAACTTGTAAACATGTCATAAATTGTTTTATTTTTATAACTTATTTTAACAACTTATGAAAATATCATAAGTTTTTTTTTTTAGATTAGAAAGTTTAGGTGAGTTGGGCTCCGGGGGTGAGTTGCAGCATTGTTAAATCTCTTGAGAGAGAGTTTTGCCGCCCATTGTGATCCTACTTTCTAGAGCGAGGATTAATCTTTCTGATTGCGTAGAAGATCTGCGGTTCACACCAAAAAAGAATATTAATTCAACATTTTTTAAAGTGAATTTATTGACGCAATAATAGTGCTTAATATAAGTGTAACCGTTTCAATAATCATTCACTAATTTTAAGCAAATGCACCGTCCCGTTTAAAGACAGGAAATCGTGACTGACCATAAAAAATGAAAAAGAAATCCTGAAAATAATAAGTCAATTTCAATTTTACTGTAAAAAAAGTAATAAGTCAATTTCTACAAGATAATCTTCATTTATTTGTTTCTTGGGAAAAGATTTTTTTTTGACTAATTTTTTAGGAAAAGATACATAGTACTATGATACGTGCATTTCGTTAGTGTTAGTTTTTTCCTGATTTTATTTATTATTTTAAAAAAAAAATCGAAACTTCTGTGTTTTCAATACCATTTAGCGTTGCTTTTATTTCTTTATTTCATTATGTTTTTGTCTTAAACTATTTCTACTTTATCTGAGTTTTTTTTCTTCCTTCAGCCGTGAGTTTTTCAGTCATTGATGAGCATAATTCATTGCATATAAAAGTAATTCAGCCGTTTAATGTGGCTAGTAATAAATAATAAATAAATTAGTACACACTTGAATTTGAATTTGAATATGCTATTGAATTGTTCCATTTTTTTTGGATCAAATTAAATCGAATTGTTCCATATTGATACAATAATAATAATAATTAATTACTCCCATATTGTGTCTATATATAACTCTCCATAGTGAAGAAGCTTTACACAGCAAATATTCTCAAGTCATTTGATCCCAACATTTTAGAAAACTTTTTCTAGCTTATTCTCTCAAAATCCTCCATGGCAAACTATCGTCAAATGGTAACAAAACATCATCTTTTTCTTTTTTTTTTCTTACTCCTATAACATTGATCAATTATATTCTGATTATTGTGTTAATATATCTAATCTTATCTAATTTCTATAGAACTGCATACTGAAAGTGGATACTCAATCTTCTGGGTGGGAGAAGTCGGTGACAAAAGTGATCAAATGTGTCAAAGGTACTAATATAAATTTTTATTCTCATCAATGAATTAATCGTTACTTATATTTAATTAATTTCTTGATTATTATTCTAAAATGGACATTTGTAGATGTATCATTCACCATTGATACAACACGTGGCATTGTTCACATTTCTGGGGCAATAGATCCGGAGAAGCTATTAACTGACATAAAAAAAGCTGGGAAACATGCAGAAATTATTCAAGTAGATTGCGGTGGAAACTCTCACTCTCACTTCTCCAACAACTATGGATCATATGGTGGGTATCATGGATATGATGTTGGGTATGGATATTCAGATCCTCATTATCACACTTACCATCATCATCATCATCAGAACGCTCGTGTTTTACCATCGGCACCACCAGAGCAATGGCATCCTCAGTTGAGCTATGAATATGATTCATACAATCCAAACCCTTCTTGCAACATTATGTGATCAAGTTTTGCTCTTTTCATATTTCATTTCGGTCTTCAACTTTTTAATTAGGAAGTTTTGTTAATTTCGGTCTGTGGAGTGTTTTTTTTAAGCTTCAGGACAAGTTTTGTTAAGGGAATTGTTTGGCTCACATACATATATAAGATGTTATAAGCCATTTACATCATGTCCCTGATTATCTATGGAATTAAGTCATTTCCTTTGTAGAAAGAACCACTACTTATTTTCCTTATTTTTTAAAAAGGGAAGTTTTGAACATGAAAGTTGGACTTTTGTTTTCCTCTGTAAGAATAACCATCATAACTTTCGTGATATGTTTTCCATATCGATCGCGATACAATATTTAATCCCATTATGATATTAATTAATTGATCCGATAATTAATAAATCCTATACTTAATTTCTTAATTTCCCCATTGCGATATTAATTAATCCGATTCTTAACGATGAATGGTGATATTTGGCATTCCTTTCCTCCTCATTTGGGATCCTATAGCCAATACTTCAGGCTAGAATGTCGCAATTAAATCAATTTAGGATCATACAGCAATTATGCATGGAATCAAATATTGATACTCTTGTTTCAAGAATAATATTGACACTCCCTTAATTAGTGCTCGAAACATAAGTGTCTAAAGTTATGGTTTTTAAGAAATTCAATCAAATGTAATTATTTTTTGATCTCATAAAATAAATGAATGTGATTAGGAGCATTTGGATGAGAAATTGGGGGTCTCTTTCGGTGTTAAATCTTTTGAGTGAGACATTTCTTTGCTTTCATCTTTGGTTTTATTTGGGCAGAGATTAGTTTACGTAGTTGAGTCTGAGAGGAGGTCTCATTTATAAAAAAAATAATAAAGAAAATAAGTGCATTTATCATTGATAATATTTGTTGAGGCATTGAAAGTTGTTTCTTAGGGTACAAAACGAAACATATGAAGCTTGTGGGTAAATATCAATAAATAAATAAAGTTTTGTAAAATTCATTTATATTTTAGATAAAAACACGTTTTTTAGGCAATGTTTGTTGGTAATTGTTAGAGGAGCGGGATAAAAAAATCGAGTTAGAAGCTAATTGTTGAAAGGATTTGGCTCTTAAATATTTTTCTGAGTGTTATTAGTCTTGTGATGTCTGCTAACTAATTTATCTTTGGAGAACTTAGCGAGACTCGTGTACCCAAATTTTATCAATCTATCACCTTGTCTCACAAACATTTCATACTTTTATGCTATATTTTTTTAAACAAAAGGAAGAGTGATGGAGCCTCGTTAAAACCTTCTGATGAAAATCTCTCCTTAAGGGAAAAAACACCACGAAGGAAAGAATACTCCCCCTAAATTTTATTGATAAAAAAGAGAAGAAACAGGAAACATATGGGGACATGACCAAAACCCATGAGAAGAAGCATCAAAATAACTGGAAAAATAAAAGCAAACCTACCAATGTGCGTAAAAGCATCACTATAATGACAGCATCCCAACTGCAGTCGGCACTGGAGCCATGCTATGATCATTCATTCAAGAAAGACACCTAAATAGGAAGCAAAAGCTGAACCCAGCCCATCAAAGGACAAAGGGACTAACAAAACCTATAATTAGGCAGACCTATTCCTGAAAAAGTCCTCCGTAATGAAGTTGGGGATAAGATTCCACCGAGTAGAAAACAAAGGGTTTAAAAGATAAGCCAGGCCCAACAACCTTAGCAGACGCTAAATTAAACCAAGGGTTTAAAAAATATAAACATGAGAACAAGAACAAAAAAATCAGCACAATAGGTGGAGAGCTCCCACCTATCTATCTGATTATGACCACTCCTTGTCTAACGAAAACGAAACTTCCTTCTTTTGAAGGCAGAGTCTCGCACCTACTCACCCACCCTCCTTTCTAACTATTTTTTGTTCCTTCCACATGCAGATATCCACTCCACCATGTAGCTGAGGGAGCCGTGACATATCGAACACGACCAACATCCGATAGAGCTTGCACGAATAGCTCAACATCAGCATCATTAACTACTTCCCGTGCTTCGGTTCCATTGATCAATTGCTTGTTCCATAATCCATTCCTACAAAAACAGATTCATGAAAACAGTACATATTATACTATAACAGAAACAAGCGAATCTTCACAATTAGATTCCCAAAGCTATCTTAGAAGAAGATGAATTGCTCATTGCTTGTTAGAGTATTGGGATTATTTATTTGTTAGGAGTTTTATTTTGTTAATGATCTTATCCTGCTGGGATTGTACTGTACCAGTAGTACTACACGAGATTTGACATTGAGAGTCATGACACACATCTATCTTAACAGATCAAAAATGATTAGCAGATCAAATATAACACCTTCACTTTATCATAACTCAATCTCCTAACCATAGGAGATTAGCAGACTCTAAATTCTTGAATTACTTGTTTTTAACTTGTAGAATTCAATCAGTTATACCAATTACTCTAATTGCAGCATAAACTTTGGAGTATTACACAGAGTAAGATAGCAGAAGATAAAATTCTTAAGCATGATGTGTACTCAATATAGCAAATATAGGGCCGTAATAGGTCATGAAATTAAAGAAATCCTGTTAAAACTAATTGAGTAACACGAAAGCATACATTGACAAAAGCATATTTTTCCCATCAATGGGAAAATAATCAAGACAGTTGAGTATATTAGCCTAAAAAGTAACGGAACCTTATTAGCCTTATTCAAAGCTGATTGATATTTTGAATCAGCTATTATTTTCTTGCTCCTCACTCTAATCTCTCCAAATCTGCTATAAACACGGCAAAGCAATTCAATTCAATTCAAAAAGGGAGCAACATTTTTTCAGAACCAATTAATTCTGTTTCCCAAATTAACAGCACACATTCAATTCAATTAAATTACATTTAAAGAAAAAAAACACTATAAATAGAGTCGCTAGTCGCTACAAGGGATTCAAGGGGGAGAGGCATTAGGAGTATAATCATATTCATTTATAGAAATTACAGAGAAACAGTAAGCACCACCATAACAACCACCGTTCGGTCTCCTCGCTGCTTCGCCGTCGGGTGGTGCTCTGGCCAAGCATTGCTATTAATACCTGCTTGCCGATCTCCGCCGTTGCAGATCTCCACTCCTTGCACGACTACCTTCTTCTCACCAGAGTCACCATCACCGGTAAGTTCTCATTCCTCATTCTCTTATTTCTCCCAGTCGCGCCATTTACATTTATTTGTTAATTCTCACTTTATTTTTATTTTTTTTATAACAAAAATAATGAAACCATGAATGAAATAAATAAAATATTAAAAACGAATAAAATACTTTGCAATTATGTGTTTTGGGGTATATTTGGATCGGTGGAATGTGATTTAATAATGAATCAATTGGAATGTTCCATTGTTTAAAAAATGATGGAATAGGAGAGATGTATTTCATCCAATCCCACGCTCCATTGTTTAAAAAATGATAAAATGGAGTTAGTATTTTTTAAATATAATTTAATTGATTGCTTCAATATATATATATATATATATATATATATATATATATATATATATATATATATATATATAAATATTAATTGAATTAAAAATACTAATCAATGAAATACGCCATAAAAAAATGAAGTATTTCATTTCTTGATTCATTAATCATGTTTCTGCATCAAAAAAAAAATCATGTTGCTACGTATTTTTAAGAGTTTAATTTATATCCACAATATGTATGTATATATTCTACCATAGTTTATGTTCATTGTTATTTTTTTTATCATTTTATAAAGTCAATATATTAATATTAATAAAGTAAAATGTGATTTATTTATAGTCAAATAAAAAGTCATCATTCATTTCGTTTGGTTAATTGTCCAAACAATGGAATATATATATATGAACTTTATTCAGTTCTGTTGTAAATTTTCCAAACAGCATAAAGATAATTTTTTTTATTCCACTCCATTCCACTCATTCTAAACTATCCAAACATACCTTTAGTTGTCATCTTATGTTATGTTACTAGATAACCGTGAATGTTGTTCACCCTCGGTTGTCATCTTATGTTATGTTACTACTTACTAGATAGCCATGATGCTACTCACCATCATTTATAAGTTTAATTCCATCGTAAAATTAAATATACATTTGTTTGTGTTTTTTTCCTTGTTCAGTCCTGGGTTTTCGGTTATTGACAAAATAATTCATTGTATGTCAAATTATACTGTGTTTAAAATTGCTATTAAATTAGTACACATTTTTGTACAAAAAAAAAAATTCCATTGAAGAATTAGAAGTCAAGAAGGGGTTTTTTATTTCATGGACAATAAATGGCAATCAATTTATATATTTGGTAACGTTTATGCATTCAATTGGTTCGAATTTGATTTGGGTTTAATATCTGTACACATTATGTGTATATTTAACTCTCCATGTTGCAGAAGTCTATACACAACAAATATTGTCAAATCATTTTATTCCAACATTTCGAAGACTTTCTCTAGCTTATATTCTTTCAATCATTCATGGCACCAGATCAACGCATGGTAACAAAACAATGTCTTTTCCTTTTATTTTTTAGTTCCTATAATAACATTGATCAGAATTATACTTTGGTTATTGAGTTAATATATGTAATTTTAATTTGTTTAATTTCTATAGAACTGCATACTAAAAGTGGATACTAAATCTTCTGGGTGGGAGAAGTCAGTGACAAAGGTGATCAAGTGTGTCAAAGGTTATATAGCTTGTTATTCTCATCAATGAATTAATCTTAATATTTTTTTCTTCATTACTTATATTAATTAATTTATTGCTTGTTGTAAATGGATATTTGTAGATGTATCATACACCATTGATACAACACATGGCATTGTTCATATTTCTGGGGCAACAAATCCATGAAAAACTATTAGGTTGACATAAGTAAAGCTGGGAAACATGCCGAACTTATTCATGTAGATTGTAATGGGAACTCTCACTCTCACTCTCACTCCAACTATGGATCATATGGGTACTATGGATATGATGGTGGGTATGGATATTCAGATCCTTATCATCATCACACTTATCATCATTATGCATCAAGACCAAGTGGCTACTTCCAGTCCCATCAGAACCCTCAAGTTTCGCCATCGGCATCACTAGAGCAATGGCATCCTCGGTCACTCTCGCGACCAACAAGCGATGAATATCATCCATACAAACCAAAACGTTCTTGCAACATTATGTGACCAACTCATCAATTTGCTCTTTTCATTTTTCATTTCTTCCTTCAACTATTTGATTAAGAAGGTAGTAGCAATTTTATTTTATTTGGGGGTACGTAAGATTTTCTTTGTTTTTTCTTATTCCTCCCTTTTTTGTTGGGAAGTTTTGTTAGTTTCAGTCTCACACAACTTGTTTTTTCTCCTAAGGTGGATTCTTTGGAGTTTTCTTTTAAGCTTCACGACAAGCATTCCTAAGGGAATTGCTTGGACTTTTGTTTTGTGATGTAATATCCATCATAAACTTTGTCACTTCTCTATTGCATTAGCAATCAATTGCTTTTCATAGAAAACAACACAATAGTCGAAAGAGCCAGCCAATTAAGATTTAAGGCCCTGATCTAATTGGTTTATATTGTTCATGTGCGATTGTCTTGCGATTGAATCAATTTAATATATATTTTGCCAAAATTATGCATGGAATCAAATATTCATACTCCCTTAAATAGTTTTTTTAGATAGACAATTGTTAGTGGGGTGAGGAAAATGTTAGTTTTTGAGATTTGACTGGGGCCTCCTTCTTTATGACTCGATAGTGCAGACTCCTTCAAATATTCATACTCCCTTAAATAGTGATCTAAACATAAATAAATTCTCTAAATTATGTTATGCTTTTTAAGAATTTTAATCAAATGTAACTAACTTTTTATCTCAAAAAGGAAATAAGAATGTTTAAAAAAAAAGGAAATAAGAATAAGTGTATGTATTTATCGTTTATCATATTTATTGAGGTAATGAAATTTCTTTATTAGGTAACATATGAAATATTTTGAGAAAATGTCAATAAGTAAAAAAAGTTTGGTAAAATTAACTTATATTTTAGATGAAAAATACGTTTTTTTTTTGTTTGTAATCAAATCGTAAGCTAATTTTCGAAATGATTTGATTCCTCCAAACATTATAATTAATTTAAGAAAAAAAATTGTTATTGTTTTTTTCAATAAATTTATAATTTATTATTACTATTAGGTTTTCTTATTTATGATTAAATCATGACTTAAATATATGTTACCCCTTTCAAATATACCCATTATTTACCGGCCCCCTGTAAAAATAAAACTCTTAAAAAAGACTTTTTGTAAATATAAATTATTTCTAGTTACCCCATTGCTGTTAGATTTTGTTAACAGCGTTAAGTGTAAATATATGCTACCCCCTACAAGTATGTTTATTATCCATTTACCCCCTACAAGTATGTTTATTATCCATTTATCCCCTGCGTAAATATATGTTACCCCCCTACAAATATCCTCATTATTCATTTATCCCCCGCAAATACGCTCATTATCCATTTACCACTCTACAAATAATAAGTGTTTCAACATACACTTAACGCTATTAACAAAATCTAATAGCAGGGGGGTAACTAGAAATAATTTATATTTTCAATGTCTTTTTTAAGAGTTTTATTTTTACAAGGGGATAAATGGATAATGCGTATTTACAGGGGGTAACATATATTTAAGCCTTAAATCATTTATATTTTCCCCTAAAGTGAATCATTGAATTGGCCGCTTTGTAGAGCTAAAAATTTTATAGAGTTTTTTTTATCCCTAGTTCTCAAATAGAAATAAAATTGTTACTTGAAGGTGAACTTTTGTAGAAGGGTAGTTCAAAATATTTTTTTATTATCAAAAATATATATTGTGTAAGACATTTTGTCATGAAAATTTTCATCACAAACGAGAAGGATGCGAGAGAAATGATTGAAAAAATTAAGGTGTATAAAGTGATAAAGGTGAAAGATTCAACTCTCACTTGTTAGTACTTTTAACAAATTCAATAAAATACTAATATTTCTCATTAAAAATGCCCTACAAATCTATTAGCAAATTCTAGCTAAGACTAAAATGAGTCATTCCAAGCAATAATTGGGTTCAAATCTCACTCCAAAATCTCAAGTTTGATTTCTAAGTGTGACACCGTGTCTTATAAGAGGGAATTACATTAATGGTAACAAAGTAAAACCTCTCCCATTATACAATATTGTTCGAGGACAAATCATTGGGGAGGATATGATACCAACGGTTGACAAGTGTGAGTAGCCATCACTGATATAATTCCTCTGATCTCACTCATAGTTTGTTTGAAGAATGACATATGAATATGAGTAGATCCTCAAATTGGTTCCTAAACTATCATATTCTCTTCATTTTGTCCCTATACAATAAATATATAATAAATAATTCTTAAACTATTCTAAATTCATCAATTTAATCCCTCATTTGCTTTCTAAATATGAGAAAGTATGAATACTCCAGCGATTAAATTGATGAATTTAGATAGTGTTGGAAATTATTTATTATGTTTTTATAGTTTAAGGACCAAATTTAGAGAGTGAGATAGTTTATTGACCAAATTAAAGGTTTACTCTATAAACATTGATCTGTGTGTGTGTGTTCTTATTTGTCTTTTCTTCTACGGTGACAACAAAATTTTTAATATCATTACTTGTTTAATGAAACTTTGCTTCAATATGAATGAAACTGTTGTAATAGAGTAATTTCACATCTGTTTTAGCTTAGGACTCAGTTGTACTTTTCAACTCGGCCTAGGGGCATTTAAGTCTTTTCGCATTGTATCAAAGGGATATAATTCCCTCTCTGTAAACCGAAATAACAACTTTTCAATAATATTCGTTTTTTCTTACATTACGCGCGTTTACATTTATCGTTCTTGCGTTCTCGGCCTGCGTGTGTGTTCACGTCGGCTACTAGTGTATTCTCGACGTCGACAACCGTAGTCTTCTCGCTCGGTTAAGCATCAACTATGTGATGATGCATTGACATGGTATCTAGAGCTGCGTTTTAAAGAGGATCTTGGGGAAACACGAGTGAAGTGATTCTTCTGGTGAGGTGTGTGCATTCGATCTTGTTCTTGTAATTCACATCGGATTGCAAATCAAGATCAAACGAAATCGTCCTTTCTTGATTTCGTGGGTTAGGGAAACACGAGAGATTGAGTGATCAGAGTGAAAGAGAAGATGAACGGCGGTAACGGTGGATTGAACACGAAGCTTAGGTGTTCGACGGGAAAATTGGAATCGGTGGTCGATTCAAATGAAAGTTCTTTTGGCGCGCAGAAGATGTGTGTGAACCCGGTGGAAGATGGCTACACACCGCAGTGAAGGTGCAACGGAGGCACGAGAAATGCGCAAAGGGAGACGAGGAAGAAAGATCAAAAGGCCTTGTTCTACATTCATCAATGCGTAGATCACAAGGTGTTTGAAAAAATCTCGAGGCAACCAACTGCGAAGGTCGCGTGGGATATTCTTGTTCGAAGTTATGGTGGAGATGCTCTTTGTGAAAGAAGTGAAGTTGCAATCGCTACGAAAACAATACGAAAATCTGAACATGAAGAATGATGAAAGAATTGCGGACTATATCACGCGTGTGGTTACAATCACCAATGAAATGAAGCGAATCTGCGGTGAAGCGATGGCGAAGAAATGATCGTGAAAAAGGTACTTCGTTCCTTAACTCCAAAATTTGATATTATCATGGTAGCAATCCAAAGAATCTAAGAACACTAGTGTAATGAAGATAGATGAATTACAAAGTAGTTTAGAAGCACATGAAACACTTGTAATTGATAGGGATGTTCAAGTTGAAATCCGAACAAAAGGCACTTTGCAAGCACAAGTCTTTAATAAAGGTGGTGGAAACAAACCAAATTGGAAAGAAAATAAGTGGAAACAAAAGAAACAAGAGTGGCTTGATAAGAACAATAAGAAAGGCTGGTAGTAGCGATAATAATAGTGATAAGGGAGGACCACCTGGAAAGAACTCTAAGAATCCAAACAAGAAAGGAAATTTTGATAAAAGAAAGGTTCGATGTTTCAATTGTGATAAATTCGCCACTTTGCCGATGAATGCTTTGGTCGAATAAAGAGAAAAAGAAGGAAGAAGCTAACATAGCGCAAGGGATTACGATGAGGAACCCGTGATCTTGATGGTGACAACAAATGAGGAAGGGGTGATTACGGACATGTAATACCTCGACACGTTTGCTCAAATCATTTATTTGGAAATAAAAGGTGGTTGATCAATTTCGATGGCGCAAGAGAAACAAAGATCGGATGTCTTGATGGTGAGTACTTGACAGCCAGGCGGTATGGGTGACGTTACTCGTACAAATGAGTGATGGCTCAAAAAAGTGTTGATTGAGGATGTGTGGTATGTACGGGGGTGAAAAACAACTTGATGAGTGTTGGCCAACCGCTAGAAAAGGGATATTCGGTGAATATGGAGGATAATGTGATGACCACTGTTTGATAAAAATAAGAAAATGATCTTCAAGTCTCCACTTGAGAAGAAACGTAACCTTCAAAGTGAAGATTGAAGTTTGGTGAAGCTCGGTTAGCTTGAGTGTTACAAAGGCCGAGGGCGAGAGTGCATTGTGGCACAAGAGGTATGGTCATCTCAATTATGCGAGTTTGAGTCAATTGCAATCCAAAGGGCTTGTACTCGGCATTCCAAAGGTAACTGCTAGTAGTGTAGCTTGTGAAGTGTGCATGAAGAGTAAACAATCTAGATTGCCACTTTGCATCGAATTACCTCCAAGAGCAACACTTGCCTTGGGTGTGGTACATTCCGATGTGTGTGGACCTTTTGAAGTTCCTTCCTTGGGTGGAAACAAATATTTTGTGACTTTCATTGATGAGTTTACAAGAATGATCTGGGTTTATTTGATTAAACAGAAAAGTGAAGTCTTTGATCAGTTTAAGAGGTTCAAGGCATATGCAGAAAAAAGCAGTGGGCTGCAAGGTGAAAGTATTAAGGAGTGATGGTGGTGGAGAGTACACTCCACCGAGTTCGTAAGTTTTGTGTGACGAGCGGGGCATAGAACATGAGGTCACGCCACCCTATACACCCCAACACAATGGAGTAGCTGAGAGGAGGAATAGGATGATACTTGATATGGTAAGATGCATGCTTAAACAGATGCAACTACCAAACACTCTATGGGGTGAGGCTGTGGCAACTGCAGTATACATCTTGAACCGATGTCCGACAAGGAGGTTGAAGAATAAGGTGCCTTTGGAGATGTGGAGTGGTGAGAAACTTTGATGTAAGTCACTTGAAGGTATTCGGCACTCACTATGCTACAAGCATATACTGGGATGCTAGGAGAAGGAAGTTAGATGACAAGAGTACTCTCAATGATATTTGTAGGATATCATTCAGCAGTGGCTACAAATTGTATTGTCCTACAACCAACAAAGTTGAAGTTAGTAGAGATGTGATTGTAAAAGAACAAGAAAGGTGGAATTGGAATTCAAATGCAAGAACATCGATTGACATTGACGATTGCAATACTTGAAGAAGATCATAGTGAAGTACCGATCACAGGAGAGGTACGGCCCGCATGAAATTGAACAACAAGGAATGATTACGACGACTGCTGGTCCGATGATGAAGTTCCGGCCGCGGGGCGCCCGCGAGAGGCAGAGAAACTTACCACCTCGGCTCACCGATTATGAGCTAATTGCGCACGATTTGATAGACAATGATGGTGATTTACGCAATTTGCACTAGTAGCTGATGCATCTTGAGCCACTTAGTCATGCGAAGCGATGAAAGATAAGGTGTGGAAGGCTGCGATGATTGAAGAATTGAATGCAATTGAAAGGAATAAAACACAGAGCTAAGCTGTATACCTCCAAACAAGAAACCGATAAGTGTGAAGTGGGTCTTCAAAGTGAAACCAAGCCCGATGGATCGATGGCAAGACACAAAGCTCGGCTTGTGGCTCGTGGATTCTGCGCAGAGGAAGGTCTAGATTACAAGGAGGTGTTTGCGCTTTGTAGCTAGACATGAGACAATAAGATTAGTGATAGCTCTAGCATGTAGTAGGGGATGGACTATACTACATCTAGATGTTAAGTCGGCATTTTTGAATGGTGCACTGTAGAGGAAGAGGTTTATGTGACACAACCACCGTGCTTCGAAATAAAAGGGAAAGAACAAATGGTGTTTAAGCTGAACAAGGCTCTATATGGCCTTAAACAAGCTCCAAGAGCTTGGAATAAGAAAATAGATGCCTTCTTTTGAAACTGTGGATTTAAGAAGTGCAATGTCGAATATGGAATATATATGAAAACATCTAGCCGAGGTAAAATGATCCTAGTTTGCCTCTACGTAGATGACATATTGCTAACCGGTGACTGTGAAACCGAGGTGAACTCTGTGAAGGAAAGGTTGATGTCCGAGTTTGAGATGAGTGATCTCGGGAGAGTTGTGTACTTCCTGGGAATGGAATTCCTTTACACTCCTAAAGGAATAGTGTTACATCAGAAGAAATATGCACGATAGAAGTCTTTGAAGAGGTTTGAAATGTTTGATTGCAAGCCTGTTCTAACACCAGCCGAGGTAAATCAGAACCTGACGACTGATGTTGATGGAGAATGTGTAGATCCGACCTTGTTTAAACAATTGGTTGGTTCGTTAAGGTACTTGTGCAATAGTAGACCGGATATATGCTATGCTCTTTGGTGTTGTTAGCAAGTTTATGGAGAAGCCAAAAATGATACACTACTCAAGCAACTACTAGAATCCTAAGGTACTTGAAGGGAACTTTGAAGTATGGTTTGTTATTTCTGCTAAACCGGATCGAATAGTACGCAAATTACTTGGGTACTCCGACTTCGGATTGGTGTGGGGATAAGGTCGACGGGAAGGAGTACTACCGGTTACATCTTCATGTGTTTTGGAGCACCAATCTCATGGTGTTCGAGGAAGCAACCAGGTGGTCGCATTGTCGCCTGCGAAGCGAAATATATAGCGAGTGCTACTCTGCATGCCAAGCTATTTGGCTTAAATCGACCATGACAAAAAACGGAAGCTTGAGAGTAAGGAGCCGATGAAACTCATGATTGATAACAAGTCGGCAATAATGCTTGCCAAGAACCCGCCACATGGGAGAAGCAAGCACATAGAGACCAAATTCCATTTCTGCGTGAGCGGGTTGAGAAAAAGGTACTTGAAGTGCGCTCTTTGCAACACTCAAATGCGGTAGCAGACATATTCACCAAAGCGTTGAAGGCCGAGCAGTTTGTGAAGCTGAGGAATGACCTAGGCGTTGAAGCGTTCGACTGAGTGCCGAGGTGTCAAAGTTTCGGATTTCCGAGGTGTTAAGGTCGTCAGCTGCGTCGAAGTGAATGTCCGAGGTGTTGAAGATTTGGACTATGTTTGGTTCATTGATTTCGACTAGCCATAGTTTCATTTTACTGTAATTTTCGTTTTGATTGTGAAATTAAGGGAGGATGTTATAATAGAGTAATTTCACATCTGTTTTAGCTTAGGACTCAGTTGTACTTTTCAACTCGGCCTAGGGGCATTTAAGTCTTTTCGCATTGTATCAAAGGGATATAATTCCCTCTCTGTAAACCGAAATAACAACTTTTCAATAATATTTGTTTTTACTGTTACGCGCGTTTCCGTTGTCGTTCTTGCGTTCTCGGCCTCGTGTGTGTTCACGTCGGCTAGTGTATTCCGACGTCGACAACCGTAGTCTTCTCGCTCGGTTAAGCATCAACTATGTGATGATGCATTGACAGAAACTAGCCTCATAACTCGTGCGATGCAGGAGGAGCGCTAGTGTTAACGAATATAAATAAACTAAATTGATATATTTGTTAATATTAAACTTGGTATAATTAGCCCTAAAACCCGTGTGATGCGTCGGGTTAGCTAGCTAAATCTAGTTTGTGTAAAATAACCAAAATAAAGGTCATAAAAGATGGAAGATCGACTTGAGTACTCATTAAAGAAACAAACGGGTGTGACGTGAGTACTCACGAAAAATAAATATATAAAGAAAAAATTACAAAAATAAATTAATTTTTAAAATTGTGAGTTGCACCTTACATCTATTAATTTTTAAAACTTTCAAATTTTTTCAAACACTATAATAATCAAAGCATATTGTTTACCATCACATTTTGCATCAAATAATGTTATTGAGAAACAAACTTCACGTATTTGAATATCTAAATTTTTTTTTGGAATTTAAAGTACCTCCAAACACGATGTTTAGCATTGTGTTTACATATTTTGGAACAAAATTAATTTTTTTGCACATCAAACCGGTAATTGAGGAACAAACTTCAATTTGAATGTCAAAAAATTTCCAAACTATAAGATACTTCGCAACACACTGTTTAGCATCATACTTTACGTATTTTGTCATGAAATTAATTTTTTCACAAAATCGTTTATTGAGGAAACGAATTTGCGTATTTGAAAACCTAAATTTTTTTCGGACTCTAAAGTACCTCAAAACACGATCATTAGCTCACACATTACGTATTTTGTCACAATTAATACTTTTTTTCACAAAGTCAGTTATTGATGAACGAACTTCACATAATTTAACATCTAATTTTTTTTTCAGACTCTATTGTTGATAGTAATTCATACTTGAGCAACCACTGTAACTTTCTGTTTTCATTGTATTTTTACTTTTACTCCTAGCCTTGACTTGCCATGTTGGCATAACTTGTGCTGACTATAAATAAGTGTTGCAAAGTCAAACTTGTAGTAGTGAATGCCATTTTGGATATAACAGTGAATATCCATTTTCTGCTTTCTCTCTCCTTTTCGTTATAACAAACTTGTGTGTGAGGTGTGATGAACATAGAGCAGATTTGCTCTTAGATTCATAGAATCAGTGGCATTTGATTCATCCTGTTCCAACAGAATTGGTATCTAGAGCTAGGTTTCAATTCGATTTCACGACGGCAATGGCAAACTCTGGTAGCAACAACGGCCAATTTCCGGCGAAGTTGCCGATACTTGATGGAAAGAATTATGACCGATGGATCATCCAAATGAAGGTGGTGTTTCGTTATCAAGACGTTCTTGAAATTGTTCGAAACGGAGTGGTGGCTACCGGTGGAGATGCACTTCGCGATCAACAAAAGAAGGATAGTAAAGCACTGTTCCTGATTCATCAATGTGTAGATGCAGAAGCATTTGAGAAGATTTCGCAGATATGACAAATGAAAGAGAGGCGTGGGATCGCGTTAGCCAAAGCGTATTCCTGGCGCTACATTGAAGAAAGTAAGATTGCGGACAACTGCGGCGAAATTCGAGTTGATTCAAATGGAGGAGAAAGACTCAATCGCCGAGTACTTCAATCGATTGACATTGTTAACAAACCAAATGCGTACCAACGGTGAAGCTATTTCCGATCAGAAGAAAGTTGAAAAGGTACTTCGAACTCTAACTCCTAAATTCGACTATGTAGTGACTGCGATTGAACAATCTAAGGACCTAGACACGATGAAGATAGAGGAATTGTTAGGTTCGTTAGAAGCAAATGAGTCTAGAACTAAGGAGAGATTAAACGGAAAAGAGAAAGATAAGGTGATTGAGAAAACTGTTGAAAATGCATTAGTAGCAAAATTTCAAAAGGGAAAGGGAAGTTGGAACAAGAGTGAAAGCTCTGGAAAGAAGAATGAGAGTAATGCAAGTGATTTCCAGAAAAGGAAGGAGGCATGGAAAAATAAAACACAGAAAAAGAAGTTTAACAAGAAGGAGGTGCAATGCTATAACTGTGAGAAATTCGGTCATTTTGCTGATCAATGTAGATCAAAAGACTCACGGGAAGAAACACGGTTTCTTGATGATGAAACAGATAGTGAGGAAGTTGTTCTCATGGCAGAAAATGTGGAAGATGATGATAGTGAAGTGATGTGGTACCTAGACACGGGATGCTCGAACCACATGAGTGGAAATAAGGCCTGGTTCACTGATTTAGATGAGTCTGTGAAGAGGTCTATTAGATTTGGTGACAACAGGGTGGTGAAGTCAGAAGGAATTGGCAGTGTGAAGATCCGTAAGAGTGATGGAAGTGTGTGTACTATCACCGGAAGTCTTTGTTTGTTCCTTCTCTAAAGAGCAATTTGATTAGCTTGGTCAATTGCTGAGAGAAGACTTCTCAATGATAATGGAGAGCAAAGTATTAATCGTGTCAAGGAAGTGCTAAAGGCATCCCTGAACAAACACAGAACCTTCAAGGTAGGAATGAATGTTGTAAAGGGTGAGTGTTTGAAGGCTGTTGCAGAAGGGGAGAACTGGACATGGCATGAACGATTTGGTCACTTGAATTTCAGGGATTTAAAGGATCTTGAAGCTCAAGAAATGGTATTTGGTTTGCCAAAAATCAAAGTACCAGATGGAATATGTGAACAGTGCTGTGAATCCAAGCAAACTAGAAATTCTTACAATGCTGAGTTGAAAACCAGAGCAACAAGGAAGTTAGAAGCTATTCACTCAGATGTGTGTGGTCCTTTTGAAGTAAAGACATTGGGAGGTAACAATTACTTTGTCTCTTTCATTGATGAATTTAGCAGAAAAATGTGGATTTATTTGATAAGTAGAAAGAGTGAAGTATTTGACGTGTTCAAGAAATTCAAGATCATGATTGAAAAGAGAGTAATCATCTGTGCTATTAGTAGATCGAGAACCGATGGAGGTGGAGAGTATACCTCCACTGAGTTCAAAGAATTCTGTGAGAAGGAGGGGATAAAGCATGAGATAACAACACCATATACTCCCCAGCACAATGGCACTGCAGAAAGAAGAAACCGCCGGACTGTGTTAAACATGGTGAGGAGCATGCTCAGAAGCAGAGGCATGCCTAATCATTTCGGGAGAGAGCGATTCTACCGCAAATCCATATACTTAATGAAGTCCAACCAAGAGGTTGGAGAAGATCACACCTAAAGAAGCATGGTGCGTGAAAGACCAAGTGTTAAGCATTTTAGAGTTTTTGGATCAGTTTGCTATAGACATATACCTGATCAATTGAGAAAGAAACTTGATGATAAAGGGGAAGCAATGGTGATGCTAGGCTATCACACCACTGATGCCTATAAACTTTATGATCCTAGGAGGAACAAGGTGGTGATCGTAAGGATGTAAAGTTTGATGAATCACAAAGTTGGAGTTGGGACAACTCGTGACTACTGAATAGCCCAAAGGATCGTAATATTGGAGCCTCGCGAGATAGTGAGTTTGAACTGTACTCGGTGAAGGCACGTAAGAACTAGTTAGACCTAGAAGGAGAGACATCCACCTACTAGGCTAAATGATTTTATAGTATTTCCAGATACAGTCACTGAACAAGAGGTTGATGATTTAGTGCAGACAGCTATGCTTGCAGAAGCAGAACTAGTAACAATGGAGGAAGCACTCAAACAGCCTCATTGGAAACAAGCAATGATAGAAGAGTTGAAGTCAATTGAAAAGAATGATACTTGGGAATTGACTGTTTTACCTCCTCAAAGAAAGCTCATTGATGTTAAGTGGGTATTCAAAACAAAGTTGAAACCAAATGGTGAAGTTAGCAAATATAAAGCAAGACTAGTGGCAAGGGGTTTCCTTCAAAAGCCTGGCTTTGATTATAATGATGTGTTTGCACCGGTAGCAAGAATTGAGACTATAAGGATGATTGTAGCCATAGCAAAGTTCAACAATTGGGCTATGTATCAACTTGATGTGAAATCAGCCTTCTTGAATGGCTATTTGGAAGAAGAAGTGTACGTGAGCCAACCACCTGGGTTTGTAGTAAAGGGTCAGAGTGACAAAGTCTACAAGCTCAAGAAAGCTCTCTATGGGTTGAAACAAGCCCCAAGGGCATGGAATAAGAGAATTGACTTATTCATGCTTCAACAAAGATTTACAAAGTGTGTAAATGAACATGGAATCTACACCAAGGAACCTGATACTAGTCATTGTTTGATAGTATGCTTGTATGTAGATGACATGATGTTGATCCAGTGCAAATGAGGTGATATGGAAAAGTTTAAGAGAAGCATGATGACAGAGTTTGAGATGTCTGATTTAGGTGTATTGACCTATTTCCTTGGAATTGAATTTACTACAGTTGATGGAGGACTGTTCTTGCATCAAAGGAAGTATGCAGGTGATGTTTTAAAACGATTTGATATGACTGACTGTAATTCTGCAGCAACTCCCAGTGACCCTGCAGTGAAATTGACTGCAGAAACTGATGAACACAGTGTTGATCCAACCTTGTACAAGCAGGTGGTGGGATCCTTGAGATATCTCTGCCACACAAGGCCTGATATTTCATTCAGTGTTGGCCTTGTTAGCAGGTTTATGGAGAAGCCTAGAGTGTCTCACTTGGGAGCAGCCAAGAGAATCTTGAGATACATTAAGGGAACTATGGATTTTGGTCTGTTTTATCCAACAGGAACTGGTGAGCAGGAGGTGTATGGTTTTTCAGATTCAGATTGGTGTGGAGACAAAGGCGATAGAAAGAGTACTGCTGCATACATATTCATGTATGGTGAAGCTCCAATTTCATGGAGCTCTAAGAAGGAGAGTGTGGTGGCCTTGTCATCTTGCGAAGCCGAATACATTGCTGCAGCTATGGCTGCTTGTCAAGCACAATGGTTAGAGATGTTACTCACTGAATTGAAATTGAAGAGGAAGAAAGGGATGAAGCTGCTGGTAGATAATCAATCAGCAATTGATCTAGCAAAGTTTCCAATTGCACACGATTTAAGTAAACACATTGAGACGAAATTCCACTTTCTAAGAGACCAAGTGACCAAGCGTGAAGTCGACTTCTTGAACACCGCAGAATCAAGAAAACTATGCGATTTGTTGACAAAACCTATGAAGATCAAGAAATTTGAAGAGATACGCAAAGAACATAGGAATAAGGAGCTTATCAAGCATGAATTAGGAGGTGTGTTGATAGTAATTCATACTTGAGCAACCACTCGTAACTTTGCTTTCATTGTATTTTTACTTTTACTCCTAGCCTTGACTTGCCATGTTGGCATAACTTGTGCTGACTAT
The DNA here is from genome assembly GCA_020916435.1 of Oxytropis ochrocephala. Classification (NCBI taxonomy): domain Eukaryota; kingdom Viridiplantae; phylum Streptophyta; class Magnoliopsida; order Fabales; family Fabaceae; genus Oxytropis; species Oxytropis ochrocephala. The sequence goes on along the minus strand of CM037091.1, from coordinate 114,152,546 downwards.
AAATAAGTGTTGCAAAGTCAAACTTGTAGTAGTGAATGCCATTTTGGATATAACAAAGAATATCCATTTTCTCTTCTTCTCTCTTTTCATCGTTATAACAAACTTGTGTGTGAGATGTGATGAACATAGAGCGATTTGCTCTTAGATTCATAGAATCAAGTGGCATTTGATTCATCCTGCTCCAACATCTATAGCACCTCAAAACACACAAAGTTAGTGTGTGTATTTTATGTATTTTATCACAAAATTATTCCGCTAAATCGGTTATTTACGAACAAACTTCACATATTTAAATAGTTAAAAGTTTTTCCAAACTCTAAAGTCTTAAAAGTACTCTCTTTAAAATATAAAAATGAGCAAAATAAAAGCCAAAGTGCCATAAAGTAAAAACAAAAAAAAAAAGGAAAACAAAAATTTTCCCACGAATGTGGCTGCAAGACTGCATTCATTTTATAGATAGAATGTGGAACTTGACGTGCCTAATTATGATTTCACCCTAGAAAAAAAATGATCTCAAGTAACATCAGAGTTTAGTAAGATTTTAATCATTTATTAAAGAGAGAGAGTGAGAAAATGCAGGTTTAAAATAAAATAAAATATAATAAATGAGAAAAAGAATAACTTCAAAGTTGAGATTTGTATTATTTTATTTTCTCAAATTTTTTCAAATTTTTTCTATTGAGGATTTTCATTCCCTTCACTAAAACCAACTGAGTAGTAACTGAACTCGAATCCCACCTTAAAGTTTTGAGTTTAACTCTTCAGTGTGACATAAACTCTGTTAAGAGGAAAAAATCACACAAACTCACAAAGTCAAATATTCGTGATCAACCAAGTTTTTTGATACAGATTGATCATCCACAAACTGATTAAAATTGTGCACTAGTAACATTGTAACCAAAAAAATATTCCCTTCAGAGGAACCAATAACCACATACAGAAAATAACCTTTTATCAATATAGAAAGTACACCATGAAAGTCGATTTTCATTTGCTTCAACAATAATCCCTTTATCATTAAGCATTGCCTCCATATATATTACAATAACAAAGACCAAAAAAAAAAACGACAACAGAAAATTAAAACATGTAAAAAGATAAGCCAGATCCAAACTCATATGAACAGACCCAACAACCTTAACAAACGCTAAATTAAACCAAAGACTAAAAAAATATTAACAACAAAACAAGAACAAAAAAATCAGCACAGTAGGTGAAGAGCTCCCACTCCCACCTATTTGATTATGACCACCGACCGCTTGTCTCCCAAAAAATAAAACTTCCTTCTTTTGAAGGCAAAGTGTTGCAACTACTCACTCACCCTCCTCCGTTCGAACTTTTCCTGTTCCTTGTTGTTTCATACTTTATTTTTATTTTTATTATTTTTCCTCATCACATAAATGTACCACACCACCATGTAACTGCAGCTGAAAAAGTTAAGCTGCTGAGGGTGCCGTGACATATCGAACACGACGACCAACATCCGATAAAGGTTGAACAAATGGCTCAACATCATTAACTACTTCATGTGATTCGGTTCCATTGATCAATTGCTTATGGTAGTCAAGCGAAGGATCATTGTAGATATCCCACCATTTCTTCACCAACATCTTTATGTCTTCCCTTTGCATGTTCTCTTCCTTTCCGGTATATCTCCAAGGCTTAGATCCCTAATTAACAACAACAAAATTAAATCAATTTTTGTGACTACAAACATATAACATATATGCATAATCAAGATTAAATAACTAAAGCTTACCGCAGCACAGTAGTGAACAACTTTGACTTTGTCAAGGTCAACATTCTCAGGATGACGCCACAACATAGCAAGAACAAGGTTGTAGACCAAAGGAATTGGCTTGTAAATGTCTTTGAAGTACATGTTCAAGAAGTCCTGCTCTGCGAATGGGGTTGGAGGAGTGACTCGAAGTTTGTTGAGAAGGTCATGATATGTGGCGATGCTGGGTTCAAAAACAAACATGCCAGCATTGAAGTAAAGTGAAGGAGGTTGACCCATTTCCTTTGACCATTGCACCTTTTCTGGACACTGTTGACAGTAACCAATCTTGTACTGAGGAGTATGACTCCAAGTCTTCTCACAGAAGCAGTCCATCACCCCGTAAAAGTGACCATCTGGTAGATCAAACAAATGATCTATGTTTTCATATACCTGAATGTCTCCATCCAAGTATATCATCTTGCTGTATTCCACAAACTGCATTGCAATACCAATTATACCAGTTATCATAATCAAATACTGAAATACACTTCCCTAGCTATATATATATATATATATATATGCAAAAAAAAATAAGACATGAGTGGTAATAATAAAATAATAAAGAATCTCGATCGGTAGAGAAAGGAAGGAATATAAGTTGCCACGTCATCATGTGCAACGTGTAGGAAACCAAAGAAATAAAAATCCACGTGTAATGAACAAGAAAACATGGGAAAACGGAACAAGTACGTATACGTACCTCCCAAATACGGAGCTTGGAATAATTGATGACGTAATAAGCCATTGCAAACTGGGTTTGGTTTTCGGGAGGGTAAACGGGTTCGATCTCACGGACGATGCATCCTTGAGATTCCAATATCTTACGGTGCTCCTCCGGCACGTCGGGGAGTACAGCCACCACGAGTGGATACGCCGTCTTCACCTTCCGTAACCCTTTGGCTAAACCAACAACACCTTTCACGTAATCACCGTTTCCGGCAAGAAACGTTACGTAGGCGCGTCTCGGTAGTGTCACGGGCTTCGTGAAAACACCAACAGAATTTGCGGCGCTTGGGACGAGTTCGGGGGCCATGTCTTTTGTCTATGTGTGTGAATGTGAATGGAACTAGTAGCGAATTGAAAATGTGTTTGTGAGCGAAATTGAAAGAGAAGGAAGAGAATGCTGGATGAAACTTTTGATCAGTGAGTTGTGGACGGAGAAGGAGGAGAGTGAAGGTGTTATTTAAAAAGAGAGGTGGTGGTTGGAACGTTTGATCATGCAAATTGGGAGATCTTGGCCCATTTGACGACACGTGTCTCCATTGAGTGATCCACATGTATGGGAAGATTCTGGAAAGGGTATGCCAGCATCTTTTGGAAGACGCTAGAATGGGCTGGGTGGGACTTCTTATATTTATTTATTTTTTAAGATTCTTGTGGAATTGTTTATTCACGTTGGCGCGGGAATAAATGCCAATGCTACTTCTTTTTTTTTTTTTTTTACTAAAAATAAAGGGTACTTTTTGTGAGCAAGCAAATCAAATTCTTTATCAGTAAACTACTAAAATTGACAATAAGATTATTGTGTAAAATCTTATAAGTAGTTATCATTGAGTGGGTATTGTTGTAGAGGAGAGCATTGCTTGCACAACATTTAGGGAGTCTAATTCAGCAATCAATGAATAGAAACTAAGATCGATAGCAAAAATTAAGCAAGTTTCATGTCCAATGCCTCCACTAATTCAACACCACTGAGAGTATTTATTCGTCGAGTTGCAACAGTCATAACCACTTTCTAAACGGTTAAAAATGAAAGTCGCATTGGGTTAAATCATCGCAATTCATATTCTGCGATAGTGACTTATCTGTCGCAATGTTATGGGTCGGGAGGCCATTTTGCAACGGTTAACAAATGTCCTAATATATATTTAAAATTTTCAAAACCAAAATTTTCAAAACCACTTTTCATAATAGATATATTTTTGGGGAAATTATACTCACCTCCCTTAAGTTTTGGTCAAATATCACACACCTCCCCTCTAGTTTTAAATTGAACAATGACCTCCCTTAAGTTTTGGTTAAATGTCATACACCTCCCCTCTAATTTTAAATTTAACACTCACCTCCCTTAAGTTTTGGTCAAATACAATTTTCTAAAATTGTAATTGAAGATATAATCATGTTATACTTGCACATCTATTTTCTTTATTTTCTTCAGCCATAGAAGGCTAAGTCTTATAGGTCATTCATTTCAAATGAGAGATTTTCCCCTTTTGTACCCCTTTGTGTTGTGCACTAGCTACTTTCTCTACTTAATTTTGACTTCCCAACACTTTGTAAAATTGTCGATAGGCTGCACTAGTTTCATCTCCCTTCTTCCTCTGTGAACCTACTACAAATCTTTGTGATGATATGTTCAGATTTTAGGGAATGAATTCTTATTCAAAAAACTAGAAACTGTTAATGAAGGAGAAAGATGAAGAAAATTACACGGGAGTAGAAGAAGTCTTTGTAATGGTGTATTAAATTTAGGGATTGGAAATAATCCAATAATTTGAGGGGAGGTTATTATCAGAAGGAAACTAGAGGAGAGGTGTGTGGCATTTAACTTGACTTCAAGAGAGGTGAGTGTAATTTCCCCTATATTTTTTGAGTGCAAGTCATGTAGAGAATATAAAAAATTGATCAACACTTTGAATATTTGAACTTAAGACATCTAGAAAATACAAAGAATTGATGTTTTTAGAATATTCAAGGACAACCTCCCACACCTTAGCTGACGCCAAATCAATTGGTATTCCTTTGAAGCAGTACATATTGCGAGTTTTTCAGAGCTGTTAGATCGTATTCATGCTCTCATTTCTCCTATTCAAGATAATGGAGCCAATTTGTGTTTATGGTGAGGTGATAGCCGCGGTAAGTTTACCGTATTGGCGCGTATTCACTAATGACTAATTACTTAACGTCACAAAGTAAACGTCGCTCAATTGAGTGTTGAGGTTTGTACATAGGTTTGTGTGCCTTGAATACACAATTTTCAGATAGTATATATATAATTTGTCTTTTCAAAAAAAAAAGTCGCGAAATCCAATCTTTCTTGTTGTGAATTTGTAAATGAGTTAGACTAATTCTTATATTCATTTTTTTTTCTTTTTTGTAAATGAAATAAAACTTCATTGAAATAGAGAGCATAGAGGTTAAATATCCATGCAGTACTCAATATAGGACATCTATTACACTTATCAGAAAAATAAATCCTAGACTCTCCAAAATGAGCTAACAGAAAGACGGAGAGTTTTGGAACCAGATAAGTTATCACTGCCTCTATTGCATTATTAAAGAACATGAAAGAGATCTTGAGAAAGTTCAAGACTACACACTCCAGGGACTAAGTGCAGGGTCTAGGTGGCAAGACCTGATCCGCAAAACCTGATTTTGGTGTTCCTTTTTCAACGATGTTGATACTACATGTCCACATCTCCGACATGGGTATCCCAGTGTGACCTTCTGAACCATGAATTAGATGCCATAGTCCTCTGGATGCTTTTAGAATCGTATATATATCGTATATGCTTTCCAAAGCTGGCCCAACCGTGTGTTCTGCCGATTCCTTATAAGGTTGACACTCCGCGACTATGACATGGCACACAGGTGTGATTTTTTGAACCATTAATTGTGTTGTATTATTTTTTTGACAAAAGTTGTAATTTCTTTATTAATTGTAAATTTGTAATTAATTTCTTTCAGCAGATTTAATTTCTTCATTATATCAATATCATCATTAAGCTTTTCTAAATGAGGGGATTCGGGCCCATTCTAGTGTCTTCCTTGAGATGTATACAACTGATATGTACCTGATCAACATGAGGTTGACCCGGTCAATAAATTGGGTTGAATTGTTGTTACGCAGCATGCGGTGCACACTGAAAGACATTCGATCGACGCCGCTCGAGTTGGCCCGATCTAACAGGAGCATAAAATAGGTATGAATAGTATACTTTTTTTCGGGAGTTAGGCCCTATTTATGGGAGTTGGTCAGGGAGCGCTGGCCGTTGGATTGGCTGCGCAGATCTTAGCTGTTGATGGCGATGCAAGCGCTCCTTGTGCAGCAAGAGACTTCAAGTGGGCCGATCTTGACCCATTTCACCGAGTGGGCCTCTGGCCCAGTCCGGAACAACAATCATTCCTAGAGTTACCCATTTGATAATCTTCCCTTAAAGTTGTCCCTCGTTGTTGGATCAATCCATGAAGCACAAGATCATTAATAATGATATTCGGTGGTTCGGGCAAATTCAAAACAATCCAAATCCAATTTCGATATGTTTGGTTCATAGAATATTTGCTTGTATTCGGGTCAAACTCGAGCAAACCCAAACCAACGTAGTTGTTTGGTTCAGGTAACAGATTTTAAAAAACAAACCTGCGAACTTGAAACAACTAATACTAAGTCATATTAGTTTTGTAATCTTAATTAGAAGCACAAATTTTATTTGCTAAGACTAATTTTCCTTCATAATTTATGATTAAGTTGTAAATTTTTTTACTATAAATAAGAAGACTATTAATTGATTTGAGTTTGCTTTGGTGTAATTTTAAAATTCTAGAATTTTTTGACTATTTAAAAGTGCTGAAATATCACCAAAAAAGTGCTGTTTTTTTATGAGTAATGTTATATCCCCAAAGGTTTTCATGAAATGTCCCATGAATCTAACGTGTGGAGTTTTAAAGAAAACAAGAAATGATATATTCCAATTTTGGCGGAAAGTAAGTCAAGTTAATATGTTGACTTAATAAGACTATTAACCTTTCTGAGACTTTATTTGTGGCTAAGATGTATTTATGAAATTGGTTTTTGGCTAAGACTAAGTCAAGTCATTGTCTCTTCTAGCGGTTTGTGGCTCCGTTGGAATGTATTTCCAGGCGTTAGGAGTAATTATGTGGATGTCTAGTACCTTTTTGTTGGGCTATACTGATTAATCTGCTTGGTCAGAAATTTTTTTCCTACTTTTTGCATTTCTGAGATGTGACATTTTGGTGACTTGATCATTTGTACATAAGTTTTTGTGTTCTTTAAAATCAGTAAATATATTTAATACATATTTTTACTTCTAAGAAAAATTCACACTGCATCATCGACATTGCGAAAACTATCTTTCGAAGAAGCATTTCCCTTTTTTTATATTTTAGTGCATGACTTATTAATCTAATCCAAACAAGTCGGTCTAATATCGAATCGGTTTAGTTCGAATTTAGAAAAAAATGTAAAATCTGAATCAACCTTGGCCAAACCAAGTAATTGAGATGATTTGGGTACGTAATGAATTTGGCCAAATCCAATCCAAACTGACCCGAGAATGCCCTTAATTAAATCGAGTTGCTCGTCACACAAGTCAACATCTCCAACTTGTATGATCAAGTGTAACAAAGATTTTGCCAAATTAGAGTGCCCCCATCACCTCTGATATCAAAGAGGCATAATAATCAAAGAAGCATCATAATGGAACGAGAGAATGAGAGAATAACTTCTTGTATATTATACAACCTTAGCGCATAAGATTGCCTTTATATAGGCTTCTTCAATCATATGAACTTCTATTCATGACGGTGCAAACTTTCGGTTCAATAAATATAAATAGCCTTGAGCTGCATATATATAGATTGATTTTGGCTAGCACAAGATAAGGCTTCTAGCTAACATCGTGTCTAAAATGCATAAGGAGATACGTGGCAGCTTCTCAAGAGATTCTATACTCTTCTACATAGGCGGTGCTTAATTTAAAATAATTTCTTACAACCTCTTCCCCAGTTATATCTATAGCCTTCCACTCTCTTCCACTTCATCTTCCTTCTTTCATTCCTCAGTACCTTTCACATACACACAAGACATGGCCCCTGAGCTCGTCCCAAGCGCTACAAAATCAGTTGGGGTGTTCACGAAGCCCATAACACTGTCGAGACGCGCCTACGTAACCTTTCTTGCTGGAAATGGTGACTACGTGAAAGGTGTGGTTGGTTTGGCCAAAGGGTTACGAAAGGTGAAGACGGCGTACCCGCTGGTGGTGGTTGTGCTTCCCGACGTGCCGGAGGATCACCGTGAGATATTAGAGTCACAGGGATGTATCGTCCTTGAGATTGAACCTGTTTACCCGCCGGAAAACCAGACCCAGTTTGCTATGGCTTACTACGTCATCAATTATTCCAAGCTCCGTATTTGGGAGGTACGTATACGTACTTCTCGCGTTTTCCTATGTTTTCTTGTTCATTACACGTGGATTTTTTATTCCTTTGGTTTCCTACACGTTGCACATGATGACGTGGCAACTTATATTCCTTCCTCTACCGAGATTCTTTATTATTTTATTTATTATTACCCCTCATATCTTATTTATTTTGCAATTGTGTATGTACATGCAGTTTGTGGAATACAGCAAGATGATATACTTGGACGGAGACATTCAAGTTTATGAAAACATAGATCATTTGTTTGATCTACCAGATGGTCACTTTTACGGGGTGATGGACTGCTTCTGTGAGAAGACTTGGAGTCATACTCCTCAATACAAGATTGGTTACTGTCAACAGTGTCCAGAAAAGGTGCAATGGCCAAAGGAAATGGGTCAACCTCCTTCACTTTACTTCAATGCTGGCATGTTTGTTTTTGAACCCAGCATCGCCACATATCATGACCTTCTCAACAAACTTCGAGTCACTCCTCCAACCCCATTCGCAGAGCAGGACTTCTTGAACATGTACTTCAAAGACATTTACAAGCCAATTCCTTTGGTCTACAACCTTGTTCTTGCTATGTTGTGGCGTCATCCTGAGAATGTTGACCTTGACAAAGTCAAAGTTGTTCACTACTGTGCTGCGGTAAACTTTAGTTATTTAATCTTGATTATGCATATATGTTATATGTTTGTAGTCACAAAAATTGATTTAATTTTGTTGTTGTTAATTAGGGATCTAAGCCTTGGAGATATACCGGAAAGGAAGAGAACATGCAAAGGGAAGACATAAAGATGTTGGTGAAGAAATGGTGGGATATCTACAATGATACTTCACTTGACTACAACAAGCAATTGATAAGTGAAACCGAAACACAACAGGTAGTGAATGATGTTGAGGTTGAGCCATTCATGCAGCCTCTATCGAATGTTGGTCGTGTTCGATATGTCACTACACCCTCTGCAGCTTAGCTTGGAGACACCGTACCCTTGTGTAAATAGAATAACTAATGAACAATAAAGGAAAGTTATGGTCGCAGTGCAGCAGGAGAAGGCGGACTCCAGACTCCAGACAAAACTTATAGATATCTAGAGCTCTGATAATTTCACAATTGTATATATGGGATGTTATGTAAAAATAATGTAAATAGTTTCTATCATTTAATTTGTTCTTATTCGTTAATAGTTAATTGTTGTAAAATATATCTATATATGTATAATGCCAAAATTTGTTCTCAAAGGTACCGGCCAAAGTCCAACAACATTTTGTTTGGCTTTGTATCCACAATGCCTCCCTATCAACATTTCCAGGGGTTATTTTTTTCATACTTTCACCACTTCCCACTACACAATAGTGAAACCTCAAAATACCTTTGATAAAACGTGTTTTTTTTTAAATTAAGACTAATCGTATATATGTTCTATTGAACATATATACGACCTTGTAATTTTGCCCATCGTATATACCCCCACAAGGCGTATATACGATTGATGTCACTGAAGACCAATCGTATATACGCCTTGTAGGGGTATATACGATGGCCAAAATTACACATCACATATACACCCCCAAATGGTATATACGATGGTGTATATATGATTTGGGGGGTGTACATACGATCCCTATAGTTTTTTTTAGTCAAATAAAAATTAATTAAATTATTTAGTGTGTAGTTCGTTAACACGCGACGATATTATACGTCGAACGAATAATTTAGGCAAAAAAATCAGTTTTCGGGCAACTTACTTCGATTGTAATGAAACCACCGCCATTAAATCCGAAAAAAATATCAATGAGCATATGGGACTACGGATCAAAATCCCAAATTCCATCGTTTACTATTTTTTAGTAATTTTTTTAATTTTTCATAGTCTCCAAAAAATCTTAAATTTTTTGCATAGATTTATTTTGGTTTTGTTAGATTTTTAGTGGTGTTTTTATAATTTTTTTTTATTAGTTTTGATTTTTTAACGAATTTTTAGTAGCCTTTTTAGTAGCGTCTTTTTAAATTTTTTTTTTTTAAATTAAAACAAATAAAATAGTCATCGTATATACCATTGGTGGGACATATATACGATGTTCATTTTTAACGCATTGTATATACCCCCTCAAAGTGTATATACGATTGACTTAAAACGTATCAATCGTACACACAATGACCATATATACGATGCCTAAAAATTTAACATCGTATATATGTCAAAATAACATATATACGAGTGGTGTCATTTTTAAAAAAAAAAAAAACGTTTACTAAAGAGCATTTTGGGGTTTCACTTTACTGTGGGGATATAAGGGAATATGGTGGGGGTACAAAAAAAACACCATTTGCCTTTGTATCCACAATGCCTCCCTATCAACGCTCTTCGGCACCACTGCAACATACATGTATCTATTGCTCATCCAACATGAAAGATCTTTTTCGATGCTTACGAGATTGTCCACATTCAAAAGAGCTTTGGCTTCAATTGGGAATGGAAACTTCTAGTGACTTTTTTGATTCCTCCTTATCAACGCCCGTCAGCACCACTGCAACATGGCAGTCCTTTCTAGCCGCACCCGTTGCTCATCAACCATGGATGATCTTCTTCACTGCTTACGAGATTGCCCGCACTAAAAGGAGCTTTGGCGTCGATTTTGACTCCTCCCTATCAATGGTCGTCGGCACCACTGCAACATGGTAGTCACCTATAGCTGTAGTTGTTGCTCATCCAACATGGAAGATCTTCTCCGCTGCTTGAGATTACCCGCACTCAAAAGAGCTTTGGCTTAATTTGGAATGAGAACTCATAGTGACTTTTTTGACTCCTACCTATCAACGCTCGTCGACACCACTGCAACATGGCAGTCACTCATAGTTGTACCCGTTACTCATCCAACATGGAAGAGAGCTTTGGCTTCGATTGGGAATGAGAACTCATAGTGACTTTTTTGACTCCAAACATTGTATAAGGCCCACCCTCCATCGTCTTCCTTGCAGGCCTCTAGATTGCATGGTGTTGGAGAAACAATATAATCTTTGAAGGTCACCCGTGGCAAGTCCATGAAGCCTTGAAAAAAGTGCATGCGGCCCATGATGAGTATATTACGTATTGTTCAAGCTATGGGAGTGACCCTGCTCCCCTTCGTCTTCTTTCCCATTGGACCCCTCTGTCACAAGGGAACATTAAAACATAGCAATCAAAATCGCAATATAAGTCGTAAAATCACTCGATTCTACGACTTTGCTCATCCTCAACGACTTGGATCGTATTCAAAATCGTAAATCAAGCAGAATCGTACGAAAATCGTAGAATCGCACAATTTTATGAACCAAATCACAATTTTTTTGAGTGGAAACACGAGAAAAATGAATTGTGAACTGGGTCGGATTTGTGCGACCAACTTACTTTTTACGCAAATAAACTTGGTGTTAGCGACCATGATTCGTGGCGGGATCGCATCGGAAGAAGAGTTGAAGAGGATCTGCAATTTCATTAGGAAGAAGAAGATCTGAAGAAGGAAATAGATCTATGGTTGCAGCTACTGTTGATTAGTAACTAGGCTGCGACTGTTGTTAACTAGCGATATAAAACTAGGGTTAAGGTAATGGGCTTGACCCAAATTTGTGTAACTGGACTCAAGTTTATTTTTGAAGAAAAACACTTTATTCCTGGCCCAAAATTAATGTTAATGATACACTCGATGGACTCCCTATGTGCCTAGAAGATGTCCTTGACAATAACAATACCTTCTGCAACTCTATCTAGTTCACATAACGATCACGTTGCAAAAGATTAATCAAATGTTGTACCTTCATCCTACCCTGACGTAGACTAGACTGTATCTTGGAACGTACACTGTAGATTTGTTTGATAATAGTGTGGTTATTAGGGTTCTTACTTCTGATTGTTTTCAGGACGCGATTAGTCTAAGATCATGGTCATACAGTCGTTAAAGCCTTCTATTTTGCTGTTAGTCAAGAAGTAAATGGACGACCTTCATCGTGCCTATTTTTTCATGGTTATGAGTTCCACACATAACCCTCAAAATCTATCCTCCAAGACTCTTAATAAAGCATCCTTTCAATCTAAACAGGCAGTGGTATTTTTGACTGCTAGAAGGATTCAATCGAGCAGCCTTGTTTGAACTGCCATTTTCACATATCAACATTGTAATACCCCAATTTTGTCCGCCCTTTCTAATTTAAGTCAATTTTAGTTATCCAGCTCAACTAAATTGAAATACCGTTGTTTAAATTAAGTAGGCACGCTGTTTAAATCGTGTGTTCTTCTATTTAACCTTCGTATTTAGGTTTAGTCGTACATAAGTAGTGTTTTTAGTTAATGAGCTCATTTCTTCTATTTGGGTCTCGTTTTAGCGTATTCGTCTAGTCTGACACGTTCTCGTCTTTGCGTTTGACCCGACTCTTTTCCTTATTAATCTAATCTTGTGCAGTTAATTTATTTTGAGTATATGTGTATAGTCTAAAAATGCAAAAAATCCTATTTAGTTTTATTTACAATTTAAAAGTGTTTAATAGTCCAAAATGTCAAAAAAAATACTATTTAATTTTTATTACAACTTAGGAGAGTCCAAATGTCCAAATGTCCAAAAATACAAAAAATAATAATACAAAACATACAAAAATAAATAAATTCGAAAATGCAAAAATAGAATAGAAGGCAAAGAAGAATAAAGAATAGAGTGGGGTTCCAAAGAAATGCTTCTCAAGTCTTTGGCTTGGGTCCGAACTGAAAAGAGTCAAAACCCACCAAAGCAATTAATGACTAAACCTAAAATTTTAATATAAAAAGGAGGGTCAACAGCAGCAGAAGGGTACACGTTTTTCGAGGTAAAAATCACTAAAAAAAAAGATTAGGGTTTTACACTAAAACCCTAATCACCTAAACGCCACTTTTCAAGATCCGAGAAGGGAAAATTGAATGCATCAACAAGGCGTGCGTGAAAAAACATCGAAGCGATGACCTAATATCATACAGATTTATTCTTTACTTTCAGAAACCTTTCAGAAACCAGGTTGGTGCCATTTTTTTTACGTTTGTCCCTTTAGATGTATATGAAAAAACGAAAATGTAAACTGAGATAATGCGGATCTGCCATGCTTTAAGCTTCATTTGGTGTTTATATGTCAAAAATTATGTAGACACAGTAAAGTAGACTGCTAGCTCGTTTCTTTGTGTGTTCAATGTTTTGTTTGTGGAATATTACATTCAGTCTCTGTTGTTTTAAAAAAAAACGAACGTAAAGATGGAAGAACGAATCAGTTATTTTTCGTAAACCAGAAACAAGGAGAAGAGAGGGAAACCGAAACGGGAACCGAAAAAGAGAAGGAATAGATCGAAAAGAAACGAACCTGGAAACGTGAGTGTCGCCGGCGAAACCCACCACCGCGGCATCGTCTTCTCCGGCGCTCCCCTGCCGTAAGACTGCCGTGAAAAACCCCCCCACTCCGTAAGCGAAGGACACCGGAGTCTCCCCTGCCGTCACGCTTGCTCTCTCTCAAACCGATCCAATAACCCCCTTCATCGGACCTCTCTCTCCCTCATCTCTCACCAGGCGCCGTTTCTCTCTCTATGGAGGCTGGTGCGGCGCAAATTGAGGGAATGAGTTAATGAACTTCAAAAAACCCTAAATGTAACGTTACATACTCCCATCTGATTCACTTTATTTTTTTATTTTTTTAAAGCCCACTTACAAATTCCACCCCCTCTGTTACTTTGCAAACCCCCTGGCCCATTCCTTTTTTTTTCTGGCCAACAGCGCCCAAACGGCCAAAAAACGAAGTGGGCCTTTAATTCCCACACCCCCTGCTTAGTAACACAACCCCCGTAACTATCAACACCCCATTTTGCAAATTTTCACCTTTTTTCTCGTTTTTTTAATTCTTTTTCAACTCAAATAATTTCTCAATAAATCAAAAAACTTTGTTAATGATTTTGCGAAGCCTCTGCTTTCCAAAATCATTAACAATGGGAACTAGTGGTGATCACTTGGAGCCTTTGCTCAATTGATCATCATGAATGCCTAATTTTTCTAAATACTTTCAATAAATCAAAAACTTTGTTAATGGTTTTGCGAAGCCTCTGCTTGCATAATCATTGACAATGAGGAACTAGTGGTGATCACTTGGAGCCTTTGCTCAATTGATCATCATGAATGCCTAATTTTTCTAAATACTTTCAATAAATCAAAAAAACTTTGTTAATGGTTTTGCGAAGCCTCTGCTTGCATAATCATTAACAATGGGGAACTAGTGGTGATCACTTGGAGCCCTTGCTCAATTGATCATCATGAACGCCTAATTTTCTTAAAAATTTTTTTCAATATATCAAAAACTTTGTTAGTGGTCATGCGAAGCCTTTGCTTGCATAATCATTAACAATGAGGGACTAGTGGTGATCACTTGGAGCCCTTGCTCAATTGATCATCATGAACGCCTGATTTTCACAACTAAACAAATAAAAATAAAAACCTAGAACTACGTAGCTTTGATTTCTCCATCGCACCTGGAGATACGTAGGAGCGGATCCCCTCCGTCAAGCACGACAAACTCAAAACAATTTTCCTTCCAAAAACCCAAAGCGGCTAACTCTCGTCAAGCGCAAATAAAAAAATTCCTTAAGTCTGCTTTTAATTGAGAGGCAAATAAAAGTATTTTTCAAATCAACACACGTAACCACACATTAATTAAAGGTTCCTTTCGGTAGAAAGGAGGTGTGGGGTGCTAATACCTTCCCATGCCTAACCGAATTCTCAACCCAAATCTTTAAGTTTTTCAAAAGACCATCTACCTTCCCAAAAAGGTTTTTCTTCAATATTTTCCTTATAAAAAATATTGGTGGCGACTTCATTGTTCAAAAAAGTTGTAAACGAAGAAAACCCCTCGGGGACTTTTTCGGGCGCAACAGCTGGCGACTTCACTGGGGACAAAAGAAAATCTTTTTCAAAAAGAGGGTCGAGCCTAATTAATTAAATATGTGATTTATGTGTTTGATTTGAATATCTTGTTTTGCCTCTATTCTTCTTCTTTTCTCATACAAGCATTGTTGCATTCATATGCATCGCTTCTTTCTCATCTATGATTGTTTCATATCTACTTAATTACATCTTTGCAATTCCACTGCATTCTCATATTGTCATGTTGCATTCATGTGTATTTATTTATTCTTCTTCTATGTTCATTTCTCGCTTAAAATGGTAGATAGTCTCTCCTCTTATTTGCTTATATGCTTCTTCCTTTCATGCATTCCCCCCAATCTAATCATGCTCCTCTTCTTTGCTCCTTTCTTGAGGTAAGCAATGCAATTAGTTGTTGCTAAAACCATAGGTGGCTCATTTGATATTAAACCCTAGGGTAGACAACATATTATTATTTGCTTTTGTCCTGGATGTATGCAGGTTTGCATTTGCAGTGGGGAAGGGTAGTTATTGCTAAGTATTATGCCTCAACACACACTTCACACCCTATACTTGTGGAGCGCTGAGTGGGGCCTAAAACCCAAGGTCCAAAAAAAAAAAAACCTAGGAGAGTGGGAACGACTAGTGACTGCCATTCGTAGACCTTTGTCTGTATGGCTCTCATGAAAGTTCCGCCCAAGAGTACGCTTTGTCATGATGCCTCACACTCGGTAGCTTTCTACGATTGTGGGTGTTATCATGAGGAAGACTTTAGCTCTTGGTTGCCATTGTGAGGAAGTGATTAGAACTTACACGAGAGGATCACCCTTTTCGTCGACTTTAGACCCCATGATTCCCACCATTCGTAGGACACGGGGCACGCTTTTGTTTGTTGCATTTAGCTTAAGCATTCCTTTTCCCCAAACTCTATTTCAAAGTTGTAAATTTTCTTTCATAAACACCTACATGAGGTGGCATGCGCGTGTATCTTCGAAAATGTTCAAAGCACCACCAAATTAAACCTCATTTCGTTACTATTTTTACCATGTCATCCACATCATTTCGCATTTACATCATTTTGCACCATTGCATTTGCATCTAACAAAATCGTGAAAATTCATCATTTGCATTCTTCATGCATTAACGTTTGTTTGCCGGAGATCGCAACATAACACCGCTGCCGTTGTCATAGGTGTGTAAGAAGCAAGCATGGAATCAAAAGGCAAAACTACATTCAATTCAAGGTTTCCCAATGTAAAGAAGATTGATGTAACTAGTTTGAAGAAGTATGCTTCTCTGTTAGGTCCTATTGAGCTCCTGTCCTTCGACAAGACTTATGGGAACATCCGCAAGTTATTACAACTAGAAGTTCAAGAGAGTGCCATCGCTGCTTTAAGTTGGTTCTATGATTCAGAGATTAGATGTTTTCTTTTCAAGAATTTCCAAATGGCACCTACCTTAGAGGAGTATGAGAAGATTCTGGGTTTTGATCGTTCAGAGGTTAGGCCTTACCAGTATCAGAGGCAGTACTATTCAGATGAGAAGCTCGCTTCGTTGTTGCAAATCAGTGTAGGAGAAGTGCAGTCTCATAAGGTTGAGCGTAACAACATATCTGGGTTTCCTCAAGGTTACTTTGAGAGTTTGATGGCTAGTCATGCAACACAAAAAGAATTGGGCTTCTTTCAAGCAAATGCTAGCTTTAACCATTTTCGGCATTGTTCTTTTCCCTCATATTGAGAAACATATAGATGAGACCGCTGTTGGGGTGTTCCTGGCTTTCAAGAGTGCAAAAAGTCCCATTAATCCGGTTCCTGCTATTCTCGCCGAGACCTATCGTGCCTTCACTCGCCATCATGAGTTCCGAAAAGATAGAATGTGTTGTTCCTTCCCTGTGCTATACGCTTGGTTGATCAATCATGTGTGCGTTAACAAAAGTGATGTTGGGGATCTGCTGTCCTATGCCTTGGGTTGTAATCCGAAGACTATGAGCCCTCGAGAGTGGAAGGATACTTTTAAGAACCTCGATGCTATTCAGATTAGATGGTTCTCACACAAGTGTTGGGAGGATAAACCCTCGGTGATATTCCAATGTGGTAGTTTCCAGAATGTTCCTCTCATGGGAACACAGGGGTGCATCAACTATAACCCATCTTTGACCTTAAGGCAACTCGGGTACCCTATGCGAGATTCACCTCTCCGGCTATGTTGTTCCGCTTTTTACCTCCATGCGGGGATCCCTAAAGACGAGGACTTACTTCGGCGAGTCTCGCAAGCTTGGGAAACCGTAGTGCGGAGAGACAAAGGTGAGTTATCTAAAAGGACCACTACTATATCCTTCACCCAATGGCTCGAAAAGAGGATTAAAGAAACTCGATCATCCAATCGAGAGGGGCCATCACTTGAAGAGAAAAAGCCAGAGCCTCACGTTCCCCTCATTGAAGAGCTAGAAGAAGTTAAGTTGGCATTGTCTAAAGCGGAAGAAGAGAAAAGGACCTTGCAAAACAAGTTGGGAAAAGTGATGCAAGACAAGCGGAAGCTAGAGAACGAAAATGCTCTTCAAGCTGCAACTATTGAAGCAGCCAACAGGAAACTTGTGATAGAAGAAGAAAGCAAGCGGGAGGTTCAGAAACATTTGAAAGGCGCTAAAGAGGAAATAAAGAGGTGTACTTCAAAAATGAATGAAGCTACGGCAGAAGCGTATGAATGGAAGGAACTATATGACAAGTCATGGAAGAAGGAGAAAATGGTCAAAGATGCACTAGCTAAGTCAAGAAAAGAATTCCAAGTAATGAAGTTCGAATTGGGGACCAAATAGAAAGCATCGGGCAAGATAGAGAGTCTATCACGAGGATCTTGAAGGAGTACCAACAAGCTTTAAGGTTTGAACAAGGAAGGTCGATTTAATTGAAGAGAAATCTTAGATGCCTAGAGGAATCTTATGAGCAAGTGCAAGTAGAAAGCGGTATTGGGAGCAACGTTTCATGGCCTTAATTGGCGTAATAGAGGACCAAGAGATTATCAAGGAGCTAAAGGATGAGATTCGGCTTTGGAGGAGTAAATTTTCAAAACTAGCCTGGCTAGCTAACCAAGTTGTGAGGATGTTCCCAAGAAACTAAGAAGAAAGTGAAATAGAAATGAATCCTTCCAACACTCCGGCCCAGTGTACGAGTTTGTCGAGTCTTCGCAGATCCTAACAAAGAACTCATGGAGAAAGCCAAAAGGGCAGCCAAAGCAAGAAGAGAAAGAGGAGGAGAAGTCAAAGCTATTTGCCTTTGAATTCCACTTTAGAGTATCGTAATAGTCCTTAGGAAATTGTAAACTTTCTAAAAAAAGTTGTAATTTTCTTTGGAATATAGTACTTTTCTCATCAAAAGCATTTGTTCTCGTAATATTGTATTTTTCCTTCGAGTTTGAAATTGTAGTATTTTATCCTTTCGAATGAAGTGCGTTTGTTTTGCCTATTGCTTCCAACCTCGTCGCACCCAAATTAAAAATATAAACACAAAAATAAAATAAAAAGAGAGTGTTAGAGCTTTAAATTCACACGCCTATGACAACGCGAGGTGTATTACGATTCGGCGCCAAAGCAAACATAAAATCATACATATCGCATTGCATTACATTCATTTATTCATTCTCGTGTTCATAAGTGTGTTTCACAACGTAGAAAAGGCAAGTTTGGTTCGCCAACATCGATACCGACTCGCCTACAAGCGCGGCTCATGGCAACTAACCTGAATGACTCGACCGCCCTATTATCGAAGACCTAGGAACCGTGAATCGAACCATGATACCCCAATCGCGACTTTCCGATCCGAGCAATTGGTTCAGAGAATCGAGAGTTGAGAACGAAAATGGGGGCAATGGAAGCACGTGATGATCGAAATGATGGCGATACTACAAGCCTCGAGGAACGGCGCCACGAAAGTCCCGCCGCCGCTACATCAAGCTCTTCACTCTTCTCCCTTGAGATCACCACCTTCGCCATACTTCGTGGGCCAACAACCGAGCCAACCTGGTCATGCATGGGATGCCTTGGGGACTCCCACCCGGATACACACCTCCGGAGCCGAGGCTAATGCAGAAGTAATCCCCTGTGGTTGCAGAGCAAGTCCAACCCATCTCACCAAAAAACAATGGAGGAACGGAACGCCTCGCCCAAATTCGATTCCTATTCCGCAGGAACTCCGCTTTGGCTTTCATTCACCAAAGAATGGTCCATCCTCAAGTTCGGGACCCATCCTTGGGAATACAGGTTCACTCACGTGACCCACATCGTGAACCCAACCGTAGTGACGATGAATAATCCTCATTACGGTGTGAATGTTTTCCTCGAATTACCCTCATCGAAACCGTGGTCGATGACGAATCTTTGGAGGAGAGACTAAGAGTGTAGAAGGAGAGCGAGTTCACGGGCGTAAATGCCCACGAGCCGTGTTGGTCCCTAATCTAGTCTTGCCTCCTAAATTCAAAGCGCCAATCTTTGATAAATACAGAGGGACGACTTGCCCGATCGATCATGTGACAATGTCTTTGCCGAAAAATGACCGCTTTATGCCCGGACGATAACTCGATGATGCATCGCTTTCAAGAAAGTTTAGCCGAGCTCCCTCGATCGTACATGCGATTGGAGCCAACCAATATCCGCTCTTTGGAAGGACATGGCGGATGCTTTTATGCGTCAATACCAAGTACAACAATGATTTGGCTCCGACAGACTCTCTTACACAATGCATGTCCAAGAGAGATAATGAGTCGTTCAAGGAGTGCGCTCGGAGGTGGAGGAACTTTTGCGCTCCAAGTCAAACCCCCCCTCGGACAAAGAAATGGTCCACATGTTTATGGATACCCTTCCCCGCGGTATATTATGATAGGTTGGTGGGCGCGTTGCCTCCAATTTCTCCGAGATGGTGGTCACGGGGAAAGAGTAGAGAATGGTATGCGCAAGTGGAAGAATAACTCATGGCCCAAAGACTCTCCTCCCACGAGAAAAAGCCTTTTCTCGACCCTACAAGAAGAAAGAGGGTGAAACCAACGCAGATTATCGGAGCGATGTTCCATCACACAAAGAATCCTCCGCAAGCTATTCCACTCCCTTCTCAAGCACCACCAAGACACAACCATTTCAATCAAACTATCGATGCACAGGAACTATAATGAGAGGAAGCCCGTTGTCTTTGATCCTATTCCCATGTCCTACACTGACTTGTTTAACTATCTCATCACCAACAAAATAATCAACACTCGCCGATGAAGCCGTACCAACCTCCCTATCCTGGGATACAACGCAAATGCTACCTGCGCGCTTTCATTCTCCGGGGCGATGGTCATGTGGTGGAGGATCGTAAAGCATTCAAGTATGTGGTGCAAGAATTACTTGATGCAAAGACTATATCATTTCAACAACCTAATGTGGCCACCAATCCGCTGCCGGGGCATGGAGGACTCGGCATTAATGCCGCTTGACCATCGTGGGGCGATGTCTGCGTTAGAAAAGTTGATTGCATTCAGATGCCTTTGAATTTTATCCATGCTGAGTTATGTCGTCTTGGTGTCATCGAAGAAGGGTGTGCTAGGAAAGACGCCTGTGATAATCCTTGCTGCACCGGGGCATGTGAAGGCTTTAAGCCAATTCTCCAGATCTCTTGACAGACACACTGGTCAGTGGGAATCCAAGAAAAGAAGAAAATGTATCTACTTTGCAATCGAGCAATGGAGGCTTCAGAGACCGATTGAAATTCCTCGCAACTCGAATTCCAAATTTCAATTTGTGATGAGACCCTCGACCATTGTTATTCCAGTACCTGCTGCTACCCCTAGTAGAGAGACTAGGATGACTCCATGGAGCTGCAATGTGCAAATGCAGGCAGAGGTCCCTAAAGGCACTTTGGATATAACAAACATTGCTGGAGGTAGTGGTATCACAAGGAGTGGAAGGGTGTATGCTCCTGAAAATCTTAGGGGAGAGCGATCAAAAGCAGATGAAGAAAGGGCCCGTAAGGGGAAAGAACAAAGAAACGGTAGAAGTCGGACAAGTATCGCACAAAAGAAGCTCGGGAGTTCCTAAAAGTAATGAAACAGAGTGAATATCGGGTGGTAGACATCAGCTTAAATCAAACTCCATCCAAGATCTCGATGCTCTCTTTGTTGCTTAGTTCAGAGAGGCGCATCGTCTTTGCATCACTGAAAATCTTGAACGGCCCACGCCTCCCATGACATCACGGTAAACCGGCTTAGACGGTATTGTTGGCAACATTGTAGCATCCAACTACTTGACCTTCTCGGACAGAGCTTCCTCGCAGAAAGAATCATAATCAAGCTCTTCACATCTCGATCAAGTGTGGGGACTATATGCTCGCCAGAGTGCTCATTGATAATGGCTCATCCTTGAATGTGATGCCTAAGTCCACCATGAATAAGTTTGAATGTAGATCGCTCATATCCGGCCCAGAGTTCTACCTTGGTCGAGCATTTGATGGGTCGATGAAGGAAGTTTTCGAGAAGTAGAAGTGCCGCCGCAGTAGGCCCCGGTGTTCTATGTTGTCTTCCAAGTGATGGACATCGCCTCCTCCTATAGTTGCCGCTAGACGCCCTTGATACATCTTTGTAGGGCGATGCCATCCTCGCTTCATCGAAACTCAAGTTTGTGGCGAGGAAAGCCGATAGTGATCCACGGAGAAGAAGAAACATCGATAAACAGATCACCACCGAATGTTACGTGGAGGCGGCGGAAGAGTCCTCGAGGCGCCTTCCAGGGGTTGGAGATCTCAAATCTTTGTCTTCGTTGAAAGTGAGCCTCTGCGAGGCCTAAGTGGTCCAAGGTCGACATGATGATCGCAGCGGTAATGCTAGGGCATGGGTATCGTGTCGGCAAGGGCACGGGAAAAGCCGCTCAAGGGATTATAACGCTGTCCAAATGAGGGGAAACATTGAAAAGTTCGGTGTTGGGTACATCCCAAGTCTTCTTTGACGGGAAAGGCTAGCATCCGACAAGAGGGAGAAATGGCTTGCCAAACTCGGAGGAGAACACCCAATCGGGGGAGGATGATCATCGCTAACCTCAAGAACAACTTCCGAGGCTTGGCATGCGAACCCCGACTGTGTTAATGTGGTTGAAGAAGGATCAAGCTCGAGCGGCCGTGTTGCTTCGGCTTAGTCTTATTTCTTTGTCTTTGTTGGAGAAGGCTGCAGAATCGGGAGACCATGGATTTCCGTGTTTTTCAATTTAAAGTAATTTTCATTGTAATGTAGATTCCTCGCTCTGCCAAGGCCTTGGAACATTTCATTTGGGCACACATGTTTTTGTCAAGACTCATCAATCAATAAAATGTTATTTTGAATTTTCAATAAAAAATTTGTCTTCATCTCTCGTTTGTGTGTCTTTCCTTTGTCTTTATTCGCCGCTCCATTTTAATGCGGATCGAAAATAGTCTCTGAAAATAATAATGCCCATAACTCATACTGTGACTTTGATTACCCTGGTTAATCAAGCCGAGGAAGATGTTGAGGACGATTGGGATACTCCTCCGAAATCATGAGAATGGTAGAGCAAGAAGAAAAAGTCATTGAGCCCCATGGGGAATCCACGAAATGATCAATCTGGTGCCGAGAAAGACAGGGAAAGAGGTCAAGGTTGGTACTGCAATGGAGGATAAAGAGCGCAAAAAGTTGATTCACCGCTGACTACGCTTGGCGTATTCGCATGGACTTATCGGGACATGCCGAGGTTGAGCTCTGAGATATTGTTGAGCACATTGCCGATAAGATCGAATGTCCCCAGAAACAAAAAGTGAGGCGAATGAAGCTCGAAATGTCTTTGAAAATCGGGGATGAGGTCAAAGCTTGATTTGATGCAGGATTCTTAGTGTGGCAAAATACCCGAGTGGGTAGCAAACATCGCTTCGGTCCCCAAGAAAGATGGAAAGGTTCGAATGTGTGTCGACTACCGTGATTTGAACAGAGCAAGCCCTAAAGATGATTTCCCCTACCCACATTGATGTCTTGGTAGATAGTCTTGCTCAACATTCGATGTTCTCCTTCATGGATGAGTATTCGTGCTATAACCAGATCAAAATGGCTCCAGAGGATATGGAGAAAACCACCTTCATAACCCTTTGGGGACTTTACATTACAAGGTCATGCCTTTCGGGTTGAAGAATGCCGGGCAACCTATCAAAGAGCGATGGTAACCCTATTCCATGACATGATGCATAAGGAGATTGAAGTCTATGTGGATGACATGATCGCCAAGTCAAAGACTGATGAAGAACATGTGGTTAACTGCGAGAGGCTGCTTGAGCGTCTCGTAAAATACAAACTCGTGTTGAACCCCGCGAAGTGCACCTTTGGGGTTAGGTCGAAAGTTGTTGGGTTTTATCGTTAGCTTGTAAAGGAATGAGGTGGACCCGCACAAAGTCACGAGCAATTCGAGATGCCAGCGCCTAAAACAGAGAAAGAAGTTCGTGGTTTCCTGGGAAGACTGAATTACATCTCTCGATTCATCTTTCAGTTGACTGCAACTTGCGAACCTATTTTCAAATTGCTGTGCAAAAACCAAGAGGTAAAGTGGAATGATAAATGTCAAGAAGCATTTGAGAAAATCAAGGTGTACCTCCAAAATCCACCATCCCCAATGCCACCGTATGCACCGGCAGCCTCTTATCCTATACCTCACCGTGTGCTAGACAATTCTATGGGCTGCGTGTTGGGGCAACATGATGATTCAGGAAAGAAAGAACATGCGATCTACTACATGAGCAAGAAGTTCACAGACTGTGAGACAAGGTATTCACCATTAGAGAAGACTTGTTGTGCTCTTTCACTGGCCGCGCGATCGACCGAGACAAAGATATGTTGAGTCACACTACCCGGTTGGTGTCCAAAATGGATCCAATCAAGTACATATTTGAGAAACTGCGCGCCACAGTCGAATTGCTCGTTGGCAAATGCTTCGCCGAATATGACCTCGTACGAACGTAACCCGAAAGCAATTAAAGGTAGCACACTGGCAGATTACCTGGCGCATCAACCGGTTGAGGATTACCAATCGATGCAATGTGAATTCCCAGATGAGGACATTATGGCATTATTTGACGAAGGGAAATCTCAAGATGATGAAAGGTGGAGAATGTTGTTTGACGGTGCCTCTAACATGTGGGGGCACGGGGTCGGAGCAGTGCTGATCTCTCCGGACAACCGCTTCATACCATTCACTGCCAGACTAAGCTTCTATGTCACAAACAATATTGCAGAGTATGAAGCGTGTATCCTGGGTATCCAAGCAGCTCTCGATTGGAAAGTCAAGAGGCTCGACGTGTACGGGGATTCAGCTCTAGTTGTCCACCAGGTAAAAGGGGATTGGGAAACAAGAAATCCTGACTTGATTCCTTACCGTGACTATATTCAAGAATTAATCAAGCCCTTTGAGGAAATCACTTTCCAACACATACCCCGCAGTGAGAATCAGTTGGCAGATGCTCTGGCAACTTTGTCTTCTATGTTCAACGTCAGCTGTGACAAAAGTTTGACGACTGTCAGAATCCAGCACAGGGGTCTACCCGCTTATCACTACTGTATGGCAGTCGAAGGGGAATCAGATAGTAAGCCTTGGTACCATGACATCAAGCAGTACATCACAAACAGAGAGTATCCTCCCGGAGCTACAGAGAATGACAAGAGAACACTTCGGAGACTATCAGCAGGTTTCTTCTTGAGGGAGACGTCCTTTACAAGAGAAACTATGACTTGGTACTCCTCGTGTGTAAATCAAGAGGAGTCGATAAAGATTATGCGAGATGTTCATGAGGGGTTCATTTGGGGTTCACTCCAAAGGGCACACAATGGCTAGAAAAATCCTGAGAGCTGGTTACTACTGGTTGCAGATGGAGTCAGATTGTTACAGTTTTGTGAGAAGATGCCATAAATGTCAAATCTATGCAGATCACACTCATGTACCTCCGACTTCTCTGAATGTTTTGAGCGCACCATGGCCATTCTCAATGTGGGGCATGGACATCATTGGTCCCATTGAACCCAAAGCTTCAAATGGTCACCGTTTCATTTTGGTTGCTATTGACTACTTCACCAAGTGGGTAGAGGCTGCTTCTTATCCCAAGGTAACAAGCTCAGTGATTGCTAAGTTCATCAAGAAAGATTTGGTTTGCCGCTACGGTCTTCCAAACAAGATTATCACAGACAACGGCAGCAACTTGAACAGCAGAATGATGAAGGACTTGTGTGAAGACTTCAAAATACGGCATCACAATTCTTCTCCTTACCGCCCAAAGATGAATGGGGCGATTGAGGCAATGTAACAAGAACATCAAGAAGATTGTGCAAAAGATGGTGGTAACATACAAGGATTGGCATGAAATGCTCCTTTTGCCTGCATGGTTACGAGAACCTCGGTGCACCTCAACCGGGCAACTCCTATTCATCAGTTTACTGGTGAGAGCGATCCTCCCCATTGAGGTTGAAATACCATCCCTGCGGGTGTTGATGGAAACAAAACTTGATGAAGCAGAATGGGTTCGGTCCCGTCTTGACCAGTTGAACCTCATTGACGAGAAACGGGTGGCCGCTATGTGTCATGGACAGTTGTACCAACAGAGGATGATAAGGGCTTTTGACAAAAGAGTCCGTCCTCGTGAATTTCAAGAAGGAGACCTTGTACTCAAACAGATCTTGCCAATACAGACGGACCCCAGGGGCAAATGGGCTCCCAAATATGAAGGACCCTACGTGGTAAAGAAGGCATTCTCAGGAGGAGCTCTAATCCTGGCAAACATGGACGGAGATGAGATTCCAAATCCAGTGAACTCAGATGTGGTCAAGAAGTATTATGCCTAGAAAAATAAACAAAAAAGAAAAAGATAAGCCAAGGAAAAATCAGCTCGCTAGGTTGAAAACCCACAAAGGGCGGCCTAGGCAAAATCAGAGCGACCCGGTGGATCGAAAACCCGCAGCGGCGATTCGAGCAAAAATTAGGGTCGAAAAACTTGGGCTCGAGAAAAGGAAAGGCAATCAAGACTCCCAAAGGTTTGGATAAGAGGGTGATCGAGTTATGAGTATGGGCGGCGGGCACCAAGCTTTCCGAGATGAAATCACGAGATCTTCCTTTTCTCTTGTGTTTTCTCGCTTTAAAAGAAAGATTGTAATGCACTTTCAATTGGCGTGACTTTCTGCACGTCCAATTTCCATATCAATAAAAGTCAAACTTTTCTTTCATATATGTGATTTTCGTGTCTCTGCTTTCACCTATTCTGTTTCTTTCAAAATAATAACTTTTATGATTGATGAAATTGATTTGCAAAACATGTGCACATTCAAGAGCATTACAGGATCATTACGAAATCTTTGAAAAACACAGAAAGAAATGATTTCCCAAGTGAGTAAAGTTGCAAAAAAAAAAGAGACAAAACAGGCATAACAAATCAGTACGCAATCCTCACGTGATCATCGTCCCAGGACAGCCTCCGTCCGGCAGATGGATTTAACCAGCAAAAAGTGCCAAAGGAAAAAGCAAATAAGCAGAAAAAAGAAAGCTGCTTGAAGAAAACAAATAGAATAAAAAAAAAAAATCATAGAAGGCGGAACACAAAAGAACACAACATCTTCATATCATTCATCATTCTCATGTCATCCATACCATTCATCACTCCATGTCATCAAACAGTAGTGCATTACACTTTAAATTCGCATCTCAAAAGAGCGAAGGAATAATCAAACAGAAAGAGCATCCCACAGGATCAATCCTTGCATTCACATGCATTTCATGCACCATTCAAGAGAAAAGTTACTTTGGACCAAGGGTCCCAAAATCTCATTTTTCGAAAAATCACCACAACACGGAGTTCGTAAACTCCATCAAACCAGAGTTCGTAAACTCCATCAAACCGAGTTCGTGAAACTCCATCAAACGAGTTCGTAAACTCCATCAAAGACAGAGTTCGTAAACTCCATCAAAGACAGAGTTCGTAAACTCCATCGACCAGCGAGTTCGTAAACTCCATCAAAGACGAGTTCGTAAACTCCATCAAAGACAGAGTTCGTAAACTCCATCAACCCGAGTTAGTGAACTCCTTCCACGCATCACAACATCGTTACGCGAGCACGCCGATGGATCCATCGAACCGTTAAGTCCTTCTGGATTAGTTGTGTCAACCTAAGGCACGCAATAAATCCATTGATCAAATCCGATTCGGACCGATGTTGATCGGCCGCCGAAAAGGCCACCCGGAGTTCGTAAACTCCATCAATCCGCAGTTCGTAAACTCCATCAACCCGAGTTAGTGAACTCCTTCGAGTTAGTGAACTCCTTCCACGAGATCACAACATCGTGTACGAGCACGCGATGGATCCATCAGACTTCGTTAAGTCCTTCGGATTAGTTGTGTCAGCCTAAGGCACAGCGTAAATCCATTGATCAAATCAGTTCCGGACTTGATATTGATCGGCCGCTCGAAAAGGCCACCCCCAGAGCTCGTACTCGACAAGAGTCCGTTAAAAGGTTTTAGGCAACCTCCGAATTTCCAATTTGCCGCTTTTCCCAATTTACTGTTTTTTCCAATTTATTGCTTTCTCGTTAATGCGACCAGTGTTAACCCCCTCAAAAGAAAAAAAAAACCCAAAAGATTTGAACTTTTCTGAAGCGGACAAAATTAGTATTATTTCTATATCTTTATTTCCATTTCACCAACAAATATGAAAAGGCCAATTCATATTTTTTGGCGAAATGTGAAATAAAGAGGCAAATGTAATACCCCAATTTTGTCCGCTTTTCTAATTTAAGTCAATTTTAGTTATCCAAATTTCAACTAAATTGAAATACCGTTGTTTAAATTAAGTAGGCACGCTGCTTAAATCGTATGCGTTCTTCTTTTAACCTTTGTATTTAGGTTTAGTCGTACATAAGTAGTGTTTTTAGTTAATGAGCTCATTTCTTCTATTTGAGTCTCGTTTTAGCGTATTCGCCTAGTCGACACGTTCGCTCTTTGCGTTTGACCCGACTCTTTTCCTTATTAATCTAATCTTGTGCGCTTAATTTATTTTGAGTATATGTGTATAGTCTAAAAATGCAAAAATCCTATTTAGTTTTATTTACAATTTAAAAGTGTTTAATAGTCCAAAATGTCAAAAAAAATACTATTTAATTTTTATTACAACTTAGGAGAGTCCAAATGTCCAAATGTCCAAAAATACAAAAAATAATAATACAAAACATACAAAAATAAATAAATTCGAAAATGCAAAAATAGAATAGAAGGCGAAGAAAGAATAAAGAATGTAGAGTCAAGGTTCAAAGCAGAATGCTCTCTCCAAGTTTCTTTGGGCTTGGGTCCAGACCTGAAAAGAGTCAAAACCCAGTCAAAGCAATTAATGACTAAACCTAAAATTTTAATATAAAAAGGAGGGTCAACAGCAGCAGAAGGGTACACGTTTTTCGAGGTAAAAATCACTAAAAAAAAAGATTAGGGTTTTACACTAAAACCCTAATCACCTAAACGCCACTTTTCAAGATCTGAGAAGGGAAAATTGAACAGATCAACAAGGCAGTAGCAGAAAACATCAGAAGCAGTGACCTAATATCATACAGATTTATTCTTTACTTTCAGAAACCTTTCAGAAACCAGGTTGGTGCCATTTTTTTTACGTTTGTCCCTTTAGATGTATATGAAAAAACGAAAATGTAAACTGAGATAATGCGGATCTGCCATGCTTTAAGCTTCATTTGGTGTTTATATGTCAAAAATTATGTAGACACAGTAAAGTAGACTGCTAGCTCGTTTCTTTGTGTGTTCAATGTTTTGTTTGTGGAATATTACATTCAGTCTCTGTTGTTTTAAAAAAAAACGAACGTAAAGATGGAAGAACGAATCAGTTATTTTTCGTAAACCAGAAACAAGGAGAAGAGAGGGAAACCGAAACGGGAACCGAAAAAGAGAAGGAATAGATCGAAAAAGCGAACTCGAAAGCGTGAGTGTCGCCGTCGAAACCCACCACCGCGGCATCGTCTTCTCCGGCGCTCCCTTGCCGTAAGACTGCCGTGAAAAACCCCCCCACTCCGTAAGCGAAGGACACCGGAGTCTCCCCTGCCGTCACGCTTGCTCTCTCTCAAACCGATCCAATAACCACCTTCATCGGACCTCTCTCTCCCTCATCTCTCACCAGGCGCCGTTTCTCTCTCTATGGAGGCTGGTGCGGCGCAAATTGAGGGAATGAGTTAATGAACTTCAAAAAACCCTAAATGTAACGTTACATACTCCCATCTGATTCACTTTATTTTTTTTTATTTTTTTTAAAGCCCACTTACAAATTCCACCCCCTCTGTTACTTTGCAAACCCCCTGGCCCATTCCTTTTTTTTTCTGGCCAGCAGCGCCCAAACGGCCAAAAAACGAAGTGGGCCTTTAATTCCACCCCCGCTAGTAACACAACCCCCGTAACTATCAACACCCCATTTTGCAAATTTTCACCTTTTTTCTCGTTTTTTTTTAATTCTTTTTCAACTCAAATAATTTCTCAATAAATCAAAAAACTTTGTTAATGATTTTGCGAAGCCTCTGCTTGCATAA
Organism: Oxytropis ochrocephala; assembly: GCA_020916435.1. Classification (NCBI taxonomy): domain Eukaryota; kingdom Viridiplantae; phylum Streptophyta; class Magnoliopsida; order Fabales; family Fabaceae; genus Oxytropis; species Oxytropis ochrocephala. The sequence goes on along the minus strand of CM037091.1, from coordinate 114,123,129 downwards.
TCATTAACAATGGGGAACTAGTGGTGATCACTTGGAGCCTTTGCTCAATTGATCATCATGAATGCCTAATTTTTCTAAATACTTTCAATAAATCAAAAACTTTGTTAATGGTTTTGCGAAGCCTCTGCTTGCATAATCATTGACAATGAGGAACTAGTGGTGATCACTTGGAGCCTTTGCTCAATTGATCATCATGAATGCCTAATTTTTCTAAATACTTTCAATAAATCAAAAAAACTTTGTTAATGGTTTTGCGAAGCCTCTGCTTGCATAATCATTAACAATGGGGAACTAGTGGTGATCACTTGGAGCCCTTGCTCAATTGATCATCATGAACGCCTAATTTTCTTAAAAAATTTTTCAATATATCAAAAACTTTGTTAGTGGTCATGCGAAGCCTTTGCTTGCATAATCATTAACAATGAGGGACTAGTGGTGATCACTTGGAGCCCTTGCTCAATTGATCATCATGAACGCCTGATTTTCACAACTAAACAAATAAAAATAAAAACCTAGAACTACGTAGCTTTGATTTCTCCATCGCACTGGAGATACGTAGAGCGGATCCTCCGTCAAAGCACGACAAACTCAAAACAATTTTCCTTCCAAAACCCAAAGCGGCTAACTCTCGTCAAGCGCAAAATAAAAATTCCTTAAGTCTGCTTTAATTGAGAGGCAAATAAAAGTATTTTTCAAATCAACACACGTAACCACACATTAATTAAAGGTTCCTTTCGGTAGAAAGGAGGTGTGGGGTGCTAATACCTTCCCCATGCCTAACCGACAGAACCCAAATCTTTAAGTTTTTCAAAAGACCATCTGCCTTCCCAAAAAGGTTTTTCTTCAATATTTTCCTTATAAAAAATATTGGTGGCGACTTCATTGTTCAAAAAAGTTGTAAACGAAGAAAACCCCTCGGGGACTTTTTCGGGCGCAACAAACATGAAGTAAACCATCATTGTCTTTTGTTGGTTGTCAAATCTAGATATGACAACAAAAGTGTGCAGGGACCTTGCGACAATACGGTTGTCAGAATAAAAGTAGTCAGTTATTTACTAATAATTAAATGAAATCGGAACGAAAAATTTAAAAAATATGTATGTGATGAGTTGTGAACCAACTAGTATAGTTAATAACCAATGCGACACAATACACTATTTGTTGGCCCAGTTGGAGAGTTTCGCTCCATCTTAGATCCTAAACCTGCTAACAATAGAAAAAAATGTTAAAACAATATTTTGAACATTCTGATAAATGTACGGTACCAAAGTACTCATACCAAACCGATCTGGTTCAGTACCAAGGTACCAGACATTGTAGGGCGTGCGTTTACAAATCAACAAACAAGATACATTGGTACTGGACCGGTTTGGTACTTTGGTACTGAATATGTATTTTGCATTTCAAGATACAAGTTCAGTACCTTAGTATGAAATCAGTATCATACTAAGGTACCGTGTTTGCTAATTTGTACCACACTCAAAACCAACAATTTTTAACAAGTATTGTACTCTGATATTAGACTGATTTCGTACTAAGGTGCCAAATCGAGCTAAATCACAGGAAAAAAAAGAAGGAAAACACAATTTTCTCATTCAAAAATGGAGGATAGTGGGTATAAATCATACATTGGGAGTGTAGAGAATGTTGAGTTGATTAGAAGTTGGAGAATGAGGTGTGTGAGGAGAAGAAGGTTTGTAGGGGTTATAGTCGGAAGGGCTTGATTTGGAGTTGGAGTGGGGTGGGTGGAGGAGAGTGAGGGAAGAAAAAAGATGAAAGGTGTGAGAAAATTATTTTGACATTAGGAGTATTTTGGTATTTTCATAAATAATAAATGGAGGGGGGGGTGTGTGGAAGAGTAGTGTGATAAAAATGGACCAACACAAGCTTTAACAATGGGTGTGAGAACTCGGAATGGGAGAACTCGGAATGGTTCGGTCTCAAAGTTTTGAACTAGTTCGGTTCGTAAGGTCCGAATATGGTAAGTTCAATATTAGGGGGGTGTCTGTGAAGATACAACACTCAATGGTAAACTTCCGAACCAGTTCGCTGTGAAACTTCTGAACTATCGTAATCTCAAAAAAAATGAAAATGCGCGTTTCATCAAAGACATTATGATCTTTTTGCTAATTTTGGGGGATGTCCAATAAGTAGTGGGTTGTACGAGGTATAGGCCTTATTTTGTGTGCTGAGGCTTTTTAAGCCCACAAGTAAATGGGCTAAGTAAAACATAACTATCGGGGGCCTATTTGACCGCTAACTTCTCGCTCCCTAACAAACCCTAATCCGCTTCTTTAAATTCAGAATTTGTGAGTGCAGTTCTTCATGTCCAGCATTTCACTCTCCTTCTCCGCCTCATCTTGAAATAATTTTATTTGTTTCGCTGTTGTTTTTACTCTACTTCTTATTCTCTTTTTATTTTTGTTATTCACACTTTTTTTATTTTTTCAATTCTTATAGTTGTTATTGATTTTGAGATCACGGTGATGACTCCATAAAATTCAAGCTCAACAGACCGGAATGCAGGGCTTTCTCTCTTTTTGAGAGATTGCTTTGCGTGTCGATACCCCGCTGATCTGAGTGATCTCTTTTCTTTTACTATTCTTCTTCTACCTGATTTTAATAATTATTTATATTTATTTTCCGTTCTATTTCTGATTTTAGTTTATTATCCAGAATTATTTGTTTTGTCATGGGAAGTATTTTTCACAATGAGGATACAAAGCTCCTCTTCTGAAATCAGTTGAGGAAAACCGCTGGCAGAATCGAACCATAAATATCTAGCCACTACTGAGTGATTTATTTCCCTTGCTAAATGGTTGTTATTTTTCTTCAAATTGAATGTTTAATATTTGATTTGATTTTACTATACATCTTTTTCAACCGGTTCGTATTTTTGTACGGTTGAGGTCTGTGATGAATTTTAATTTGCCTACATTGCCTGATTATCTGTTTTCAGATTATGATTATTATCTTCCAAATTAATCTGAGACCTCTAAAGTCTACTACTGATTATTCTCTTTCAGATTATGATTGTTAAATTTTACCAAATGTATATGTTTTATATGTATATAACAATGTTCAAGTATAAATTGATCGATTTTTTTATGTTATAATTATTAACATTTATAATGCTCTGTTTTATATGTGACTTCTGCAGATTTGATAAGCTACTCAGAGAGCTATGAATCTGATAATTCCTGTACTGTCAAAGCTACATGAATGGAGGACCTAATATTTGAATTGTGATTTAGTTAATTTGATTTATTTATATGTTTTGGGAAAGCTACATGTACCAAGGGAAGGGTGGGATCGAAAAGTCCTAGTACCTTTGATCTTGAATGTGCCATTGTGGCTGTAGCTAAATTGATAGGAGACGCTATCTGGCCGGTTATTGTGAGATTCTTTTTGGATCTCTGTCAATTAATCTGCTTACCGAGCTTCTCACATTTTAGTTGTTTTATATCGTTTTAGGTTTAGCTAGTCTTTGAAATTGTTTGAACACCAAAGACTTAGGTCTTAGTTTAATGAAAGAAATCCAAGTGTAATAGCAAAAAACATCGATAAAGAAAATGTTGTAAGTGTAATTTCTTGGAGAAGATCATTGGAGTAAATTGTGGTCACAACACTAGCTATTTACATGCGATATGAAATGATTTGCGAATGGAGTCTCAATTTTAATGAAAGAAATCCAAGTGTAATAGCAAAAAACATCAATAAAGAAAATGTTGTAAGTGTAATTTCATGGAGAAGATCATTGGAGTAAATTGTGGTCACAACACTAGCTATTTACATGCAATATGAAATGATTTGCGAATTGAGTCTCAATTTTTGCTGTTAAATGATTGTTGATTACCTTAGGCATTGAAATTGGATTTGAACAATATTTACTGTTACATATAATAATGTCACTGGCAATTTCAAGACCAATTTTTTTAATTGCCCAAATCTCTATTTTTAAACTTGCCATTGAGATCATTTTTAATAGTGGCAATTGTTGCATGTCAAGATCTAATCATATGCGTAAACTAATTAAGCAATAAAAGAATAAGCAAACTATTGTTTCTTAATTGTTATAACCCTAGCAAACTATTTTTTCTAATGAGAAGAGTCAGAGTTAGATTTATAAATGACCCTTTGTAAGAAAAAATGTTGAAAGCCTAGCAGACTATTGTTTCTTAGATTGTTTAGGACCGAAAATGGATTTAAGAAGTTTGCAAACTTTGGTAGATTAATGATAAACCACATAAATACTTGAATTTATATTAACCCATCTATAAACAAATATCACATAACGCCTAATTAGTTTTGATTAAAAAAAATTAAGAAAATCTGCAATGATCTTCATTTTTCATCATCATCAAACTTAAAATGAGAAATTCAACCCCAATTTCTAGAAAATCCGATTCTTCACCAAATTAAACAAATGAGTATTCTATTTCATGCAAAATTTCATGAGGAACTCGAATCTATCGTCAATTTGTACAAAAGAGTAGAAAAACCTACTCAAACACGTTTATTTAGGGAAAAATGAGTTTAGGGTTTTCCAATTGTTTCCAACTTTGAAGCATTTTTGTTGAAATCTTTTCCCTATCAATCACTTTTTCATTAATTACGAACATATAGCAATTGGTTTCATAAATAATTTGGTTGAGTTTTGAGCAACATTACATTTCCAAAAGCCTAAACCAGTTTTACTTTTAATAATCTCGTTGAGTAATTTTGTTGCTCTTTTGTGCAAATCGATGAAGATTTTGAGTTCATCATAAATTTTAAGTATGAAATGGGCTACTCATTTGCTTAATTTGGTGAAGAATTGCATTTTATGGAAATTGTGGATTGAATTTCAAATTTGTTTTCATTTATTCTAAAGATGATGATGAATAGTGAATGGTTTGCAACTTGCAGATTTTTCTTTTTTTATTATTAAAATTAATAAAGGGTTTGTAATATATATTTATAGGTTGGTTGATATACTCAAGTATTCATATGGCTTAGTGGTAAGAAGGATGGTGTGTCATTTGGGGGTTATGGGTTCAACCCCATATTCTATAATTATTATCCAACCAGAGAATATGGGGGATTGAACCCATGACCCATTTTTTATTATGCTGCATGTTAATTGTTTTCATAACACGTGGGTAGTGTGTGTTATAATGCTCAATGACATTCTACATCTTCACTTTCATCCAATAATTCATTATTTGCTCAAAGTCCATAAAACAACGTCATTCATGCTCAACATTTGTTTATAGTGCCACAAATCAGACTACACCATACCTTAAATAGAATATATACGATAATATATAAAAAAAATTACGCTCTAAAACCAATTACTTCAGATATTTTGGGGATTTCATGTATTTGGGAAGTGTCCTTCAAAGATTGTTTTAGTTGAGTATTAATTTATTTTTTGGCAAAAAATGTAGGAGTCTAGTTAAAATATTTTAATGGAAGCACTCATTGTGGGAAAAGTATCACCAAGGGAAAAGATTGTTCCCATGACCCATTTTTTATTAGGGGTGTGTTTTCTATACCCCACCTAATCCCCATAAACACCCACCCAATTTTAAATCTCTAAAATGCCCTTTAAAAATTAATTTTTTTTAAAAAATAAATAAATCGTATATACCCCTTTGAGTACGTATATACGATGGCTATTTTATGTCCAATCATATATACGTACTCAAAGGGGTATATACGATGAGTTTTATAATTTTTTTAATAATTTGTTTTAATTTTTATTATTAAAAGGCTACTAAAAATTCGTTAAATAGTCAAAATTACTCTAAAAAATTATAAAAACACCACTAAAAATATAACAAAACCAAAATAAGGCTATACAAATTTTTTTAGATTTTTTGGAGACTATGAAAAATTAAAAAAAATCGTAAAAAATAGTAAACGATGGAATTTGAGATTTTGAGGCCGTAGTCCCGTAAGAAATTTCTTCTACGGGAGTCTTGATTCTTAATTTTTTTTCGGATTTAATGGCTGTGGTTTCATTACGATCGGAGTATGTTGCCCGAAAACGATTTTTTAGCCTAAATTATTCGTTCGACGTATAACATCGTCACGTTTTAACGAACTACACACAAAACCTATTTTCAGGACTTAATTAATTTTTATTTGACTTAAAAATATTAAAAAAATACAATAGGGATCATATATACACCTGAGGGGGGGTATATATACGACCCTATTTTTTGCCCATCATATATACACCCCCAAGGCGTATATACGATTATGGTGGGGGTGTGTCAATCGTATATACGCCTTGGGGGTGTATATCGATGGGCAAAATAAGTCGCATATATACCCCTGTGTATATGATTAACCAAAATTTTTTAAAAAACGTTTTCAAAGGCGTTTTGGGGTTTCGGTTTGGGTGGAGGTATATGGGGATTGGATGGCGGTAAAAAAACTTTTATTATGCTCCATGTTAATTGTTGTTTTCATAACACGTGGGTAGTGTGTGTTACAATGCTCAACGACATTCTACATCTTCACTTTCATCCAATAATTCATTATTTGTTCAAAGTCCATAAAACAATGTCATTCATGCTCAACATTTGTTTATTGTACTGTTAGGAATGTAAATCTGAACTTGTTTATTGAATGAGGGATCAATCCCTATATATACAACAATATACACAACCAAATCGATTAAGGAAGTTCGAGTCGATTCTTAAGTCTAAAGAATACAAGTAATTACTGATGGCTATACAAGCCTATTCTAACATTTCCCCTCAATTTGGATCATGAGTGACAATCATGTGCAGCTTGAAGAGAAAGAGAAAAAAACTAGGAGATGTGATTAGAGTCTTCTTGTTGCCAAAGAGTTGTCGGGAACAGAGGTTGCCAAAGCGAAAGTCGCCACAGATGCTAAGCAATCAAGAAATCTAGAACTAGTATCAACAACTTTCCAAATATCCAGTAAGGCAATTAGAACAATTGGGTTGGGAGAAGCGACCATGATTATGGATGGCAATGGGGCGGGGCGGGTGCGAGTAGTCCTCACCGCTCCGTCCCCACCTCCCAAATTGTCCCCGTCTCTCCATCCCCTCAAGCTCAGGACATTTTCTCCCCATCCCCATCCCCATCCCCACGGATCCCACGGTCCTCATGAGACCCAATAAATAACAAAAATATAAATTTAAATATAAAATTAGAAAAATATATAAAAAGTAAGACTAAAATTCAAAAGTTTAACATTTTTATTAAAAATATAAATATAAATTTAAGTCTTAGTTTTATATTTTAATATTTGGAAAGTATAAAAGTTAGAACAATTTAATATTTTGTTGATAATTTTAATTCAAAACATGTATAAAAAGACTAAAAAATTAATTACTTATAAATAATATATATCTATAATAAGCATATTTATGTAATTTATTGGAGTAGAGGTCATGCGGAGAGGGTATGATCCCCATCCCCATCCCCACTTTGATTGCGGGGATTTTCTCCCCGTCCCCATCCCCACCTGGAAAAATCACTCACCCACGGGGCCCCATTCGAAGCGATCCGAGTCATGATCCCCACTTGCGGGTAGAAATTGCCACCCCTAGCCATGGTAATTGATCCAGCAAGAAATAGTGCATCTGCATAAAATATTGTAATTTTTCTTCCCAATTAATCATTCAACCATCCACCAATTGAACCTCCTATAGTTGCACCAGCAAGTGTTGTATTCACTATAGCTTCCAAATTGCCAAGTAACAATAATCTAGAATACAATCCAAAAGTCAAAATAGCAAGAGTCAATGATATTGCTTCTTGATTTCAAAATGTGAACCTGAAGCAAAGAGCCGAAGTGCAGGTCTGAGAGAGAATCATGAACCAAAAGAGAATTACGTTGAACTTGAAGATGCAAGTTCCAAAGGAGAATCAAACCACAGTCCAAAGGCAAATATCAACCAGAAATAGAACCTAGGCAAGTTGCAGTGCGCTGAATCACAATCAGTTAGGAGCACGTCAAAAACAAAGCATATGAGGCCAGAGAACAAGGGATCGATTTGAATCAATGCTAATCAATCTGCGATTTGCAGGATCTGAGAAAAAGTCATGAAGAATCATAGAATATGGGACCTAGTTGTAGAAAACCATATGCAAATCAAGAAATTGAAGAATCGGTGAAGAGAGACGAAAATAGTTATGACTTTTTTTTTGTGCGTAGAAGAAAAAAAAACGCAAAGGTGAGATAGAACAAATGAGGTCACGAGGAGCACGAAGCGAAGAGAGGAAAATCGTGGACAACGTCCGGATCTCAAAAATTAGGAAAATTGCAACCAAAATCAAATCGATTTAGGCATATGGACGATTTAAAGAGGACGAAACAAGTCTGAGAAAACAAGATTTGAAGCAAGAACGTGATTGTGAATCGGAGAAGAAATCAATTCAAGAAACCTATGAGAGTGAATCGAAATTGCTAATAGAAAGCGATCTAGGTTACAATCTAGAATCGGAAGAGAAAAGGAAACAAGATCGATTAAAGAATTCGAGCAGAAAAGGAAAAGAGCGATTCACATCGAAAAGGAAATCAAACAAATTTGAACCGTAAATCAAGAATATAAGAAAGCATAACAGAAAGGAAACGATTGCAAGTTAGATGAAACAAAAGAAGAATTAGGAATCACATTGAAAAGGAAATCGAATCGGAGATCCGGAGGAATGAGGCGAGAACTTACTCAACCAAAAAGGAGATAGAAATCAAGATCCATTCTAATCATGAATCGAGAGAAAAAGGATGAATCGAGATCCGAGAGAGAAACGATGCACGGCGATTTGAAGCGACAATTCAAAGTAGAAGAAGGAAAAATTGGATCAAGATTCAGAGAGAGCATCGCATAGAACATTGTGATGAAGAGAGGTAAAGAAAAAACAGTTATGGTGTTTTCTTCAAAGGAGAGAAACTCACGAGAGAGAAAAAAAGTTTAGAGAGAGAGAGGTCGTGAGTGAGAAAAGAGGTGAAGTTCGAATATTTTTATTTTTTTAAATCCGATACCATGTTAGGAATGTAAATCTGTTACTAAGTCTAAAGAATACAAGTAATTACAGTAAGCTATACAAACCTATTCTAACATGTACCACAAATCAGACTACACCATACCTTAAATAGAATATATACGGTAATAAAAATTATTACGCTCTAAAACCAATTACTACAGATATTTTGGGGATTTCATGTATTTGAGAAGTGTCCTTCAAAAATTGTTTTAGTTGAGTATTAATTTATTTTTTGGCAAAAAATGTAGGAGTCTAGTTAAAATATTTTAATGGAAGCACTCATTGTGAGAAAAGTATCAGCAAGGGAAAAGAGTGTTCCTTCTCATTTCATTAAAAGGGGAATAAAAATCGTAATACAAAAAAAAAAAAGATTAAGGACGATTAAGTCAAAACGACAATGAAGTAAAAGCTAACATTTGCGACAACATTGTAGTGCCAACACCCAACGACCGGGTAAACATAACTCGGACCCCAAGATAACAATTTAGTAAATCTAAAATATAGATCTCATCTATTTAGTAAATCTAATATTAGGCTTGTAGTAAAAAGTTTAGAGTTAGAGTATTGACAATTCTTCGTTATAAGTTATTTATACTCTTTAAGCTTAAATCAATGTGAGTTCTTTGGTAATTATGTTATTTAAATATGTGTTATTTAATGTCAAAGAGGGTTAGGATATGATTAGTGGTCATTTGACACTTTTGTGCCCCTTGTGTTATTTTTATGTGTTTTTTCAACGTTACAACATGTGATGCTATAACATCGTACGTACATGCGTCGTGAAGAGAGAAAAGCAAAAAGCACAACTTTGGCGCTTCCAGATTATGTTAAGAAAGCGCAGATCTAGTAGGTCACCTAGTTGTTGCAATCGCCTACCAAAGTGCTTTATAGGGACACTTGTCCACTTACGACTAGAAGACCACTTTTAATTGGTTGGTAGCGTGGCACATCATAACTTTTTGAAGACAAGTTGGATATATAACAAGAGGATCTTCTTCTCCAAGGGTATTCGAAGCATGCTGGTTTTGTGAGAGCGAGTCTTAAAATATTTTCCTCTCCATTTTTATCATTCAAGTGACCTTCATTTTCAAAAAGTAGAAAAATCATGCATTTCAATGTTGCGAAGCGATGCTACAACATTACTGGGTTGTTTATGCGAGAAAGTTTAAATAATATAGCTTTTGTACTATTTTCTTTTGTATTTCAGTAATATGAATATAGTTTCATACTCATCATGAGTTAAACTCTTTGTAGTTGGGATGCTTGAAGCTTTATAATGATTTTTTAGTAGTTCAACTGTAATGTTTTGGCGTTACAATTTAATCCTTGCGTGATACTTCTTTCAAACTTATTTTGGAACTAGCCAACTAAACATTTGTACATTTATAAATTCAGGCATGATTTATAATTCGAATTCAATGGTTAATGTGGGTAAGTGATTGTTATATGACACTTTAATTTAACGACCCATGCTTAAACCTAGAGGCAAAAACTTATGATACTAATGAATTCCTTTGTAACAATTACTAAATTTTTTCGTGACCATTATACAAAATCACACTTTATTATGGTGATTTGCTACTTTGTTTTGTTATGGAGTTCAATTAGAACTATTGGTGAGTTGATGATATTATATAAGTATATATGTCATGTATATGTTACTTTTAATATATACACTTCACTTAAACGAGTTCACCTAGTAAAGACAAGTTTACTTGAACTCTTAGTTTGGACAACCTTACCCACGATGACACATCACCTTTAAGCAATTTATACACATTTCACTTCAATGCTAAAACAAATAAGCAACCTGATCGTACCTTGACCAATGAAGAGTTGAAGTAGTTGTTGCTTCGTCGAATGGGCCGGTCGTTGAATGAGTGAAAGGACCGGTCCTGGCTTCACGCGTTGAGCACCTCGGGTGGTACCTGCAAAGACACTCCGACGATCTAGTGAGAGGTCGCTCGGGCGAGATAGCACAAGGTTAGAAGAACGTGCACGATACCATATGCGAATGGTGTATATATCTTTGCGAGTCCGACCGTTTTCGCGAGATTTTCGGCCGGCGAGAATGCGCTCAAAGCGGCGTGTTGGGCGTCGAATTGGGTTTGGGCGCGAGCTAATTCTTGTTGGCGATTCGTATTTCTTGATACACCCGAGAGCGATTTGCCCCCGAGCCTAGGTCGCTTAGAGCGGGTGATGCTTGAATCGATGCCCCGGGGTGAAGTTATTTTGATGAAACGGGCGCGGCGTTTGCTTTTACGATAGGGCGGTGTCGGCCATTCCGCCAACCATCGGCCGTCTTGTATGGCGGTTGGTCTTCACCGACATTCCGACATGGCGTTTGGTGTTTAGGGGTTATGCGGAGATAACCATTGGCGAGAAGGCGAAGCGTTGCGGCGCCGCCTCCCGGTCCCGCCGGCGCCATGGGTCGCACTATAAATAGCCGCCCGGTTGAGTTCATTTCTCACGCTTTCAAGAATTGCTCACCCAACGGCCAGATTCATCGCCGCGAGACTTGCATCCGTGGCGTTTTAGTCTACTCGCGGCCGATCCACACATCATCTGTTCAAGGTATGGATCGATCTTTACTTTACTTACGAACTTGAGTTTTTCTTTGAAAGTATTTCGTACTTTCCACGCCTCGTGCTAGGGGTGTCGGTCGAGGGATGGCCAATCGCCCCTCTCGTGAGTGTTCTGCTCGTCGACGACTTCGTTCCCCACTTATCGAGAGTGTTTTTGCATGCCCCAGCGAAGCCCGACCGCCGTATTCGGAAAACCACCGCGATCCTTTGCTACATACATGTCGGGCGGGCGAGCCCAATCCCCACGGCGGAGCTAAAGTCGTCTTCGGGCGACAAAGGTTCTAGCTCTTCAGCGGCTCCTCGGCGATGCGAGCTCGAGTTCTCATTCTTCCGGTCGAGGTTCGGCCCGGCTCGAGAGAGCCTGGTTCCGAGTCCGTCCATTACGAGAGCGGCGGTGCGTGCGCTCCACGCCGAGAGGACATTGTTTCTCGGCGGAGGAGGAGAAAGAAGATGATGTGATTATCATTGATGATGATGAAGCGCAAAGTGCCGTCGATCGCGGACGAGGAGATGGTAGAGGCCGAAAGCGGCGAAGTGGAAAATCCACGAGGAAGAAGCGGTTCGGCCGCGACGGTTGCTCACGTCGGGAGGTAAACATCGGAGGTTGAGCGAAGGGGTCGGCCGAAGTTCAAGCGGATGTAGCAGAGATGTGTCGACATGTCTTGGGTATCGGAAACTCTTACGCTCTAATAGGAGCATCATTACCGTCGGCCCGCGATGCATTGCCGTCTGCGGAGCGCCTCGATGACTCACCGGGTGCCGGAGGGTGAGAGGCATGAAGGGCGGTGAAGATATTGCAACCTATTCTCCCAACTTCAAGTTCACGATGTATCGGCTCGTGTTCGAGAGGATGAAGATTACCTCCTTTGGTGAATTTCAGCGTGGCGTCTGCGTCACATCGGGTCGCCGCCTTCTCGACTCCATCCTAACGCATGGGCGTTTACGAAGACTTCGAGGTTCTCTTGACTAAAATTTGGGTGGTAGGTGTCGATGATCGTACCTTGACCAATGAAGAGTTGAAGTAGTTGTTGCTTAAATCGAATGGTAGGTCGTTGAATGAGTGAAAGGGCCAGGTCCACGCTTCACGCGCGTTGAGCACCTCGGGTGGTACTGCAAAGACACTCGACGATCTAGTGAGAGGTCGCTCGGGGCGGATAGCACAAGTTAGAAAGCGTGCACGATACCGTATGCGAATGGTGTATATATCTTTGCGGTCAAGCCCGTTTTGCGAGATTTTATTGGCGAGAATGCGCTCCAAGCGTGTTGTTGGCGTCGAATTGGGTTTGGGCGCGAGCTAATTCTTGTTAGCGATTCTCGTATTCTTGTCTGGCAGAACACAACCTTTAAGAAATCCCACTTTTATTTGAAAATTTTTAAAGTAAATTTTACTTCAAATTAAAATATTAATTAATTTATTCTAATTAATACCTAAAAATATATTAAATATTAGGATAAATCATATTAATTAATTTATAATTTTTGGATACTGAATTAATTTATCATGGCCTCTATTTTAATTTTGATTAATTTCTTTATGAGTTAATTAATAATTAAATTCAAGGTGGGATTTTTCGACTAACAAAACAAAACGGTGTTCCTAAAGAAGTGCAGATCTACGACGTCGTTTGGGGCCTAATCGAAGAAGTTGAGAAAGTGAGAGGAAAACTGGAAAATGCAAGCTACTTTCCAGTAATGAAGTTTCCGATCCTGAAACCCTAACTAACACCGTGAATTGTAAATGGACGCGAAAGATATCCTTGGGCTTTCCAAAACTCATTCCCAGCTTTGGAAAAAAGCATCGACAACCTAAAGAGTCTCAGAAAACCTGATGGCATTTCGCGCGAGGTATTCACCCACTCACCTCTATTCAATTTTCATTTCATTTCATTAATTATATTATTCACTAATTTCGAATTTAATTGAATTCTATTATATTGTATTTGTAGGTTTATGCGCTTACTGGTGGATTGGCACCTCTTATGCCTGCAATTGATCCATCTCAGTTGAAAAAGAAGCCTTCTCCTCAAGAAAAGGTTTTCTATTTGTTTATTTTATTTTTATTTTCCCGCATTACTCAGTAACTTTGTTGATTGAATTTAATCTGTCGAATCACGCACACGACACTTCAATTACTTGCATTTATCGAACTAAAACCGGTGTCTATGTGTTAGTGTTGTGTTTGGTGTCTGTATTGGTGGTTCATAGGAATTTATTAAGGAATTTCATGTTGTTCAGATAACTTGGCAATGGCTTCCTTTCACAAGTTCTGCTCGTAAAGATAATCTTCAACTTTACCATTGGGTCAGTGACTGTCTTCTTGTGTAAAATTATTAAATATTATTTGTGACTTTGAGCACATAAGTTTGTGTTATTATTATGTTTCTCTTTTCTTGAATTGCAGGTTCGAGTTGTTAATGGTGTTCCACCTATTGGGGATTATTCTTTTGCTAAGTGTAACAAGGTAAATGCAAGTTACTATTTGTCTTAGTTGATGTTCTGCATTGCTTACCTCTTTGATTTTACATTTGAGTTTGGCTTAATTGAACACCTATTGTTTTATTTGTATGATTGAATGATAGTTTGAATGCTGTGGTGCGATCTGTGGACATTATCAAATACACGGATGAGAAGTCGACAAGTATTTGACCGATCCTGTGGGTATCATTTCTGATTATATGATTTAAGGGAAATTTATGAGTTTGTTTAATTAAACTATATTGTTTTAATTTCAGAACCTTTCTTCTGGAAAGGGAATTCTTTTTGCTTCAATAAGATTCATTCTTTTGTTTTTATTTCGATTCCAATTCTAACATAGTTTTCCTTACATTGGTATCATGATGTTTGGTTTAAGAACAAGAAAAACATTATTGGTTTAGTCATAAACAAAGGGAAAAAATTTGTGATAAATTTAGAATGATCTGTATTTATGAACCTGGCTTATCTTTGCATCAGCATCTTTTGTAGTCTACACTCTATCGTCAATGCGCTTCATCATATAAAATTACTCACTTTTAACTGCAACTGTGAAATTCTGTGTGCTTTTCACAATTCATAGTCAAAACTCATTGATACTCTCTTTTAGTTAGTGTTCAATGCATTACCCTGCTCCTTTTTCTTTATATGCGTAGAGATGGACCAAGGAAGAGACAGATGAACTATTTGACTTGTGTGCACGTTCGATCTCCGTTTTGTTGTAATATCTGATAGGTTCTCATCATCTCGGACTGTAGAGGAGTTAAAGGATCGATACTATAGTGGTATGTCCTTTTTCAATAAATTGTTAAATGTTTCACTCTGCAATTCATTTTCTTTAACTCATACTTTAAGTTTGATGATATGGAGACTGTATAAGTAAAAATGTGAAACTTCATAACTTAATTTTTGATTACATGTTCCTGTCGCGTAGTCACTCGGACTATATTAATTGCTAGGGCTCCATCTTCTGGGGCGTTGCAACACATCCTCTCATTAAGGTGAAGTAAACTTTTATATTAATAATAATAGCATTTCATGATGCTGTATGGTAGTTACTTTCTTTTGTCTCTTTGAATAAACTATTTGTAGTATAGGCAGACTTGGAAGTCGTCTGACATGTGAGTAGAGTAACTTGTAGTTGTTCTTCCTCCTCAATATAGTAACTTGCTCTTCCTCCTAATGTAGGAACCATATAATGTCTCACAAGAAATGGAGCGTAAACGAGCACTATCTATGGTTCTTTCTCATACAAGGCAACAAGAGCGAAAAGATGAAGAGGTTTTGTCCCTTAAGAAAATAATAATAATAGTTCATATGTTTCTTCCATCAGTTTACCCTCATAACAGATGAAGTATGGCTTCTCTTATATTGTTTTATACAGGTTCTTGTTGAAGCTAAAAGAATAGCCGAGTTACGGATGGCTTCTAAGGTACTTTTAAATATTGCTTTTTTAATATACCATTAATTGAGGAGTTAATATCGAGATTCAAAGTTGAATTTCTGATTATCTAATTCCAATTTATTGATTAATCTTGGTTCTAAAATATTGCGCAATAAATTCCTACTGCTAACTTCAAATATTGGGGAATGTTTCTCATTACTGTATCAAGCATCATACAGAATTTTCCTGGTTTGATATGTACTTTTTCTGTTGCATTAAAACATGTGTTTACTTGGTGACCTTGAATCACTTGTTCCCAGTTTATAATTACCCACTTGGGGCAACAAAATTCATGGAATATGCAAGATGTATTCACATGACCTCTATGTTCACATGTGTGCCTGTGATTTTGATATTACGTGTTTGGATTTCTATATTTTGAGGCTGCCGAAGAGTCTCGGATGGTTGCTGCTTCAAATGCTGATGCAGAAATTACAGAGAGGGCTGTCCCTGGTGAAGCTATATCGCCGTCTAATGCACACCTTCCACCAATGGTCGTGCCTTCCACGTTAGCAGATAATGCATCTACTCTAGCTTCTCTTCGCATGGTAAGTTATATTGTTATACAGAAGGTTTCCAGTTTATGTATCCTTTGCCTTTTCTCCCTTGACATTTTTGTTCTCGACATCTCCCAAATAACACTCCCTGCCTCTTTCCCTAGAGATGGTACAAAAACAAGCCTTTTTGTACTAGATAGGGTTGGCTGCATGAATCAAATGATGCCATAATGTTCTATTGCAAATCATGTCTAATGAATCCTATTACAAACTATTTAAATCTAAATCATTCATAATAATTTGGTCTAGTATTGAATCAAATGATACCATAATGTTCTATTACTAATCATGTCTAATTACTCTTAATGCAAACTATTTAAATCTAAATCTTTCTTAATACTTTGGTCTAGTATTGCATTACATAGCTAGGCCCTAACCTGTAAAAAGGAGAGAAGTTGTTTTAGGCAGTAGATAAGCTAACCTAAAACTTTGCTTCATGGAATTGGTGTTAACAATGACTCTGATGTACAAAAAATGGATCTTGCATTGATAATATATTTCTATTACGTATTTTTTTATGAGGGGCAGTTTCCACAATTTTTTAAATTCTCATACTTCTTAATGTAATCTGATAGTGAGAAATATTTCAGCTTCGTGTATATTCGAGAACATACGCCCTTGACCAAATGGTGAATAATGCAAACCAAGCTGTTGGCCTTCGGACTATCAAAAGGGTTGAGCAAACTTTGCAAGACCTTGGGGTTTGTCTAGACTTCTTTAACTTTTAATGCAGTTTAGATATTTTCTTTCTTTCATTCTCACATGTGCAATCATCTAGTAATTACTGATTTGTTTTTGCGACAATATTTATAATCCATACATCTTCATTTCTGTAGGGCTGATGATTTAAATACTTTTTTAAACTATTAAATTGGTGATCGCTTTTGATATCTAATTTAGGCACAGGTTGCACAACTGCCATGGCTTATCTCAGTTTGACTAGCCTCATTAATGGTCCAATTAAGAAAATACACACTCACATGCATACATAACCAAGCTCAACTGTTTATAATGAGTTGAGTTTGAGCATATCTTTGGATTCATAAGTACTAAATAGCGCCCATTGTTCGAACAAATGGTACAATACTAACACTTTCCAGATGCATTTCCTTACAGTTGAGTTCTGTGATTTCAGGTCAATTTGAAACCAAGGGTTCCAACAAAAGCTGTATGTGCAGAGCATCTTGAACTAAGAAAAGAAATACTAACTTGGTTGAATCTCCAGAAACAGGTACATCAGTATAAGAAAGTTGAAAGAAATATATTTGCTGAGTGTTCTTATTCATAGGGTTGTTATACTACTTTCTAATGTTTGATTATTTGGAGGATTAACAACGTCCAACATTGGATTACTTTTTCCATATTACTTTGATTTAATTACTTGTTATGATATATGTTTTAGGTGCAATATAAAGAGGCTGAAGGTTCATCTTTCCGTGATGGAGCATATGGTGAAACACCAAGCACACCAAAGGTGAAAAAGTTATCCCCTCCCCCACTCTTTTCTTTTTGACATTTTCCCTTGTGATTTGGAAACTGCTGACATATTTACTTCGCCATGGGGATCAGGATCGGACATTTATTCCCGACTCCATGAATTTTGGAGGTAATATAGATTAACTTTGTTTGCACTTGCTATCTAATTTTCTGTAAAATGATTGGAATTTCATCTATTTTATTATTAAAGATACACATAAAACTGTGGTTTCAGGGGAAAGGGTTGGCAAAAAGGACCAAAAGCGCAAGGTACACTACAAAATATTTTGTCATTGATTGTTAATTATCCATTTAAGCTTGAGCCATTTTGTCCATAAGGCCCAGTACATGTTCCAAAGTTATTTGTGTTTGAATCGAGATCTCTACTTTCGTGTGTGAATTTATGGGTGGTGTTTGCAACTCTATCTGCAGATAAAAAGAAAAAGCTTGAACCATTTTAATAATGCATTATTATTGATTGATCTTGGAGTTTTATTTGCACAGGCACATGGAGCTCCACCAACAGCGGCTCATAAAAGACCTAGAAAACTAAAGGCCTCAGATCTTTAATTCCACCCGTAGAAGATTAATTTTGCAGAAACGATACTAACAGGACTTGTTAAGCATCTTTTTTTTTACAAGTTAAATATCCTTATGTATCATTTGCGTGTTTCTGTAATATAATATCGTAGGTGCTTCAAACAACCACCTATCAGTACCCTTTTTTCAATTCAAAGCTGGTCGGTGCATGAAGTTACCGAACGATGTTTTCTGTCGGGTGGCAATGGGGAAAGGTGTTTATTTTTGTAGAGTACTTAACACTTGGTAAGAATATTAGTTACCCCTCTTGTAAATATTAGTTACCCGTTTTTCTCATAAAAAAGAAGACAAATTTTTAAGTACCCTTGTCAATTAGTTGGGTGTTGTACCTTAATAAGGCAAAACGTGGTGGCTTTTTTTGTTGACCAAGTGGAAACGTGATTACTTTTTTTTACCAAGTGGAAAATGCACTGAGAACACACTTTAGGTGCAGTACCCAAAATCTATGTTATGGGTACCTTAGTCTGCACACCCAAAGTGTGTTACGAGTCTAATTCCACTTGGTAAAAAAAATCATCACGTTTCAACTTGTTCAACAAAAAAACCACCATGTTTTGCTTTATTAAATACAACATAAACTAATTGAAAAGAACTTTTAGAATTTGCCTAATATGAAATATAATTGTATTCTCCAAACTACCATTTACAGGAATTTTTAATTAAAAAATAAAACAAAAATTAAGTAAAGTATTTTAAGAATGGTGTCATGTACACATGAGGTGAGGCTAGTTAAAATTTGTTTAACTAAATATAAAAATTTTGTTGCTTATTTTTAGAATTTGAGTAGAATGTCTCGATTAACGTGGTTGAGTGAAAGAGACAATATTAGTGGAAACTAAGCGTATGAGGATCAAACCCCACTCTCCTCCTCCTTTTACCAATTAACACGTTAATTATTAATTGCTTTGTCTATGAAAAAAGAATCGAATAACTCTTTTGAAGGTTTTGTTAATATAAGTCTTATTAGATATAAAATAAACTACATCGAAAATAAACTTTTAACATTTACGTATCGAGTTTAGAATTCAAACTAAAATTTAGTATTTTTAGTTGAATTCTCATTCATCGTCAACATAATGAGCAATGACAAACATATATAATTCAAGTTTTAGATTGAAGTTCAAGTATGAATTGTTAGTGAAATCATTTGATAATTCAAAAGATAATACACTACAGTTTATATTAGTGAAAACAAAATAAAACACGAGTCATTATAAGAGTCTAAAATAGATACTCCCCCGTTCCAAAATAATTGTCTCTTTGCAAAGCAAAATTTGTTAAAATAAAATGTCGTTTTCGATTTACGTCTGATATTAATTAATTCTTTTCAATTGTACCCCTTATGTACACTACTTTTAATATATCACTTCTACTTTGCATTAATGATTGTAGAAAAGACACTAATAGTTAATAAGGATAATTTGGTAAAATACATATTCTCTTTCTTCTAATCATTGCATTTCTTAATATGTGTGTAAAAACCTTAAATTCCAATTAACAATCTTTGCAGAATCCGTGAAACAACATCGTGGCTCCTAAATTCAACATCATTTCTCCATCTTCAAAGCCATCAAATAATGGCTAAAAAGAGAATAAAAAATCACTAGCCATCCATTCCTTAAGCCAAACATCAACATTTATACATTGCATGTGTCCATGAAGCTTCACAAAGTGAAAATGATACCAAATCTTACACGAATGTTCAAAATCTCAAAGACAATGTAACATATTACTATAGAATACTATTACTATAGAACAAGTATTTATAAACCATAATGATATTTGGACAAAAATTTTCAGCCAAATAACCAACCTATAATACCAATTAACCAAATTTTTTAGATCATTAACCAAGTAATCAATTAACCAATTTTTTAGTCGATAGTCTAAAAAATTGTGAAAATACAGGTTGGTTAATGACCTAAAAAACTTGATTAATTAGTGTTGTAAGCTGATTTTTTTGCTATTTTTGGTTATAGATATTTGGCTAAATAACATTACTCATTTGTAAACTACTAAGATACAACTCCTACCAGAAAATAACATAAAGAGAACAAAAGAAAGGCAAAAGCCATTTGAGTATACTCTTCTAGGTGGAGAAGGTAACATTGAGAATATCTGGAAACTTCTCTTTGATAGCAGCTTTGACTCCTGATCCAATGGATTCAGGTCCAACATAAGCTACAATACACTCCCCACCTTCAACAGATAACACTTGCACGCTACCTCCATAATTCTTAATAGCAGGTCTCAATATCTCAAGATGATTATTCACCGCCTAAAATCACACCAATAATCAATAATCAATTCACATAATAACAAATACCATTTCAATTTTTTCACAAAATTAAAATTGGTGAGTGAGTAACTAACCTCAACGGTTGTTTCCCTTGCTTGATCATTATCATCGTATACTTGAACGATATCTTTGATAGCATCTCCAAATTTTCCTTGAGAACACGTTCGATTCCCATTTTCATTGTTGTGGTTGAGCTAGGACAACTTTCGCATGCTCCTTGAAGCTTGAGAGAAACGACGCCGTTTGTGACGGAGACAACTTCGACGTTTCCACCGTCAGAGATGAGGTAAGGGCGAACATCCTCGAGAACGGTGTCGACGTTTGAAGCGGTTAGGTCGAATTTCTTGGCGGAGTATAAGCCGGGATTCTGGTTGGAGGTAGAGGCTAATCGGACTGTGATTGGGATTCTCGTTTTTTGATTTCGAGTTGTGAAATTGAGTTGATGGCAGTGGTGATTGTGTTGTTGATTGTATTGACCGCTCAAACTCAATCTCGTTATCGTGAAAATTGGGGTTAGAGCCGCCATCGGAGGAGCTCTTGGAGTGGTACGGTTATGGTGCGTAATGCGCACCACGAATCAGAAAATAAATTAATTTAATTTTTGAGAGAGTAGAGATGTCATGTGCTGTGCTGTGCTATGGTGTCCCCATCGGAGTTCACGTTTGGTATTTGTAATCGTAAAGATTCAAAACCGAAACAAACCAATAGAAAATCTTAAACCAAATTGAAAATCGCAAAAAATCACTTTCTATTAATTCTGTTTGGTTTTTTTATTAGTGAATTGTGCGGTTCTCTTCGCGGTTTTGATTACAAAAAATGAATTAAATCAAAATAAAGCCATGAAAATCACATATATAAAAATAAAAATAATATTAGACAAAATAATATAGTATGTAGAAAATAAGTTAAATCATAAACTTAAAATGACATGATATTTTTAGCACACTGTGTGAGAGAGTACTATATAGTATAAGTTTCGTCATACTAAATAGGATAATAGTTTTTGAATTATTTCATACAGGTGATTTTGAAACAACGATATAATATATGTGAATTCAAGATAAAATACATAGTTTAAATTTTTGTCGTAGTTTAAATTTTTTTGTGGTGTTTAGTATTTCCACAATGAGACAATTCGCGGCTAAGGATCCAAATCCCAAACACACCCAACCGGACTACACAAATATTTGTAGAGAATGGAGGAGGCTCCTTGTTAAACACAGAAGGAAGGCTTAAGATATATTTAAATCATATGAAATATCTCTCGATAATCTAATTTGGTCCTAAAAATAAAAGTCTTTAAAAAACTCTTGCAAATCTCATGACACAGTTTTGGTCATAACTTTGATAGTTTTTGGCTAACTGCAGATTAGTGGATGATGGCGTGGTGCTAACATCATCACCTCCTTCATTCCTCTTCTCGAAAAGCTGAAACTCTGTTTCTTCTTCTCTATTCTTCTTCTTCTTTTTATCATCTTCTCTCTTAGTTCTTCTCTTATCTTCTCTTCGTTCTTGTTTGCCTTCACACTTCCCATATCTCAGTTTCAATTTTTTTAATTTCATTTCATCTGCATATTTGAGTTGGTAATTGTTGTGATGACAAAAGTGCAGGAAGAAATGAGAAACGATTTGATGCTAATAATATAGATATGTCTGAATATAGATTAAGACATGCCCTCAAGATATCTTCAAATTTCTAACTTATAATTCCTCTCCGAAAGATGACATAGAAAGCCCCAAAGTTTACCTCAAACATTATTTTATGCAGAACGGTTTTGACACCTTTCATTCCTAGACCTCAAAAGCCACGAATTTGAGCTCCATAATTCTGATTCAATCATCAATCCTTAAGCCTCCATATTCCTCTAGCTATCCTTGAGCTCCTCACTTTAGTTTGTACACAAAAAGCGATACATGCTTAGGAGATATGTCCAGAATATAGGAGGATCATTAGGCTTTGAAAGAAAGTGGCATAATGAAAGCTTTAAATGAGTGGTGCCTTTTGAGAGTTTAATTGTATTCCATTTCAATTCTATTTGGCAATGAATGTTTCTTCAAAATGTAGCACCATAACTGAATCTGAAGTGATTTGAAAACAAGTTATTAAAGGATTAAGGATATTTGTAAAAGGCTTTTTAAAAATATTTTTCACTAACAGTTTAAGCCAAAACTAACGTGAAAAAAGCCCAGAAGCGTTTAGTATTTGCGAGATTTTTAAAATATTTTTTTGAGGAATGGCCCAGAATTATTGAGATATTTGTAGGGGCGAAATCTGCAGCTAAGCGCAGCGAAAACAGAGAGGCTGGCTGTATAGGATGTGTTCCCTCCCAGAATTTAAAAGGAATTAAAAAACAGAGATGCGTGGCGTGAAGACATTGTGGTTGCGAACGCCGCATTCCCGCAACATGTGTAACGTTGCAGCGCAACAACTGAACTATATGATTGGTGTTTACATAGACGACAACAACGTTAAACAAGCTCGCAAACTATTTGATGAAAACCCCTTGTCTCGCAACGTTTTCTCCTGGAACATGATTATGACAGCCTACGTTCAACACCATCAAATTAGACTTGCCCATGACCTGTTCGATCAAATGCCCCTTAAAGACGCAGTTTCCTGGAACATTATGCTTTCTGGTTTTCATAAAACCAGAAACTCTAATGGACTCTACTACTGTTTCTTGCAAATGGGAAGGGCTGGCATTGTGCCCAATGACTACACCATCTCCACATTGCTCAGAGCAGTTACTAGTACTGAGGTTGATGTTTTGGTCCCCCAGGTTCATGCTGTGGCATTGCATTTGGGGCTTAACATGAATGTCTTTGTTGGGTCTTCTTTGATCAAAGCTTATGCAAATTTAAAGGAGGAGGAAGCTTTACGTCGAGTGTTTGATGATATATTGGTGAAAGATGTTACATCTTGGAATGCCTTGGTGTCTGGTTATATGGAAGTGGGGAGAATCGTTGATGCTCAAAGAGCGTTTGATGTAATGCCCCAGAGGAACGTGATTTCATGGACTACTTTGCTGAATGGTTATGTTAAAAACAAGCAAATTAACAAAGCCCGGTCTGTTTTTGATCAAATGAGTGAGAGAAATGTGGTTTCTTGGACAGCAATGATTAGTGGATATGTGCAAAAGAAGAGATTTATGGATGCATTGAAGCTTTTTGTTCTCATGTTAAACTCCGGAATGCGTCCCAATCATTTCACATTTTCATGTGTATGCGATGCATGTGCTGGTGGTTCCTCTCTTTTGATGGGCCTGCAGGTTCACCTTTGTATCATCAAATCTGGCATACCAGATGATGTTATCTGGTTGACCTCGCTCGTGGATATGTATGCAAAATGTGGGGATATGAATGCAGCATTTTGTGTTTTTGAGTCCATTTTGGATAAGAATGTGGTCTCTTGGAATGCAATAATTGGAGGTTATGCCAGCCACGGGCTAGCCACGCGAGCGCTAGAGGAGTTTGGTAGGATGAAAATAGCCGGTTATACACCCAATGAAGTTACATTTGTGAATGTGTTGACAGCATGTGTGCATGCTGGTCTTGTTGAAGAAGGTGAAAAACACTTTGCTGCGATGCTGACCAAATATGGAATACAAGCAGATATGGTGCATTATACTTGCGTGGTGGACCTGTATGGAAGGGCCGGGCGGTTTGATGAAGCTGAAAAATTGATCACGAGTATGCCATTTGAGCCTGATGTAGTGTTGTGGGGTGCATTACTTGCAGCTTGTGGTCTGCATTCAAATTTGAAACTTGGAGAGTATGCTGCAGAGAGGATTCGCAGACTGGAGAGCAACCATCCTGTTTCTTACTCAATGCTTTCGAAGATCCAAGGTGAGAAAGGAATATGGAGCAGTGTTAATGAATTGAGGGACTTGATGAAGGAGAGAGGAATCAACAAGCAGAAGGCAATGAGCTGGGTTGAGTGATCTCTTTCTGTAAGGTCAGCCAAGTGATAAATATTGTGTACAGTTTAGGAGAGAGGAAAAGGTTGCCATGAAAGGAAAAAGTCCTTACTCCTCATTCCCTAGAGGCTCTTTTCTCAACAGTGAACTCATTAGATATATTTGATTCAAGGCCGGCATGCATTGCTGATCAGATTAAAAATTACTTTTGTAGAACTGGATCTAATGAAAGTCTATCATATTTAAGCTTTGTGTAAAGAAGCAGTACTTTGATCATTTCACTATTAAAAAGTTGTCAGGGTGTAACTAGGTAAATAGCAGTTTCCAACAAAATTTACACATATACTTGATCAAATCTCACAATATTTTCATGTGACAGTGTTTTTTTTCTTCAAAATATGATACAACATAACAAATGAATAGATGAAACTATGTAACATCAATAGCAAAACCACCTATGTAGCATTCACCACATTATGTATGCGCGACTTACAGTTGAAGGCGTGCGTGTCGGGTGTCCGACATGTGTTGTGATCAATCTGAGCGTTGACACGATTCTTATCTTTTCAAATTAAATTAAAATCGGTGTTCGGTGTCAGTATGCGAATTTGTGTTGGTCTTCATAGTTTACCACTCGTCGAAACAATGCCTTCATTACCCGCCAAGACCAAGTACTTATCTTTCCTAGTAAGTTTAGTGCATTCAAATCCCAAAGCCTTACCAATCCTTGTTTGAATATAATTTGCAACTTCAAATCTAGCCTCCTCCTTATTATCAAAAAAACCAACAGATTGAGGAGAAACCTCTTCAAGAAACTGAATAGAATACAAAGGGAACGGATTCATCAAAAAGAAAACTGGATCCAAACACTTAATACCCCCAGCAGTTGTACCATGAAACATGCTGACGTGGCTATCAATTGCAACAGGAACTATTTGATAATGATCACAACAAATTTCTGCAAACAAAGGACTAAACCTTAACAAATAAGGTTCTCTACAAGTTGTCCCTTCTGGACAAACAACTAGGTTGTCCCCTTGTTCCAAAACACGCTTCATCATTTTCTCATCCTCGTTACGGTTCCTTGTTAAACGCACCGTTTTTATAGGTGCAAATATTGCCACTATCTCTGAAAATCTACTTAAACTATATGTCACAGCAACTAACTCTCTTCTTAACGCAAATGAGATGTAAAGTGGATCCATTAAGGTTCTGTGGTTGCACACATAAAGACGGGCTTGGGCTTGGGCCTGGGCTTGGGTGTTATTGGGCTGAGAAACAGTGAGGTGAAACCCACTAATTGCAAGAAGAGGAAATGAGATTATGTATGGAAGTGAGAGGGCTATTATGCTACGTATTAAAGCTAGGATAAAGCCAAAAGGAAGCCAAATTAATATTGCAAGAGACTTAGTTAGAGTGGGCCTTAGTGCTAATCTTCCATCATGGAAAATAAGTGGTTTGGTGTATTTTTCTCTGGCTAGCTTTTTCCAGCTTTTCTTCTCAGCTTCCGTCACTATATAGATTTCCTAATCATTAATTGTTCCAAAAAAGACATGCAATAGATTAGTCTAGATTTTTTTGCAATAGACATGCTAATAATATATGATAGGTAAGTATTGAATATAGCTATAAATGTAGGGTTTTGTTAATATCTGTCTATATAGTTGCACGTTGCTGGAAAATTTATTTCTCAAAAATTAAATATTATATAATTTTATATTTTAAGATGTTAAATTTTTCTTTCTCCTTACATACTTTTTTTTTTTAAAATTTCTTACTGTGTTTAGCAAATCTCATATAAGAGCAATTTAGGAAAACATTTAACATTAAGCATTTTTTCAAACATTAAGTACAATAACCAATATATGTTTTTTTTGTTTATTTATTTATATTTTTATGGTTTAATAAATATTTTAAGATATTTATGATTATTTTCAAAATTAAAACTGAAGGATGTGTCACCCAAAAAAAAGTGAAGGAGTTCAAGGATGATTTAAATCAGTGTTTATGTATCAAATAAAAATGTCAATTAGAAGGAAACATATTTCAAATTATAAATTAAAATATAATATAAATCATATTTTGACTTTATAATTATTCTTTCATATGATATTGAAAAAGTCTAAAGGTAACCATAAAACTAAAAATATTTTGATTTGGTTTTACCAATTGATTGTGTAAAATATATTTTAAATAAAAACGAGTTGAATGTAAAGTGGGCATGTTCGAATAAATTGACATTTTTGAAGCAAAAGCTACAAATTATAGCTTTAAGTTAGAATCAGTTCTAGAAGCAAAATCAATTTTACTCGAGAACATTTCTAACATGTGAAAACCAAACTTTTGTCTCCACAATAGTTTTTGTGGCCCTCCCAATCCCAAAAGTGAATCAAACAAATTTAAAGTTCATGTATACAAACCTTGAATTGAGAAAAGAACTCATGGTGAAGATCCTTAGAATATCCTGAAATTCCAATGATATCAGAACGTGATTCTTTCCCTTTGTGAACTAATTCCAAATCATGTCTATTTTTTCTCTCATCAATCAATCCAACAAAATAGCCACAAAACACTTTCAACTCTTTCCCCAAAACAAAATCAATATCCAAATACTCTTTCAAGAAGCTTTCAACCATCACTCTAGGCAACTTACTCAAACCAACTTTCTTGCCACCTTTATTCAAAATCTCAAACATTTCCAAACCAACATCTTCCAAAAAAACTTTGTAAAACAGATTTTCCCACTCTAAAACTCTCTTCTTTCAACCCAAAAAAACATATCATTATCATTATCTTCATTCCAATATCTTCTCCTACTAAACAAACAAAAGGGTATAAGAGAATCAAAATGATGGCTCTTAAAAGCCCTCCACCTTCAAAAGCCACTAGCATGAAATATGGGAAAATTGAAGAAGATCTTAATAATGCACCTTCTACATCAAAAAATAGTGTGTGATTATTTAGGTTTGAACGATGAAGAAGAGACTCATATTTTTGGTATTTAAATTGTGGTGCAAAGGTGTGCCCCTTGAGTGGCCAAAATGTGCAAAAAGATTTGAAGGAAAAGGAAATTTTGTTAAGCATTCTAGAAATCTCTCTATGCTAGCTAGAAGTGTTACTTTTGGTCTTAATATATACTAGTGTCAATAAATTTATAAGCTAGTAAGTTTTTTCTTTTAGAATTTATTGTGGCATTGCCAACTTGATCATCTAATTAACTTTTCGTTATTGAAGATGTTGACTAAGTAACGGGGTTTAAGTTTAACACGATGAGCTTTTATTTTCCTTCGTTGGAAAATCGTTATGTGGCACCACAATCTTTGATATCTTTTAGATGCCAATAAGCTTACGGCATATTATTCATGATGTTAACGGATTTGACCTATCAAATTAACTAGTAGTAGTGCCCATGGATTGAACTAGTATCCAACCAATCAATTTTGATTAATCCGAGTTCTAAGTTCTACCTTCCTCTATATTGGAAGGATTGCCTCCCCTTTCTAGATTGACACCTTATGGTTTGGATTTAAGGTGCAGGGAAATTACTGACTCACCTCCTTTAAGTTTTGGTTAAATGTCACACACATCATCTAATTTTAAATTGAACAATGGCCTCCAAGCCAAGTTTTGGTCAAATGTCACACACCTCTCATTCAATTTTAAATTGAACACTCACCTTCCCTGAAGTCTATAGTTAAATGTCACACACCTATCTCACCTTAAGTTTTGGTCAAATGTCACACACTTCCCCTCGAATGAATTTGGTTCCCAGTGATCCTGGTGTACCGTTTAAATTTAAGCAACAACAATACCCTCTGTTGCTATGCTTCGCAATGGCAATAAACAAAATCCAGGACGAGGAAAAAATACTATGCACGAACACTAAGAATGTGGTATATCGAGAAGTATTTGACAATTTGTAGTTTCTAACTCGCAGCTTTATGACTTAATGTCCCTGAAATAATGTTTGTTATATGACTCTTATGTGTTTTTGTTATTACGAATCATTCACTAAAAATCATTGTTATATCAAATAGAATTGAGGTGTATATGGTTAATTTACATTTTTATATTTGGATAACATCAAATATTGTTATATTCTTCTATACATTAAAATAAATCTAAAAACGAACATGATAAGCAAGTTTATTGGTGATAGATGCACAGTGTGGTAGTTGACAGAATACCTTATTTCACCAAGTATAGCAGAAAACTAATAAATGTTGTTTCACTCGATTACAAGAGTGGTGTGAAATGTACTGAAATCACCCTATGCAATGGGTTGATTCCTAAAAAAAAACACCATGGCCAATGCCTTAATCTACTCTGCAGGACAAGTGGGTCGATTCGATGCTCCGTGTTTGATTCATGATGTGAACAAACTTGATGTTGGCCAACACATAATTTGATTCTAAACACTAGCGGATATTAGTTTTGCATAACAATGGTTGGACACTCTATGGGTAGTCAGCAATTTTTTCAATTATACTAAGTCACTTTGTAATGTCGAGTTTTATTTTTTTGACAAAAGTATAAATCGAAATTATACAAATACATTTCTTATACATAATATATTAATAATTTATAATCATTTAAAGAATAATTTAAGTCTGTGCAATGCACGGGTAAAGCACATAGTACATGTTTAAATAACAATAAAGATATTTCTCCTGTGAAAAAAAACAATAAAGATATATGAGAGCAAAACTAGAGACATAACCACTATTTCCAAAGCATGCACAACTTCAATTGTCTGCCTTTTAATAAGCTCAACATGTGTGTAAAAAAATTTAATAAGCTCAACATGAGAGTTTTGTAAAGAGAAAAATAAAGTTCTTCTACAATCTGAAGTAAACCGAAGTTCTTTTATCATGTTTTGTATAAGTATTTGGTAACAAAGGGATTTTATTGATCAAAATGAAAGCAATAAAAAGAAACACAGAACAGAAACAAACTAAAGTCTAACACGCTTTATTTTCATAGCATTGACTATAAGGAGAGGCGAAACAGCAGTAGGATAGGTGTTCGCGGTGCAGTTTAGTTCGGTTTTGAGACAAAAAGTGAAACGAACCGCAAAGTAAAATTACATGCGGTTTGGTTTGGTTCGGTTGGCTTCTTAAAATAAAACTGAACCAAACCAAACCAATGTGTTTGGATTGATTGATGCGGTTGGTTCGGTTTTTTCAAAAAAAATAATTTAAAATGGAGTTAAAATTAACTAACATAAAAAAGGCTAACATAAATCTTTAAGAAAAAATCTACTCAAATACATGTAGTATATAAATCTTTTAATTTTTTTCAAATAGCTAAGACAATGTTTAAAAGAATTTGAATTAAATATTTTGTTGTAATTTTTAAATATAGCATAACAATATGGATTGTTTGTGAGTCAAATAGTTATTTGGACTTGGGCTAGTAAGCGAGTGAGAGTTCGGTTGTAGTTGCATTTGGGTTAGTAAGTTAGTAAGGAAGGTTGTAATTCAACAAACTTTAGTGTTACTTGCGGTTTGGTTTGGTTTGGTTCGGTTTTTGAATCAAAAGCTGAAGCCGAGCCGAGTGCGGTCTGATGAAAAAAGAACCGAATAAAACCGATCAAAAGCGGTTTTTTGCGGATTTCAGTTCGGTTTGCGGTTCCCCTATTGGTTTGATTCGGTTTTGAACACCCCTAGGACAGAGAGGTCACACATGATCTCCATGGTAACAAAGGGCTTTATAATAAAATGTGATTTTTGCTTAAATAATAATTAAACTTATTTTTTTAAGATTAAATTATATATTATTGAGTACGTAACCAATGAATTTCTGAAAAATTAGATCTCCATTACTTTGTGTTCTAAAGCCCTTAGTTTGCTGGTCTTACTCAAGGGCCAGCCATGATTACAACTTTCAATATACGTAATAAATATGTAATAAATGGCAAGTTAATCAACTATAATTTTTTTTTGACAATAATCAACCATAATTGATAAGGGTGAATTTAATCCTTCAAAAACAGACAGTTTTTTAAAAATAAAATTATTCACTTTTTTATTTTATATTTCCCTTTTTATTTTATTTTTCAAAATAATTTCTTAAAAAGAATTGTTTGTTATTCTATTATTTTATATATGTAGCAAATGGATCACCACACCAACCAAGCCATGTCCGAGGATAATTCATCGTTGTCGCAGAAATGTTGTTTATCGACACCCTATTGTCGGGTTCCCCACCAAGTGTCGAATCTTAATTTTTTCATTTGTGTGTGTTAGATCCTTCCGATCATCAGATAAAAAAAAACAAGCCACGTATATAAGAATTCTTGTCTTCCTTCATCTATATCTTTCACTCCCACACCTTAATAAACTATCTTCTCTTTCCTCACTCTCCTACCACCCCAAATAGGAGAAGGTGACATGTTTAGGTTTCCAATGCTAAGCAAGATTTTATATGACTTGAAATTGTTAGGATTTGAGACTAACTCAACTTCATAAATTTGGTTTCTCAGGTTAGAAATGTCCTTTTCTTCATAAACTATCTTCGTTCCTTATTTCTAATTTATGTGAGACTTGAATTTACAAACTCTTTCCATAATTTGGTTTTAACATCTTTGGATTATTTTCAAATAAAATTGTTTTTGTCGCTAAAGTCCATTCTAACTTTTTTTCTTCATCCCCAAACCCCACCATCGTGAACCACACCACCCTCTTATCTCTCTCCACGATACCACCATCACCACCACTGTAACCTCTCTCTCTCTCTCTCTCTCTCTCCTTACTGTCATTCCCTCTCCCTTCACCCTCGTTCTCTTCCTCCCCTTCATTTTCATCCCCAAATTGAAAAATAAGAGTTTGGAAAGGAGTGAAGGAGAATAACCCACAAAGCAGCCACATCAAATCTTAACACCAAATCTTGCACAAAAAGAACATGGAAACAAGACAATGTCGATAACTTGGACCATGTCTCGTTTATAACTTCACATGTCTCTCCACCAGCATTGCCAACTGTATTGTTATTGTCCTTATAAAAACAAACTCTTTCCCGAACAACACACACACACACACAAACACTTTCCTACCTAGAAACAAAATAAGAATAATCAAGTTGGCACAGGTTGCTACAAGTTTCAGAAGAGGCAATCCAAAGATCGCACTCAAAAGGGTATCTTGGAGAAGTTGAAGGCAAGATTTCATTGAAAGCAATTGTTGTTGTATTGATGAAAAGTGCGATTCAGAATCAGAGAAATAATAATTTACCAATTTGGAGATGAAGATGAATGGGGGAAAAGAGAAAAGAGAGGGACTGATGGAGGAGGGAGAGAGAGGGCATTGGGAGAAGAAAGACAATGAGGAGTGAGAGAGGTCGCAATGTTGGTGATTGTGGCGCAGTGGAGAGAGAGTGTGAGGGTGGTGGTTCACGGTGATGGGAATTGAAGATGAGGATGAAGATGAAGCTTTTTGGAAAAAGTGCACTTTGGTCATTTATGTTTCACCAAAAGTTCAATTTAGTCCTTTTTATTTTTATCCCGTCACTAATAGTAATGTCAGCTAAGCAAGCCACATCACCTGTTAGCCAACATGACATCTATTAACATTAGTGGACAAAATGTTTAAAAAATGACTACTTTGACACAGATTTGAAAAATAAATGACCAAAATGAGAAAAACACAAAAGACAAAACTGAAATTTTGGTGAAACATAAAGGAGAAAATTACATTTTAACCAAATTTAAACTATGTATACAACAAAATGTATGGGGGTGAAAAAATATTTAGAAGGAAATAGATGGAAAATTAGGAGAAAGGCACCAAAAATAACACAGGAAACTAAATAAAGATGGAGAAAGAGAAAAAGGAAAGAAGAGAGGGTAGGGACAAGTGCTTATATTGCTTCGAGATCCCTACCTTTCTCTCTATCTCTCTTCACATGTGTTTGGACTAGTGGGGGTGTACTCACGTCCAACTAGAACCACAACAAGATTTTCACGTCACGGCAGAAGCTACTAATTGGAGCTTTCGAATTTCCACGATAAGAGAGGGTAGGGACAAGTGCTTATATTGCTTAATGTGTTCCCAAACATACGCTTATTTTCCTTTCTCTCTAACCTTTCTCTCTCCAAACTAAATTATCGTTGTCCTTAATTATGCCTAAAATTTTCTCGTAAAAATGTTAACAATAATGGAGGATGGATAGGAAAAACAATTGTCTAACTTTTAGGCAAAAATAACTTTAGCAAAAATGATAAGCAAAATAGTAGTTGTTTTGCTAAGTTCCCTACCTTTCTCTCTCTATCTCTATTCTTTTGCCTTTCTCTCGCACCTTTCTCCATTCTAAATTACTATTTTGTTCCTAATTTTATCTAAAGTCACTCCAACTTTCCATCAAAAATTCAGACAATCTTAAATTATATGAAGGATGCATAGTGAAAATGATCATCTACCTATAGGCGAAAAAGGTAAATTAACTTTAGAAAAAAGAGAGACAAAATATTGATTATGAATAGAGAGAAGGGTGAGGGAGAGAGAAGGGTGAGGGAGAGAGATAAAGACAATGTTATTCTACTTTTCTCACTTTAACGTGAATTTTTAGCTAACGGTGTAAAAAAATATTGCAGTAACAATTATACCAAATAAATTCATAGAGTAAAACTTATAGTAGGAAACAAAGGGAAAAAATAGGTGGAAGAAAGGAAAGAAACCAAATTTGCATAGGAAGAGACCGTGAGGAAAGAAACCAGATATAAATAGGGAGAAAGGGGATGAAATAAAGGAATAAAGGAAGAGAAAGGATGCGGTAGAAAAAGCTGAAAAACGCGTAAGGATATTCGTCAAAAGAGCTATGCAAACACAGTCGCACTAGATATGGAAGATGAGCATACAGTCATGAAAGGAAAGGAATGGAAGCAGGGTAAACTGCTTACCTACCTATTGAAAGGGTGAATGGAGTGGAAATGTGATCACACTTTTAGGACTCTAAAAAAGAGTTGTGCAGCACAAATGACAACGCTTCAATTTACCTTTTAAAAAGGAAAAAAGGTATCTATTTTCCAATATGCCCGCTAGGACAGAAAATGCTAGCAGCCACTATTACAAGCCTTGTAGCAGAACTCGGATAGCATGAAGATACTGCTTTTCAAAAGAGGATTCATCAAAAACCTGCTAGGCTATAGCACCACTATTTGACAACACTAAAATGATGAGCAAAATTAAAGGCCCTCAAGAATACATGAAACACCTGCGTTGTAACAAAGCATAAAATTCATTGTACTAAAACCAAACAGTCTTTCAATCGATCTCCCACATCAGTCACTACATTGACCAAGCTGCAGTGTCACATTACCAGTTATGGATGGTAATAAATTCATCACAACTTACAGAAAAGTTCTTAACAAGGCTGAGCAACCATATTTTAAAAAGGAACTGAATCCACCAACCAGAATACACGTTGATTACCAATCCTAAGATTAACCAACGTACTTACCTACCTTATAGGCTCCCCCGTTCATTAACCACCATTAACCACCCACTCGATCAATCTGGACCCTGAAATTTTTGAGCAAAATTAAAACATGGCTGAAAAAGAAGCACAATATCTGCAATATTCACCATTACAAATTGCAATGTCGCCCTTTGTCAACTATACAATAGATCTAAGAACTTTACAACATTAAACCCTTCTACATGACAACATCAACAATATCACACAGCGAGCCCTGAAGACTAGAATGGACTACTAAATGAATTAAATAGAATAGCAGACTAATCCTGAGGCGAGATCCATATCTGATGATTTATGTTTACCAAAATGAGACAAGGAGTTCACCAACTGTATATTTTAGGAGACCAAATGATTTGAAACAAAATACTAAATTCGTTTTTTAGGTTTGCCAGACTAAGTCAGTAGGATAACTCACCACTTGATAAAAAGAATTTTAATATCGGTTGTATGCTTTTGCAAAATCTCCACGCCTCTGAAATTCACCAAAATTATCATGAGGCCTTGTTGGATAAGTCTCCATAGTTTCTGGGAACCTGTTCCTTGATTCCAAGGGTAAATTGGTCCCAGCATAGGAAGGATTGACAGTTGGTCCATCATATTCGGCAAACGTCTGCGGTTTATAACCTCGATATCCAGGAGACATTCGTTGGATTGCCTGCTGTTGACGCCTCTGGGCATCAAGCTGAAGAAACTCTTCCCATTGTTTAGCGTGTGAGGCAGTCACTGAAGCAACTTTACTCATGTACTTCTCCCTCAAATCTCTAAGAGCCTTTGGAAAATAAACAAATTGATAGGAATCATAAAATTGTGATGAACAAAACTGAAATACTGAGATACAAATTTAATTAGCGAGAGAAATAGCAAATCTGCCAATTTTACTTTTCCTCACTTTCAAATCCATTGTATAGAGATCAGAAAAACTTGCGATACAGGCTAAGTCACAAGAAATCAAGGGAACAGAGTTCTGGATGATTCTAACTAGCAGTGCAACCTGATTCTAGATGTAAGAATTGGCAACATAACTGAAAATAGAAAATCACCATGCCGGAAATAAATCTACTCCTGCAGTTCCTTAACTTCAATCCCAATAAGACAAAGGTTCGGATATTTAAAAAATTCAGCAAGATGCAACAACAAGAACAAAGGATTATTAATTAAGACTCAAAAGCTGCAAAAACAAATGCTTTGCCAATGATCTTACCTCACGATGCTTGAAATTTTCTTCATCTTCTTCTCTATCACGAATTCTCATTAGCTCCATTGCCTCCTTTTTATGCTCCAACTCTAATTCTTCTAGAGTCTGAGGGGAAGCATTGTAATCAAACTGGTGACTGGGTTGGATACCAGATTCTCTCCTATGAGAATCCCATCCATCATTCCTATAAGTACCCATGTTTTGATTACGGCCATCAAATGAATTATAAGAGTTCCCTGTATACGGGGCTTGTCTTGGAGACCTTGACTGGCTTGAACGACCTCTAGCTCCACTATTTCCATAAGCTTCATGAAATGAAGAGTATGTTAAGCACTTGAATCAGGATGCCAACAAAGATGATTTTCTTTAATTCAACAAATTGCACTTGATTCAAGATACTAACATAGCTTTAATTCAAAAACTATCTTTATATTCGCATACTGAAACCATGGGAGCCAATCCTTTCAGTAAATATGTTTGTAATGGAGGTAAGCCTTCAGGACCGAGATAATGCTTGAAGGCTAAGAACTTACCTCTTGCTGCAAGTAAATGACAAGCAAGAATAACATTAAAATGTGGGCACTTTTAGGATAAAGTGCACTAAAAAATAGTATACAGAATTCTACCAAGCTACAAACACGAAATTACCAGCTTTCTAAGGATGCCGTAAAGATATCCTATGCTGTCCCTACCTTGTGGAGAACCTCTTGCAAACTTTTGAGTCTCCTCCCGGACACGGTCTTCAACAGCCCTCTCTTGCCTACCAAATTTTTGCTGAAGCTGAGATGTACTGCGCGGTGCAGAATGAGATCTCTGGGGCTCAGAGCGCTGAAACCGAGCACTAACGGGACTTCTCTCAGGTGACCTTGATCTGTCCATGTGAGAACTAGAAGATCCTTTCTTATCACCCTCCTCTCTAATCTTGTGCACAGCATCAACACCTTTGGCCAAAATCAATCTATCCTTGCCGCTGACTATGATGAACTTCTCGTCCATCTTAATTTTGCAGCCAATATCCCTTTCAATCTTACTTATAACTTTCTCAGTGAAGAGTGCTCTTATATGCTTGTCTCTTGCAGGTACCCTTTCAAAGAAATCTTGAGACCTGCGGTTTGCTCCAAGAGTAGATGGACAACCCTGTATTGTCAAGTAGAATAGCATTAGCCTAAATGATGATGATATTCTTAATATGACAATCAATACTACATAGTATAAATATGCAAAATAACCTAACTCCCAAAATGATAAAGAAAGCTAACAATAACAAAATATATAATGCTGAATAAAACCACCTCTACCCACTTTCCAGCACAACAAAGCGTCTGCATGCAATCAAGTTGGACAACATCAAAAGGAACTAAATAGAAACTGTGTGGGTATATACTAGTGCCAACTAAAAAGTAAAAACCACACACAAATAGTTTTTTTTGTGAAATTGAAGGATTGTAAAAGAAGTTGACTGTAGAAGGGTCATCCAATTGCCTCCATCTACCCAGGGCCAGCCCAACCATAAGGCGGTCCAAGCCCTAGCTTTAGGGCTCAAAAAATATTTTTTGTATAGGTAAAAAGGACCTCGAAATTAAATATCATTAAATATCATATATTAAAAAAGGCCTCCATAATCCAAAAGCTGATGCAGCTCAATTGGCTTAAGCGAGTCAGCGAAGTTAAGCGGTCAAGAGTTCGATTCCCATGAGACTCATTTTGTGAAATTTTATTTATGCAGGCATTGCCCATATTAAAATCAAAAAACAGAAGCATGATTATTTGAATGCGGATTTGAACACGGGACTAGTGCTATGAATTAGCCATAAGCTTACCACTGCATCAACTTGCAACAAATAATAAAATGACATTAATAATATATATATATATATATATATATATATATACATATAAACTAGAAATACACGTATCTTTATTATTAAATTTATATTTTACATTTATATTCTATTTTATACTTTAAATTTAAAAAATTATAAATACAGTCCATATAAAATTCTATTTCTTTTTTGAATTTTGTTAAGACTTGTAATTTCTATACTACTCCCTCACTTTAATTTTTGTCACTTTAATTATATCCCCTTTAAAAAGTCTAACTAGAAAATTTACTTTAGGCCTCTAAATAGGTTGGGCGGGCAGCACTGTATCTACCAACGTCCAAAATGTAACCACATTAATACCGGATAGACTTGTAAATTAGATACGCGCCAATGCGCGCTAATGCTTCCATGAGTACGTAAATTGTTTGCAGAGGTACACAACTGATAATGAAGCTGAAACCTGCCATACCTGAGTGAAATGCCCTGACTCTCCGCAGAGTTTGCAGATCATTTCTTCTTCTTTCCTTTTCTTCCAATTCCTCTCGGTAGCTTTCGACTTAGCCTCCCAAACCTTAGCTTCTCGGCTAGTGAAATCAGTTGGGACAGCATTAGGGTCCCGAGCTTCCTCTTCCTCATCAGACCCCGCATTGGACCTCTTGTTTGATTTTGCCCTCTCTTGGCTATTCCTAGTTGTTGATCCAGGTGGGCCAGTGTACTCCTTGTAAAGATCAACGAGTTCGTCATCAATATCTGAATCCTGTCTACTCCCCATCAATGAATACCCTCCCTATCCAGATTGAACTCCTGCATTCCCAAAAAAATAGGAAGCAAAACTAAACTTCACCAAAAGTAAATAGAAGCAACTTACCACAGAGAAAACCTAATTAAATAAATGAGAAATTACACACAAAGATACAATCCAACCAAGGAACATTATAGGAATACATTTCCCCTAAATTTAGACAAAATATGAATTGTTTATGATCAATTTCATCAAAAGCACCAGTAATTTGAACAGTAGCTATCATAAAATAAAATGTTATGCATGAAAACGAAGCTTTTTGCTGAGGAGTGATCACCGTGAATTACTGTAAATGAATGAGTGGACAATTTATGATGAAGAGCTTACACTTGAAGTCGTAATCGTAGTCGTAGTCCATAGATAAACTAATTCGTTTGGAAATACAAGCAATCGAAGAATATAAACCACGAATTTCGAAAACAGAGTGGGGAAAACAACGTGAGTGAAAGAAATTGCGAAGCGATAATTGAAATGAATGAAGAAAAGAAAAGTTGTAAACAAGGAAATGGCTAAGGTGTTAATCTAATCTAAAGGGATTGGGAAAAGGGAAATTGATTTGGGGAGAAAGAAGGAGACTACTGTGTGGAGGATGAAAATGAAGATCTTCTCCCCACACTGCGAACTGTCAATTAGCTTCCACAAAAAAAAAAAAAAAATAACAACACATTCATATATCCACCATTTCTTCTACTTAACCTACTACTACTAGGGTTGCATCCTCCCCGGGTCGCCCGCCCCGACTTCGTTTTCACTAACACAAAAATTCAGCCCTTTTCGTTAGGGTTTTGTTGCATAATATTGATTTTTACTTCAAAAAAAAATGTTTTCCAAGTTTTAGTTTTTAAATTTTACATATATTTCAGGCTTAATTGCATTTTTATTCTTAATTATCGTGCTAAATTGATTTTTGTTTGCATATTTGCAGTTTAGCGATTTTGGTCAAGTTGCTTAAATCTCTATCCAAAATTTAATGGCACGGGTTCTATGACACTTGGGAGCTGATGTGAGATATTTCATGTGGCTCAACCCGACAATATATTTGTTGAAGTTTTGGAAAATGACATGTTAGTAATTAACAAAATTGTTACAATTATGACACTTTACTCGAGTGGAATAGGACAATATCTAAACATGATTTTCATCTAAAGTTGTAACATGTTTCTTCCTCAATTTCATACAAAAGGCGACATAGGAGATTGTGAAGAGCAACAACATTGATTGCATGTAATTAAGCATGCAGCGAGAGAAACCTCACATGACAATTGAATCTGTAGACGGAATGAAAGATCAAAATAATAATTTGAAAGATAGCCTTTTTCACAATTTCCATTTTTTACAATTATTTTGAGGAGTATTTCACTATTTGACCGTAAATTGTAAAGATTGTGTGGGTAATATAAAAGTATTTAATATGCCAACTATTCGTGTAATGGGAAACATTTAGCATTGCTAGGTTTCCTTAATTGAACAATAAATATGTGGATCAACACCAATCAAACATAGGGACTAACAAATTATTATAGTGTAAATGTTTTTGTCTTTTTTTCCTTTGTTTGTACACCGAGTGAGGTCAAACAAGTTAGTTTACGTAGAAACCAAAGAAAGGTTTTTGTGAGTCACCGCTCTATTGATGTATGTGAGGGATCAAATGGATGATGTGAAATAAGGGGTGGGATGTTGATGAGATATCCACGTTTAATTGAAGCGGATGCTAGAGCATCGTCATGATGGACCTTGATGCGGCAAAAAGATGGTGTTTGCAGCAACACCAAATGGCGAGGTCTCACACACACAACTGTCGAGTCACGACAAGTGTGGTGATCTTGCAAGTTTCGAAATCCATACATTAAGAGATCAATATAAAACACAAAAAACGACAATGAGAATCAACGTTTCCAGTGACCCCGAATGTGTATTGATAGCATAAAAGTGTCATGCCATGCATCTTCTTATAATTGGAGGGATCACAGTGAATTGATATCTTGTTGTTAGAAAAAAAAACGAGTTTGGCTTGGGAAGCGAGCGATGAAGAAGTTGTGGTAGGTTATAATGAAGAGGTAATAGGCGCATAAGTCTTCTTCGTGGAAGTATCTGAAGCTTCCAAAGAAAAAATAATATTATGAGGATAAATCCAACAAGTAAAGTCTACCTTAAGATTTATTGGGTCTTCTAAATCAAACAATGAAGAAAGGGGGTGAAGGTACACCATCTATATAAGTGTGCTATCTTCTATATTCAATAATATTTTTAAAGAACTTAAATATATTTTTAGTCTGCTGTAAATATGGGGTTTTCTTTTTAAAAGATCTTTGCAGAATCTAATCAAAATCCAAAGGGAAACACATGGTAAATCCAAAAGAGAGTTAGTGTTGGACCACAATACACTTTGTAGAAAAAGGTTTCTGAATATTATTGAAATGATTAGAGTATAAGTACTAATCTATTTAAAAAGTACTTCATCAAAGAAGATCAATAAAATTTAATAAAAAAAGTATATCGTGAATGGTGTTCCGGTCTGAAACTACGGAGATACCTCGGTTGATCGTTGATGGAGAGGGCCATGCCGATCAGAGGCGTTCAAGTTATGTCTCCCTCTAGTATTTCTAGTAGGGTTTTAGGTATAATTGGATAGTGTTGGCAAGAACCCTTATATACGCCCTATATGAGCTTTGTGATATTGGGATTAGTTGATCGGTCGTCCCAACCCACTATTTCTGGTTGTGAACATAGTCCTTTGAGCAGCGAGCGCGTTGTGCGAAGGTGTTCAAATGTTAAGTCTTCAATCGATCAGCTCATTGTGCTACTCGAGTCCTTCTAGAGTTAAGCCTATAAGACAAAAGTGGTTTATAGTTATAAAAATATTGGAAATTAGTTTTACCATTCCTTTAGCGCTCAATCGAGGTATCAACCATAGTTTCAGACCGAAACATTGTCGGCCACCGTGGGGCCACGATAAAACTCTTCCACCCTCAAAAATAAAACTCACACCCATTCAGTCAAAAACCATATATCCATTGTCAAAGCTTGTTACATGTAACTTTATTTGCCATTGAGCACAAGACTTCTCCCTCTGCATCCGATCCCATTTTCAAGAAGGAGGAACACAACAAAAAGTCCCTCTCCCCAAGCCAAATTTCTAGAACTAATGGCCATTTCCGTCCCAAATCAAACTTGTCAATCGCGTGTTTAGACAATAAAAACTGTCACAGATCCTAACCAAAAACAGGTTCGTCAATGAATCAAATGATTGGTGACAAATTTCGGTCGTCTCTACCTCTCCATCATTGGCAAAGTTTGTAGCAAGAAATAGAATAGGAACTCATTCTTCAAATATGCATCATATGATAGACTATTTAAGATAGATACTCATTCTTAAAATATGCATCATCATATCTAGACTATTTATTTAAGATAGAAACTCATGCTTCACATGTGCCTTGTAGAGTAGATAGGAACTTTTGCTTAGAAAATAATGTATGTAATAAAATGCATATTCCACGTGTTAAGTTTGTGTAAAGGTGAGAGTACAAGGAATCCAAGCTATCTTGACCAAGTAGTTTTGTGGCTTGTTTATAAAATTCTAATTTGAATGCCTCCGATCGGCAGGACCCTCTCCGTCAATGCTCAAATGAGGTTGAACCTCCTAGAATCAAGATGAACCAAATTAAGATTAATCTAGATTGCACACCGTGTTTTTTCCCCTTAAAATTCAATATTATTTTTACTTTTTATTTATTTATTAGTCCCTCAATGTTAAATTGAGTGAACGAAATGTGTTCATTTGCAATTTTATCTGACTATTAAAAAAATTGAGGGAACAAGATAAAGTAGGTAATCAAAATCGGACCGGACATTGAACTGGAAGAGATAGTTCTTCAAAGTTCTTGAGATTCAACCGGTTGAATCGTTGGTCGAACCGAAATTAATTTAGTAGAATATTTTTTTACAATATATAAAGGATAAAAAAAAGGTTTAAATATGTTTTAGGCCCCTGCAAATATAAGGTGTTTTGGTTTAAGCCCCTGCAAATTTTTTAATTATTTATAAGCCCTTACAAAATGACACGTTTTGTTTTAAGCATACTTGTTATGGCTTGTTAGTGAGAAGTTAAAAATCTATTCCACGTGTATATTTGCAGGGGTTTAAACAAAAAAAAATATTTTGCAAGGGTCTAATAAAAAAAATTATTTTTGTAGGGACTTAAAATAAAATAAAAAAACACACGTGGAAGAGATTTTTAACGTCTCACTAACAGTTTGCTAACAGAAGGGCTTAAAACAAAACGTGTCATTTTGCAAGGGCTTATAAATAATTTTTTTTGCAGGGTCTTAAACCAAAACACCTCATATTTGCAGGGGTCTAAAACATATTTAAGCCTAAAGAAAATCATAATATGACATAATAAATTTATAATTTTCAACAATTATAGATACTACAATGTTTTTTTATCAAACAGATACTACAATATAAGTGCTCTCATTATAATATTAGTGTACATAATTATTTTTTAATGTATTTATTTATTTATTTATTTCATCAATTTAATTATAAAAAAAGGATTAAAAATATCTCATATACCAAAAATCAAAATCATTTGGTAAGACGACTTCACCTACACCTAAATGGTCGTGGGTTCGAGTCATAGAGGAGGAAGTGGAGAACACCGTTGATCCTCTTAACAAAGGAAAAAATCATTTATCATTTTTTCCCAAAAATCAACGTGATATACAATTTTTTAGAAAAAATAAATGAAATCCGTTTTTTTGTACCGATTTTCTATCTGGTTCTCGATTTTTAGCTAGTTATCCAGTTCAATTTCCGTTTTTTTTTTCATTCAAAGTGCTTTCTCAAGTTCAATTGGGTAGAATAGAATTCCGATTCCTAGTTCAATTAGTCAAACCGTCGGGTCCAGTCCGGTTTCGACAACCCACCCATCCGGTTTTAAAACATTTGCTAAACCCATTGATTCTGGAGGCAGAGGAGAGGGAAAAGGGAACGGAAACGGGCAAAGGGAAAAGCGTGTTGCTTTGAGCCTTTGAGTGAGTGAGGTAGCCAGTATCCATTGCTTCTAGTTTCAGGGCAAAGGCAAGTGACTAGTGTTCAACAACAGCGTCTGCTCCATACTCCTCACTCTGAAGGTAAAAATCAGCGTGGTGTAATTAAGAATTGATGACGCTGGAGATTCCGAAAGATCATCAAGCTGACCAAAGGGTCAATTTCAACGGAGACCCAACAAACCCGCATCCACACGATAATGGCGGCAATAACACCTTCCCTAACCATATAACCACCGTCGATTCTGGATATTCTCGTCTCCCTCGCAAACGACCTTGGGGCCCTCCTTCAGGTACTACCTAATTTTCTCTAAATATCATTCTGATTATAATACTGTCATATTGCACTTTTGTTTTTGTCAGTTTATTTTGGAAATGGTGCTTGCATTGTTTCACCCACAGTGACACTCCTTTCTTGCAGATCAAGTGGATAATGCGTGTCATGTAAAAGTTTATGTTGCTCCAGTTCCAAGAACAGCATCAGAGGCTGATGTAAGTCATTTCCTCTCAGACTCTTTTTTTGTTCTTCTGAAATTGTGGATATAGAAGTATGTTTAAGTTTTTTAAATGGAGGTTGCTTAGCTATTCTTGATATCGCGGAAAATTGTGGTCAAATACGGTTGATGCAGTCTCAGTTGCGGCCACAGACATTTTTTTAAAACCCTTTGTATGATGTATGATACATGGGAATGTTGTTTGAGTCCCTGTCTCTGTTCCATGAGAATGATGAATCCTGTGTTTGGTACAGAACAGTGCTTGATAAGCAGATTTGTGAATTCCATTTTAGCCTTTGACTCTGCAATTTGGAGACCTGAATCACCATTCTTTCCTGGAGGCACGGGAATTCCATAACGGTGGTTCTCGGTAGCTAGGAGTAAACTAACTTTTGTTTATTTATCTTTATTTTGTTAAAATTGTGATCCATTCTATGCACACCGTGTGATACTGGTAGTAATTTGAAATGAAATGGATGTCATTCCGTTCTCTGTGTAACCAAATGCCAGAGTAGAAACTAGCATTCCATTCCAACTACATTCCCACTCACAATCATATTTTGATTCCTCACAATTCAATTCTCTACACCAAGTGTGCTCTAGTTGTCATTGTGATTCCCCTTCTAAGTTTAACATAAGTGACATTGTGGGATGTCGGGGTTTCAACTGATAAGACATATTCAGTCCCTGCCTATAGAAGATTTTAGGGGCCTTTCCTGTGAGGTACTAGGAGAATGTTAAACTTCAACACCATATTTGCGTATTTTCCTTCTGTACACTGTACTTCATTTGTATTACAGCTCTTATCCTTCTACCTCATTTTCTTTTTGTATGCTTATTTTAATTTTAATTAGGTCCGCTTAGTGTTCGAAGGATATGGAACTATTGTTGAGGTTGTTCTTTTGAAGGATAAGAGAACTGGTGAACGACAAGGTATCTTCAGTCTTTACGAGTTATTGGGTG
Source organism: Oxytropis ochrocephala (assembly GCA_020916435.1). Lineage (NCBI taxonomy): Eukaryota > Viridiplantae > Streptophyta > Magnoliopsida > Fabales > Fabaceae > Oxytropis > Oxytropis ochrocephala. Next base: position 114,078,965 of record CM037091.1, on the reverse strand, counting down.
TTGTTTACTTGTTTATATCACTGTTAGTCATTGCAATATGTCAAAAGGTTGTGAGGAGTTATGAGTCTCACTTGATGTTCATACCAACATATGAAATTAGTCTAAATTTTGTTTAACTTTCATAGGAAGTTGTTTTGTGAAATATTCAACACTAAATGAAGCTGACAGGGCAATTAAGGCTTTAAGCAATCAGTATACATTTCCCGGGGTAAGAACAGCTTTACGTGTGATGGATGCCTTAAAACCATTTCTTCCTGATGGTAATTTCATCAATTTAAGCACATCTTTACGGTTTTGACGCATTTACATTTCCCAGGAATCATGTCCAGTTGTTGTCAGATTTGCTGATCGAGATCGTGAACGTCTTGGTAATTATTTTAACTTTTTACGATCCTTTGAACCAATTATTGAAATACATTATTACATTTAATAAAGAAAAATATTTTGCCAACCTTTATTTTTGTGTTTTCGAAAGTAAACTACGTTATTATTCTCTATATTTATAATGTTAGTGGTTTTGAAGATAAGTGGTAAAGTTTTATGTATAAATCAGTTTTGATAGATTCCAAGACAAAACCTTTCTTGTTTACATGTAAATATTAAATTTACTTGAGAAATACTTGTATGCATTATATGAAGGGAATATACAGTATATACAGACGAGTCTATTCCAATCAATCCCAAAGATCAAGGGAAAAAATCAATGAAGAGCAAAAACCAGGAACTACATTCAAGATAATATCGCATAATATCCCAACTGATTCTAATCTTATTTTACAATATCCCAACAAGTTTGAATTTGATATTGTTAAAAGTTCGTTCTATTATGTTCATATTTTTGGTTGACAAACCCTTGTCATACAATACATCGTACTTTCTCCTGCACCTAATGAGTAATTAAAAGCATAATACAATTTTGTGTGTGGTTCTTATTTGTTTCTTTCGTAGGGGTTCGAGGCTTCAGCCGAAACTTGGAAAAGAAAGATCCTCCGGAAGGCAAACCTCTCATCTTTTTCTCAATTTCTCAAAATTTGTGTAATGAGTAATTAAAAGCATAATACAACTTTGTGTGTGGTTCTTATTTGTTTCTTTCGTAGGGGTTCGAGGCTTCAGCCGAAACTTGGAAAAGAAAGATCCTCCGGAAGGCAAACCTCTCATCTTTTTCTCAATTTCTCAAAACAGCTCATGGACTACCTTTTTAATATATGATTGTGTTATTGAAATCTGATTCGTTTTCTTCCTTTTAGCTATTGTTTTTCAACTGACCACTTATTTTATTTCTGGTTTTGTCCCTATATTTTTTCAGAGGTGTTGTTGGATAAAGTTTTTGTTGCTAACATCAACAGAGATGCTTTAAGATGTGACATTGAAGAAGTATGTTTGGCCGTTCACATCCATCAAAATTTACTTTTCCTTAATCGAAAACAAATTACTAAGTGTATTTTTTATGCCAATTACTGTATCCATGGTTTGTATTTAAATGTACTATATGCTTATGCTTATTGTAGAAATGTATAATTGTATATAAATTCTAGACCAACCTCATAGGCTGGCTAGACACAGAAAGTAAATGTTGCCCAAGTGCCAATTGACTCCTATTTATCATTAAATTTAAAACAGATATTCTATTATAAACAAGAATATTGGTTATCACCCGAACTTTTGTCATGATGTTTCTTTGTAGAAAAGCTAGCAAAAAATGTTTGTTACCAATATGTTCATATCTGTAACCTTTTGCAGCCTAATTCAGCTCAGTGGGTTGATATGATAGATTTATTCTCTATAATGGTATCCCTTAAGTTTGCTTTGATATAGTATATTTTGGATTATCCATTGTAGTCTGCAGGGTTGCGTGAGATATCTTAGGATTTGTGTTGTGTTTCTGAGTTTGTATCCATTTTCTCTGCAGATATTTTCCCCTTATGGACATATAGAAGATGTCTTCATTCACCAGAATCGTGGTTGGTCCTTGATCTTGCCATGTAATGTTTATATATAATATCTGTGGCTTTGAAGAATGGACATGAATTTGATTACCTCACATTTATACTGAAAAGAAAGGAGTTGCAAACCTGAAAAATAAAAACCTAGAGCAATGTTGATGTTATTAGGTTACTCTTTCAGAGGTTCAACTTCTCTCAAGTACTTAGAAAAATTAATAATATTTATTGCATTTATTATTTTATTGTATGTGTCACTCTCTCTCCTACTTGACACAACAAGTACTTAAGAGGATCCCAACTCGTCTTTCAGGTTGAGAAGGAGAAAAACAATACTGAGAACAGTAAAATTATATTGATATTGATGTGGATGATTTGCTATATGTTCATATTACAGAAGACGAAGCACTAGTACTTATTTATTTATAACTCTTAGAATGTGGGTTGGGCTTAACTCAACCCTACATAACCGGCTTGTAGAGTGAGAGGTGTCTCCCACTTATAAACTCTTTTTTCAGACCATACTATACCCAATGCGAGACTTGGAATTTTCCCAACACACCTTATTAAGTGTTTGATATTATGCTCTGGTTACTTTTAGCTTCAAGTATTGTATTTAATTTATCTCATCTTTATTTTTCACGCTTTTTGCTTTCACCTAACTTGTGTCACGTGGCTGCATTTCTTGTTTTTCAAGGATATGGTTTCGTCAAATTTTCTAATAGAGAAATGGCGTTGGCAGCAATCCATGGGTTGAATGGAATATTCACGATGAGAGTAAAGATAATTTATTAATTGATACATATTATTCTATCCACTTTTGAATGCTTAAACTTTTATTCCTACTAATGCAGGGTAGTAATTATCCATTAAGTGTTCGTTTTGCGGGATCCCAAGAAACCTAAGGCAGTGAATCAAGGTTTTGCTTTCTCACCTCTTTGCTTTTCATACAACTCTATGTACTCCCTCCGTCCCATATTACATGTCATTTAAGGTTGTGGCACAAGAATTAAGAAAACTAGTTAAATTTAAATGGAAAAGAGAGACTGTGAGTTAGTTTACCAAATTATCCTTCATTAACGACATTGGAAACATTAAAAGTAGAATTGTAAGAAGAGATATATTAAATAATGAAGGGTATGACTGGAAAAGAAAATTGATGTTGCAATACTCACCTCTTTGTTTTTCATACAACTCTATTTGTGTGCATCTGTTAGGCCACTATTAATGATAGGCCCATTAGTAATGCGAGGGCAGAATACTCTAGAAGGAGGAAAATGAGGGATTGGGTATATAAGAGGAGGGTAACCGAATGAGAGGGGTATGAGATTTGTGAAGTGGGAATTATGGGGCTGAGTATTGGGCAGAGGTTAAGTTTCCATTTCTGCAAGGGAGTTGCTCCCAGCCATTGTAGTGTGTACTATTCGTTCAATTCACTGAAGGATTTCCTGTGAATCAGTTTAATACATTTGCATTCTGTTGAATTTTCCTATTCTGTTTGGGTTCTATTGGCATCTCTTTAGGGGCAACTATGTACCTGCAAACGCAAATTTTGGTCCCTGTGTTCTCAAGGACCTATTTCCCAGATGATAGAATATTTATCGAGTATTTTGTTATTGGAGATAATTTTAGGAATTGTATTCATGTTCTATCTGTGTGCACCTGTTTAGGGGCAACTATTTACCTGCAAATGCAAATTTTGGTCCCTGTTCTCAAGGACCGCCAGTCAGGTTTGTTTTGCTTCTTGCTCTTCTGTCTCCCTCTACAAATTGCATTACACCAGGGCATGCTAAATTAGTTTCTGTTTAATGGGTTGTGCCAGACCACCACTACCAAATTTCTGTGATTCCACAACTGGAGGGAGTATTGCACATACTGCTTCACATCATTCCGCACTTCCACACCCGCAAGTTGCTGCTCAAATGCCAAACTGGGAACCTGGTGCTACTGTAGTACATCCACCATTTCTTCCCCACCAACCACATTCGCAATTGGCTTCAATGCCTTTGCAGTCAATTCAAGCTCCAAACTTGTCTTCTCAACCATTCATTACTGCAGTGCATAGGCAATTTCATCCAGCAGATTCATTGGTCCAAAATATAGAGCAGCGGCTAAGTTCTCAGGTTAGTGACTAACAGGTAATACAGTGATCGGCGTTTCAGAGAAATGTTGGTTGGGGTTGACTCAAGTAAACTTTTGTTATTGTTATTGAATAGGTGGACTCACGTGAGCGAAGTTATGTTACTATTTAATGTACATTTGGGTATATGTTTGTCGTCCTACATAGTATCCTTTAACCATTGAAACATATTTCTTATTCTCTTCAAACTTTATGATTTTTGGTCTTTGTAAATGTTGCTACTTTGATAATGATGAATATGTCTCAGCCTCCCGGGTTCCTTCATGTCTGGTTCGAACTTTGAAGTAGTTAAACTTTGAACTCATTTCTTCCTTCCTTTTTTATTTAACAATTTATGACGTGTTGTTATAATTGAGGAGAACTGTATTGGAGTAAACTACTGTGCATGCCTTTCACTTAGTCTTATGTTGGACTTTTTCTCTACATCTACTATTACTAAATACTTTGCAAGTGTTTATATTTATTATCTAATTTGACAAGATATTGGTTAGGTCTTCTTAGAATTTTTGGGATTGGACCTTACTCAACCCTAAAAGCTATCTTGTGGGATGAGGGTTGCCCCCACTTGTAACAATATATAACCACTAATCAAGTCATCTCATTCTTCTATGTGTGACTTCCAACACCTCCTTACGCCTATGACTAGACATTTGGAGCATCAAGCATGACTCGAGTGGCCCAATACGGTGGCCCAACAATAGATTTATAGTAGGCTCTGATACCATCTTAGTATTTAAGATTGGGTCTAAGTCAACCCCCAAAAGCTAGTTTGTGGGGGTGAGGCACCTCCACTTATAATCACTAATCAAGCCGTATCATTCTTTTATGTGAGACTTCCAATAGGTATCTTTATTTGGCATATTGCAATAATTTTCTCATTTTATTCCTTCCCAGCTGTCTATTCAGACTGAAAGCAATCCTAATACAGTTGCTGGCGGTACCTCACCTGATCTGCCAACAAATCCCCAAGATGAAGATTTTCCTGAGTGTGACTGGAGCGAACACTACTGCCCTGATGGTGGTGATAAGTACTACTACAACTGTGTCACTTGCGAAAGCAGAGTAATGATGAACCTTTTGATCTTATTCACACAAACTGTTTGAATTTCTGTTACTTTGGTGTGATATTACTCTTGTTGCAGTGGGAGAAGCCTGAGGAGTATGCCTTGCATGAGAAAGAATCAGAGAAGCAACATGAGCAAGAGGATCACAGCTTTCTTCACCCACACGAAGTTACTCAAAGCAAACAGGTCCGTTCTTATTTCTACCATAATCAAAACATTCCTTAGCTCCCTAAACAAAGTAACATAGTTGCACCGCAATACTCCCTCTGGACCTATTTATAAGTAAAAAATGTAGTTTTAAGTTCATTGAATAACTGATGTATCTGGTCTATATTATAGACCAGATACATCAGTTATTCAATGAACCTAAAACTGCAAATTTTGCTTATAAATAGGTCCAAAGGAGTACCTAATTGTTCCATTTAGTTAAAAGGAGACTGAGTTTGTTGCTCAATCTTCTGTCACCTAACATTCTGTTATTTTTCAGGAAACAAATCATGATCACAGCCAGTCAGAAACAAGCCCTGTTGTTGGACAGGTGTGATATTATTTTTCTTGTTGGGCTACTAAAGTCACATATTGTTATAAATTATTATTACCATAAAGTGGCCTTCAAATTGTTACAGAACTAATACATTGTTCCTTCTGAGGTTTTTTTTTCTTCTTCACATTGCTTCGTTTGTTCGTTTCAATAGTTAGTATCTGTGATTGGGGAATTTTTGCACTCTGATAGAAATTTGAAATTAGAATAGGAAAATCGAGAAACCAAGCTCGTTACAATCAGGAGAAAGCATGACCAGAAAATAACAATGGAGAGTCTGCAGTTAACAGAATGCTCCAACCCACTCTAAACTCTTGCTCTTTATTCAAATTATCCTGTCCCTCAAGGTGTGTTTGGTTCAAATGAGGTGGAGATTAAACTTATTATTTTTGAATTAAGAGTTATATAATATAATATTTATAAAAATAAACAAGAGATTAAGATATTAAGTTTCATGATAAATTATCATTGTTCCTTTTTCTCAAATTACTAAACTAAAAATATATTTACTTTGAATGAAAATTGTCTTTTTTCCTACCAAAAACCATCTCTCTCAACATAGAATTAAAGGGAGTACGTTGAACTCTTTTGACTTTCTGGAGTAGGAAAATTTTAGGATTGTGACACTCCCCTCCCTGGCCATGCAGTAGCATTTGAGTTTGAGTTTGAAATCTTACGATGGTAGGCCAGCCCTTTTGTTGTATTGCTCGTAAGTGAAAGAATGGGAGATCAATTTTTTTGTTCAACGATTGGGAAGTCGGTTAAGTTAACGCCTAGAGAGCTTGATCAGAAATGTGGCTCCACACTAATACAGTACTACTGTAGGGACTACGAATTTCAGAAATGCAGCCTACTATGTACAATAGTTATATTTCAATTATTGTTATACTGGAATTGAATTTGGAAACGAGTGGCTCCACTACTACAGTATTACTGTAGGGACTAAAAATTTCATAAATGCAGCTCTCATGTCATTTGATGGCATCCGTAACATTGGTATGGGAGAAGTTGATATTAGTTGGTCAAAAGTTCCGAGAGACAATAATAGAGTAGCTGACTGTTTAGCTACACAGTTTATCTCTAGACTATAATTTTATGTTTTACGACTGAACCTCTTCCTTTATCCATGTGCTTGTGCGAGAGGATAAAGAGGGGCTGTCCGGTCCGCTTTCTAGTTTGTTGTGCTTGGTGGGGTTCTAAACCCCCTTTTTCTCAAAAAAAGATGCGGCGTTTACTGCTTCAGGACCAGTTGTGCCAATGAATAGTATCAAAACACCCGTATCATTTACTACATGTTGTGTTTTTTTTTGAGAGTGTGTTCTTTTATTTAGTAAAATATTAAGTTGTTTTTTTGGATCATATTAGTGTCGTTTACTTTCTAAAATCATTGCGTTTTTGTTTTTAAAACATGCATTCATTTTTTTCTTGCTTTTTTTTCGCAGGCATTCATTTTATAATGCTAACAAAAAGATGAAATACTCATATCACATGAGGGAGGAAAAAGAGGACATGATCTAAGGGTCACACGAAGTGGCAGAGGTTGACCAGGTTATGTGGGGCCAAATAATATGCAACGTAAATACATGATTAAGATAATTTTTGAAGGAAACTAAAATTCAAATAAAGGAGAAACAAATTCACATAGTAAAATATTGGTGTAAGAGAGATGGTGAAAACAATTAGTAGCTAGACATGGTCAAATAGACTAGCCTTTAAGTATCCATAAGAAAAGAAGGGTGTGGTGAAGCCACCACCAGTCGAGAGGGCTTGGCCTATGTTGATGTTTTCGGGTTTGGATGCAATGAGTTGACAATGAAGATCTTCTAGAGTCGCAAACTCATCATTCTGTTTTTATTCAAACCCGAGATGTGGGGGCAAGTCTTTTGGTGGTGAGAAAAGATGAAAACTTTTAAAAAAGACGATGAGAGTATGTTTTTCTTTAATTGGAGTATGTCTTGTTGATGTTGATGGGTGCATTTTATTTACTGTTATGTCATTTTGAGTTTAGGGCGGGGTCATTGTAGGGATAGTTGCTCCTTTCGGCTTATAAAAAGCTACATTTGGAAAAACGTGAGTAATTTACTCATTTTATTTGTATTTTTAAAAATTTGAGACAGGAGTCTCACTAGTTTAGTATCAATATAGTCTCACTAGTTTAGTATCAATATGATCTAAACGTGCAATATATCTGAAATCAATCACGTGGCTAAGTAAAATTTACTTTTTAGGTGAGTAATTTACTAATCTCACTTGTATTCATTCACTGGCTTTGCCTTGGATTCTTCTCTGTTGAGGACCTGGCTGCGCCACGCAGTCACCAAGCTTTGTTTAAAACATTATGGTTCTCCAACCAAATGTGTTTTTCCAGCTTTTCTCTTTTTAATTTCTCCCTTTTTTCCCTCTCCAACGAATCAACATGACCGTGTAAATTTGATGTTACCATCTCCTTACTTCCATTTGTTAATGTTACAAAAGTCAAATCTAATACCGCAAAAACAAAGTCTTCTAATAGAATAGTAAAGTTAAAAAATACTGAAATTTTCTTCTTTTTTGTTTAAAAATACTTCAAATATTTTTTTATAGGAAATTGACTCTTATTACTTACTCATAAGATCACTTCTTCCCCTCTACTTTTTCTATTTAGGAGTTAGAAGGGATTGTGGCATCTACACAACGTGCTTAAAGTGGATTGCTAATGACAACCACCACTCTTTCAATATTTTCCTAGGACTACTAGGACAACACAAAGCAGAGTAAGCTTACTTAAGGTACCTCGTTTTAAAACCTAAACCTAGCAGTTTTTAGTTTTTACTGTTAATTTGTACCTGAGTGAAGTAAATGCACATTCCCACAAAGAGAAACAAATGTACAAGACAAACGAGTAGTCAGAATCTTAATATAGAAGAAACCTATTTTGCTATTTTCTTATCACTCCCCATCACAGTCCAATATATATAATATACCATCGGATCCGTTGTTCTCATTCATGAGTATTTTACAAGCTAGTATGTATGCATGCATGAGTCATGAGCAGGAAAACTTACCCATATTATATACATACAACTAATGGGGTCCTCATCTAAGTCCAAAGTCTCCTACAAAAAAGTCAGCATATATATATATAAGAAACAAAATAACATATATAGAAGCAGTGATATGATATATCTAATGTTCCTTCATCATATGTGAAGGAACAACATCTTGAAGAAGGCCATGACCATGATCCCTTAGCAATACAGTACTAGTACTCGTCCTTGGATGAGGAAAAGTAGCAATATTATTCATTGAAGGTAAAGAAGGGAAACCCAGATACGACAATGTTGTACTGACTAGGGCTTGTTGATGATGATGATGGTGCTGATCATAATTTTGAGACATGTAATTCCTAGGCATTATTGGTGAAGCAAAGTAATTAGGAGTGGTGATTGAAGTTCCTGAACGAGCCATAGCTGGGCTTGGATGTGTGTGTCGTCCTTCGTAGGTTGTCACTACAATGGTTGGATCAGTTAAAGATCTCTCCACACGTTTCTTCACATTACATGAAACACTGGTGCAACGATAGTAGCTCCTTGGAAATGGGCTGTTTTTGACAGCTTTTTGACCGTACTTTCTCCATTTGTACCCATCTTCAAGATGATCCACCTCGCTTTTTGTCATGAACGCGAATCTAGCTTCTCTCTCTCTCTTCTTCTCATTTGTTTTCTTCACCTTCAACCTTAAACAAACCAATATAAAACCAGATCCAAGAAACAATGAAATCTTAGAATGTTCCCAATCAAACAAACATATATACTACTGTTCTATAAATCTCGGAAAATGCATTGTGTAAAAGCAAATCCATGAGACTATGACCTATCGATCAAATATGCATGAAGAGAATAGAACTATAGAAATAAAAAAAACATCCATCCACTAATGAAATTAACATTAAAAATATGAAGTACTAACACCTAAATTTTAAATTAACTCCCTCCTTCCCAAAATATGCAAATACAAGTATATATATATATATATATATATATATATATATATATATATATCCTTAACTTAATACCAATACCAAATACTTTGACAAAAATAAAAACCCACCTTTGGCCTTATAAACACTAGCGGGGAAAGATGGGTCCTCCGGGCCCATCTTTCATGTGTTGGTGTATTGGTGTGTTAGTGAGTGAGTATGTCTATTAGAAAATTTTACTTACACTAAGGATATTTTAGTCAGAAAAATCTAACACCAAAAGTAACCGTTTTTTTTTGGAATTCCCTTTATATATAGGTATAGATGACCAATGTTCTAAAAAATGGTGCATTCTGCGAGAATGGTCGTGACAAATATGCCTCGGTAGTGTCGACGTTACTGCGACAAAACGACCACGACAAATAATTTTAATAAAATTTAAACATTATTGTGATTAATTCACACCGCAACGACCGCAACTTATAACGCAATCTCCACAATGACCGAAATCGCGAAAGCCTTAACGCGACCGCTATTTAGAACTTTAAGATGACAAAAAAATGGGTTTGGTATAAGATAATAAATGGAGAAAATAAAAAGGAAATAAATTAACTCACTGTTTTGGCTGTTGGTTTGGTTGGTCAACAGTTTTATTCTGTTCATCGTTGACTGCTGCATCACTCGATAGAGATGAAATGGAAGAAGAGTTTGGAGTGGCAGGTTGTTGCACATCAGAACAGTCTCCTTTCACAGTCTCAGGTGGGTCCTTAAACGTTGCAGAACCGACATGATCGGGAAAATCAAGCAAAGGACTGTACTGCTGCTGCTGCATACCTAGCAACTCCATAAACCCTAAAGAGCCATTTTCTTCACTGAAATCAAACATGCTTGGGAAGGATGAAGAAAAAGAAGATCCAATCGCATCCTCCATCTTCACACCCATCATCAGCTCCTTCTTCTCCATGATCTCTCAAAATCCAAATAATTTACTTCATTTCACTGCCTTAAAAGTTAAAACCGATATTAAGATAGATAGGGTTGATCTGGTTTATAACTAGAGAGAGAGAGAGAGAGAGAGAGATTTTGTGTTTAGAAGAGGAAGAAAGTGAAAGGTGGGTGGGAACAAAACTTGTAAAACAAGTAGTCATGTTAATGAACGTGGCAAAGCCAAAGACAACAGACTATACCGGCTATTGCAGGTAATTGGTGGTACGGAGCCGGTCGCATTCCTTCAAATTCAATGCATGAGGCACCACGCTTTCATACGTAGCCTTTGACCCATTCTTCAATTCTCGCATTGCGCTCACTTTTTTTTATTGAGTAAGTGGTTAATAACTAATGTGTTAGTTGTTAGAGAGAAGAGAGAGCGAAGTTCGAATCCTATATGCATACATTTCCACTAATAATAAACAAATAGAAATAAAAGGAAATTGATCATATTACTACTACTACTTGACATGGAAAACAAACATAAAGTAAATGCGAATCAATTAAGGTAAAAATAAAATAAAGTATGCTAACTATTTATATTGTTTAACTTAACTACCTTAAAGAAAAACAAGTTAATCAACATATTATTTGTTTTGTTTGCAAGTTTCTTCAGAAAAACAAATTGAGTCACTATAAGTATGCCCACACAAGTATATGATATTACAATCGTATATGATATTATGCCCAATAATATTTATTTATCATTTAGAAGCAAAAGAATAAAGAAAACCTTTGAATTTGGAGATTTATACTTTGATTTGGCATATGAATTGGAAAGAAGCTGTTGAAAGTGCAAAAGAAGAGACATATTTACTTTACTTTTTGGTGGTAAAACCGACCACATCCGAGGGAGGCTGGAAAGTTTGGAAGTTATATCTTACCTATATTCTTTCATCTTTTTCATTGGAGCATTTTTTAACCTTAGATTATTGGAGGAGTACACTCTAGAACCATAAAGCATAAGTCGTGTGCACTCACGTCATATATCTACCGTAATCAGAGCAAACTTATTAGAGTCTGTGGACAACTCTAATTTTTTTAAGGTGAGTTCTAATGTACCTAGTATAAAAAGTGTGGTACCAATACTTGGGTGATTTGTCAAAATTTTATGAGCTTATGTGTTTAAATATTGCCAACTCAGTTAATAATAGTTAATTTTAAGAAATTGCAAATTTACCCTATTTTTTAATCCCTAATTTCTGCTTATCCCAATTGTTAAGCTTACGTTTTCAACTCCTGCCGTTCTAACTTCTCTTCTCCTTAGCGCAAACTCTTTCTTTCCTTTCAACCCAACGAACAGTTCTTATCGATCTATTCTCTCCTCTCCCCTACACCTGGCGATCGATCTATTCTCTCCTCTCTTATTCTCTCGCTCGCTCTCTTCTCTCATCTCCTCTTCTCTCCGTGATCGCTCTTTACTCTCCTCTCCCATCAACGCCGATCTTCAACCTTGATTTTTCGTTTCCGGTGGCCGGCCATGCGAGACCTTCTCGGTCTCATCAAGGCTAAGCTCTATTGGGGCGCTTTTTCCTCCTTGCGACCTTGCAGAAGAAGGTGACCAATTACGCCAAAGGTACGCTCTAACATTCACAGTCAATAGATGATTATGTCATTTACTTCTCGTTAGTTCTTTGAGTTGTTAGGTAGGAAGAATAAACCTAAGATTTCTATTAGAACAACGTGATTAATTGATTCCTTTCTTATTTTACTTATTTTATTGTTGAACTATAGAAATCAATTCGATATCTTTATAGTGTATTGGCTCAATTGTGATTCCCTTATTGAACTACATAGAATTGTTTTTGCGAGTTTAACATGGATTTAATGGTTGAACTATGTAATAGAAATATAGAATCAAATCTAAATGTCAATTAAGAATAGACACACTAGTTCTGATTACAAAGCGACCAAATCTTAGTTTTCCTATATAGAATGAGGCTTTTCCCATTTGTGTATGTCTTGAGTACACCACCAAAGACTATGTCTTGAGTACACGGCAGACTATGTCTTGAATTAGGCTCTAAATCTTAGTTTTACTTGTACACCAAAGCGGCTATGTCTTGAAATAGGTGAACCCATTTTCCCATTTGTGTATGAGGCTTTTTTACTAGATACAAAAACCGAAACCGATTTGCCTACAAAAACAAATTTGACAAGTCCAAAATAAACCAGATTAATTAGTAGTCACTTGATATGACACTGTTATTGGAAGGAAAAAATAGAATTGTCATCCTCACATGTCACAACTTGGCATTTGACATTACTTGGGATTGTATTTAAGGGAGTTAAACTTCTAGTATTAAATTGGTCTCTGTATCAAAATATGCATAACTATGGTTGTATTTAAGGAAGTTATACTTCTATAATTGCACGCGAGTTTCTGTCTTTCCAGTTATCTTGTTTTGATGATTAAGAGCCTAATTCATTTTTTGGTTTATCGGTAGCTGTTTTTTTACTCTTGTTGTTTATCTTAATCTGAGATGTCTTGGTTGTGACTATAATTATATGCTTTGAATATATTTTGTCTCCGTATCGTCCCAAGTAATTTCAAATGGCTGCGAATGATGGGGGTGGGGATGGTGAAGAGGTGAATAGTTTGAAAGACGCCTGTAGTGAGGAAGGAAATGAGGATCAGGATACTTTCCAAAAGATTATGGAAATGACGGATGATGAAATAAGAGGACTAGAATTTGAGACAATGGAAAATGCTATAGATTTTTATAATGTCTACGCAAAATGTCATGGTTTTGCGGCGAGAAAGGATTATGTAGAACAATACGGATTGGCTCTATAGAACAAATACACTCTGATCCATCATTATAGAACTATGTACATCAACAATATAGAGGTTTGTGTGTGTGTCTGCATCAACCAAACTGCACTCTACTCAAATTAAAAGCATGGGAAACATATGGTAGATTTTATGCAATAATCTCAACTTTCTAGGTGAAACATAAAATGAAAGGAAAATTCTCAATCACATTGAGAACATAGAGTTGAAGACTGGGAATCCCCCACCACTGTACCTGTGACCGCCTCCTGCGTATAAGCTGCATGCCATTTTCCTCTGTAGAGCGTAATCTCGTTACCGCTGCGGCAACCAACGCATCATATGATTTCTTCTTCCGGTCAAAAGACAACTAACCACACAACGCAATATGAAGAAAACCAGGCAAATTTGTAGCTGTGAAATTACTAACAATAGGACAAGAGATTGAGAATCGAAATCATTAACGCCAAACGAGACGTAATACGAAATGTAGAAGTGAAATCGCTAGATTAGGGTTCGATCCAAGGGAATTAAGGTTGTGAATGAATGAATTTCTTGATTCTGAGATAGAACTGAAATCGAGCTATCGAAGGGAATTGTTCGATCGAAGGGAATTAAGGTTAGGGTTCTATCAACAATTCCTTTCTCTTTCACTCATTCATATTGTTCGATCGAAGGGAATTAAGATTGTGAGTGAATGAGAGTGAAATCGTTTCTGAAAGGTGGAGAGGAGAGAAGGATCGCGGAGAGGAGACAAGGATCGCGGTGGAGAGGAGAGGAGAGGAGAGAAGGATGAAGAGGGGAGAGAACGAGTTGCGATGGTGAGAGGAAAAAGGGGCTTCGGTGGTGGAAGGGATGAGCAACAAGGCAAAATCTTGACCAAAAAAAAAAAAAAAAACAAGAGGCAAAATATAAATTAGATAAAAATTAAATTAGGGTCGATTGGCAATTTGTTAAAACTAATACTTATTAACTGAGTTGGCAAGTTTAGACACGTATGCTCTTACAATTTTGACAAATCATCAAAGTGTCGGTACTCACTATTTTTAAGTGGGTACTGAAGTAGGCACCTTTTTTTAATTAATAGGAAGGAATTACACGTAGGCGTTTCTTTTCAAGTTCCACGCGCACAAGAAATAGTGTTAACTGTTAACCACTGATACGTAGGTGATTTTCTGTATAATTAAACTAGGTATCTTCTGCGCGCAAGAGATTAATTTCTAGAGCTGGGTAGGACCCTGAGTTAGGGGATGCAAAAATTTTCAAACACACACATCACTAAAAATATAATAAAAATAGGACTTTAAATAGGTTCACAACTTATGTTGCACTAGACCAATATTAAGTTTTCAAACATTGATCGCAAAAAATATAATAAAATATGTGAGAGTATAAGTGATTGTGGTGCATTAGAATGGTGCAAAACTAAAAAGTTTGGTGCAAAACTAAGAACTTGGGTGCAAAAGATATTTTTCAAGGGGTGCAAAAATGTTTTTTTCTAAGGTATCAGTGCTAATTTTATTTGTTCAGGGGGTTCGCGCAACCTGCGAACAATACATAGATTCACCATCGCTTTTCGAGAGATTTATGACTTTTGCGTATCGATCTTTGAATTCGAACAAAAGACATTAGTTAAGCACTTAAGCTGGAAAGGACCCAAAGGATTTCATCCAAGTGTGTTTGGTGAATAGTACTCCAATATAGCACACCAATATAGGTTACTCTTTCCGCAACTCTTCTCCTTTTTGTGACTGAAAAGGGATGGAAAATTCATGCACGTGTGGTTATAACTGAGCCACGCCACGAAATGAACTCTGATATATTATATATACGATGTCTTAAAATTACACATCGTATATATGTCCCAAATGACATGTATACGATGAACCTTAAATTTTTTTTGGGTTTTAATTTTTTGTAAAAAAAATTTAACGGTCATGATTTCACTTTCAAAGTTGATCAACGGTGTAGATTGCACGACAAAATCAACTTGATAATCTTTTACCTCATCTATAAATACTCACTCCCACCATCACTATTTTCACACCAAAAATTTCAACTTCCTCCTTCTCTCACACATCACAACCAAGATGATGCGAGTTTCTGCAATGTCATACTACGAGAGCCTTCCTCACTCTCTCGTTCATTCTAATATGGGGTTTGCTGATCATCATGACATCATCTTGAAAGATGATGGTATAAGTTTCGATGGAAGAGATGTTGTTTCGTGTAGGTTAAAACACGATATATCATTTTCTGCTCTTAAGCAGAAACTACATGCGGATGGTTCAAATGACGAGAACAGCGAGCGTGAGATAATTACGTCGCTCGTTTATCAGCGGAATGGATGATGGAGGTCTTCACTTTTTCTCGTAAATGCGTCGCGTGGATGTCAACACCGATGATGACTTCCGACGGATGATATCCAATCATATTATGTTTAAATGTAAGAGTTACATTCATCATGCATGCGTCGAAACCGTAAGGAAGGGCCGTCGTTGAGATCCTTCGTCGATTAACTCCACCAACTCGATAGTTTATATTGTATTTTCTTTTTATCTGCATCTATTTTTATTCAAGTTGTTTATGTTTTATCGCCATGTAACTTTGTTTTATCGAATCAATGAAATCAAAAATTCATGGAAACTCGTAAAATAAATAAAACATCCAAAAAGTTAATAATAAAGTGCCAATATAATATCAAATACATCAAAAAAATAATAAATCCCCTAACGGCGTCCCCTCGCCCCGTCCCCCGCTGTCTAAGCTCCCGACCCGTCATCCGGTCTTTGCCATCCCACGACCTATGGAGTGTCCGATCGCCCGATCGCCATGCACGATGTCGCCATCACGAATCCCTCTCTACTGGCGGTCACAATCTCCTCATCCGGTCAAGATCGTCGTGGCGTGGCTCGGGGGTGTCCGTGCAACTGAGCTCTAGGTGATGGTGGAGCCGTAATAGTCACGGGGATATAAGCCCGACGTACCACTGTAGTACCTACGTCTGATCGATCCGCCACGAGCGACTTGAGTAGTGCGCGCATGATGTCCTCCACGGATGCCATGAAGTGGGCGATCCGAAACACGCGATCGAAGTATGACTCGGACGACCGAGAGGTCACGCGGGATGGTGCGAGTGTACCCAAACCGCCGCGAGCACCTATCGGGCATGTCTGAAACTCAAGTCGGCCACCGATGAAGCCTCTGTAGAGGAGATCTCGCTCGAAAGGGTATACCACGACCGCTCCTCCTCAAATGGTCGCCAAGCAGGACATCCTCCGGCCTCAACTCATCAAGCATCCTCCCGTAGTGGGTGAGCTTGGTGGTCGACTTCTTCTTCTGTAGCGCCCGGTGGTGGCTCACTTGCCGGGATATGGCCAAGGCAACCTCTCCGCCATCAGGGAAATACCACATAATCCAAGCTCAAATGCAGAAATAAACAACATATTTAATTCACAAAAATTTACCAAAAGCGGTGTGATATAACAAAAATACAATAAGTTAAAATGTGTACACTGAAATAGGTGGCATGCCTCCACACCTTTCTGCGTAGTCCTCAAAGACGCAGTGTTCAAAGACTCATACATGGCGGCTAGTGCACTGCACCCCATGCATAGCCTCGAAACATCTGCGCTCTCGATCATCCGGTAGATCGACCACTTAGCCTCCCGTCTCCGGTCTTCGTGGTGAAGATCTGTAGGTCGGCGCGAAGCGAATAAGCCTCACACGGCAATAGTGATGTCACCCCCTCCTCGAGTTACGCTCATACACCGCTCCCACCATTTGAAGGCATGTCACGGACCCCACGGGTGTTGTTAGCGACCTCAACCCGTGACACACCCGGATATGTCTCGTGGTGTGTGGCATACTCGAGCTCACGATGATGGCGGGAGGTGTGGCATAGTTCCCACTAGATGGGAAGGTGCGGCAAGCGAGGCGTCATCGGTGTGATCGTCATTTCACCAAATGGCAAGTGAAATGACGAAGTATCTGAGTGTCATCTCTCAATAAAAGCCGACAGCAACTCATGGTCTACTGTGGCGTGGCCAGTCTGGAGAAGTGGGGCCAATCTGGAGTCCCTGACCACGTGAGTACGCCCAACTAGGGTAGGTAATGAAGATGGAGTCTAGTATGGACTTTGTTGCCATGAGCCCATACTTTGACAACACGCTGATACTCCTGAAATAAAAATAAATAAATAATGTAAGCAAAAAGTGCAGACTATGTAAGTTAAATAAATTATTTAAGCAAAAAATGTAAAACTTACTGGTCGGGCCGAATAGAATCGTATGATCTCGCGGATCGGTGAAGAGAGAGGTCTCGGGCTCCTCAGCCGAGGCCGAGGCCGATCCTCCTCGTGATGCCCCGATCCTGTGAAATGCTCCTCCCGATACTCATACATAGATCGGCTCGAGTAGTAAGTATCGACTGGGTCGCTTCCTGCGATACTCGGGAGGTGGGGATGGTAATGAAGAGGTTGAGGATCGTCTCGAGGATACTGTGGATGATACCGGAGTAGGCCGGGAATGATCTTGAGAAACCGACCTCCTCTATGCCATCCTCTCTGCACTGCGTCTGCTGCAGAGTAATCCCAAGATAGAAAGCTCAGTAGGGCCGACTTGAGTGCGTCATGGTGCTCACCGGGTCGACTGTGCTGTGCTCTGTCTCCTCATTCCTGAAGCATGGAGATTATGCCTCCGAGTCCTCGTGCTCGGAGGCGATGAATGACTCTCTCTCTCCGATAGAGATACCGCGCGTCTCCTCTATGCCTCCAGGACACTGCAAGCAAAGGAAAAAAATTAGTAAAAAAAAATTAAATTGCTCATCGTATTTACATCAACAAATGGTGTATATACGATGCTTACTTTTTGCTCGTCGTATATAGGGTATTCTCAGGCGTATATGCGAGTGGTGAATTTCTTGCTAATCGTATATACGCCTTGATAGGTATATATACGGTGAAATAAAAAGTTGCTCGTCGTATATAGGGTTACGGTGGGGTATATGCGATGGGTGGATTTACTGCCTAATCGTATATACGTGCGTGGTGGCGTATATGCGAGTGAAGGTGGTCAAACGTGAAATCATTATGTGAAGAAATGGTGATTTTGTAAATAAACAGGAGTATTTTGGTCTTTTCATATGGTGGGTGGGGGTTTAAGGGGAGAGGGTGGGGGTCAAAAAAAAAAAAACCAAATGGAAATCATTTTCACAATTGGGCTTTTTAGCCCGGCCTGCAAAAGCCCAAGCCCCGTACTGAGCTAGCCAGGTTGGGGCTCGGATAGCCCATAAACCCACAACTTACTTTATTCATGTATATTGCGTACCAAACTTTCCAAGAATTTAAAGGCAACATACTGTCAATTCATATGCCAAAAGTTTGTCCAAGTAAATTCTCAGGTAATTACTTAATCAGCATTTTTGTTTGATATGTAGAATTCATATCCATTTTCTAATTTTTTCTTATACCATTTTCTCATTTTGGATACAAAAACGCTGATTAAGTAATTACCTGAGAACTAGTAGGATACCCGTGCATACACACGGGTGTTATCATATTCTTTTCATGAACGAACTTAGACATAATTTAAGTAGTTTGGAAAATACCTCGTGAAAAAAAAGACAAATTTAAAATAGTTAAAAAATAAGTCTCAAATAAAAAATTAGATAAATATTAAAATTTAAAATGTAAAAGTATCATTTAAAAACAATCTCGTGTTTTTTTATATATCAGTGCAACTATCTCGTGTTTTTACATACGTCATTGCAATTAGCCCGTGTTTTTTTATATTTCAATAAAGTTATCACGTGGTTTTTAATATATCAGTGAAGTTATCTCATAGTTTCAATTGACTATTTTTAGTTGATTAATAGATTATAGTAGACAGTAACGGATAAATGGTAGATTATCAAATATTTCAGTGAAGTGTTTTTTATATATCAGTGCAGTTATCCTGTGCTTTTATACATATCATTGCAGTTATCTCGTGTGTTTTTTTAATATTAGTATAGTTATCCCATTTTTTATATATATCCGTGCAGTTATCTCATAGTTTTTATTGATTATTTTAGTTGATTAATACATTATAGTAGATAGTAAAAGATAGATTATCAAATATATCGGTGCAGTTATCCCGTGTTTTTTTATATATCAGTATAGTTATCTCGTGTTTTTTATATATCAGTACAGTTATCCCGAGTTTTAAATATTAATCAGTAGTTGGAATAGTCATTAAGTTTTCCTTTTTTTATATATTAATATCGTGTTTTCTTATATATCAGTGAAGTTATCCCGTGTTTTTATATATTAGTGAAGTTATCTCGTAATTTAGATTGATTATTTTAGTTTATTAGTAGATTTGATTTGATTTGATTTAAATTTCGAATTTTTAAAATAAAAAAATGAGGGGAAAATTAAAAAAAATTGGAGTGAGAAGAAAGTGTATTGGGAGAAGAAATTTGAAAAAAATGTGATAGTAAATTACAATGTTGCTCTTAGTTAGATGAGTTGTCAAATAAATAGGGAGACTTGTTTGGGTAATTTAAATATGGTTTGTTTGTATAGATAGATTAAGTGTGGTTTGTTTGTATAAATAGATAAAAAGATATTAGGTTAAATAGTAAATAGGAGTAAATTGTAGATTATTTAATATTAATTTAATCATATTATATTATATAGTTGATTAAAAAAAATTGAAAAAAGAAATATTTTTAAATAAAGGGTGTGGGGCCACTAATAATAGATGTGTAAAACAAAAGTGGTGATGTGTCAAAAAAAGTAAGATGTCTAAAATTGTAATTTGGTAAGTTGTTTGTTTGTATAAATAGATAGATTAGATTAGATTAGTATAGTTATCCCATGTTTTTTTACATATCAGTGCATTTATCTCATAATTTCAATTGATTATTTTAGTTGATTAGTAGATTATAGTAGATAGTAATAGATAGATAGAAGATTATCAAATATATCAGTGCAGTTATCTCGTGTTTTTTTTATATATCAGGATGTTATCCCGCATTTTTTATATATCAGTACAGTTATCTCATGTTTTAAATATTAATCAGTAATTAAAATAGTCATTAAGTTTTCCTTTTTTTGATATATTAATATCGTGTTTTTTATATATTTGTGAAGCTATCCCGTGTTTTTATATATTTGTGCAGTTATCTCGTAGTTTAGATTGATTATTTTAGTTTATTAGTAGATTTGATTTGATTTGAATTTCAAAATTTGAAAAAAAAAGAGGAGAAACTTAAAAAAAATTGGAGTGAGAAGAAAGTGCATTGAAAGAAGAAATTTGAAAAGAATGTGATAGTAAATTACAATGTTGCCCTTAGTTAGATTATTTGTCAAATAAATAGGGAAACTTGTTTGAGTAATTTAAGTATGGTTTGTTTTTATAAATAGATATTAGATTAGTAGATAGTGGGTAAAGAAAGTTGGCGAGTTTGATTTGAATTTTGAATTTTGAGAAAAAAAGTAAGAGAAAGTAAGAAAAAAGTGGGAGTGAGAAGAAAATGCATTGAGAGAAGAAATTTGATAAAAGTATGATAGTAAATTACAATGTTATCCTTAGTCAGATGAATTGTCAAGTAAATAGGAAGACTTCTTTGAGTAATTTAAATGTGGTTTTTTTGAATAAATAGATTAAGTGTGGATTGTTTGTATAAATAGATAAATAGATATTAGGTTAGATAGTAAATAGGAGTAAATTGTAGATTATTTAATATTAATTTATTATTTTAGATTATATAGTGGATTAAAAAAAATTGGGAAAAAATATATTTTTAAATAAATGGTGTGGGGCCACTAATAATAAATGTGTAAAAGAAGTAAGAAATATTGGGAAATGTGAAATTGAAAGAAAGTGTGTGAGAAAGAAAGAGAAAATAGAATTAAAAAATGATAAATAAAAAAAAAGTAGTAATGTGTCAAAAAAGTAAGATATCTAAAATTGTAATTTGTATGTTATTTGTTTGTATAACTAGACTAGACTAGACTAGATATTAAATTTAACTCTAGTGGAGTAATGTGCAAGGAGTAGCTGAGCTCAATAGCGAGCGTGTGGGTACCTCACCTAAGTTACATACCTATGCCCGCAAATATAGCCACGCTCTTTGGTCTCCTGTTTCAATTTCTTTAATTTTATGGGTCCTCCCCTCCTCACATATACATATATTAATTGAAATTGACAATGACAGTATAGAGCATCAAGAAAAACAATTACAATTATTATCATTATGTCGGAGAAGGTTGACTCAGTCGGTAAGGAGTTGGCTCACAAGGTCGTGGATTCAACTCCCGTTGTCGATGTGAAGATCTCTTTAGTGGCTGATCTGTAAGTACCTCTGTAAGGGTCAAAGAGCTTTGAGGTGAGCCCTTGGAGTCCAACTCACCTAAACTTTTTGTAACAAAAAAAATCATTAGTTATTATTATGCTAATAAGGGATCATAAGCCTTCTTGGCTCTGCATGTAGGGATGGGGAGCCTTTTACTCGCTCAGTCAACCCATCTCTACTCAATGATTCATCCACACTAGTGCAATTTAGGGATTTAATTAATACCGATTCTTTTGGAAATTGAACACCGATTATATATCAACAATATTACCTCCATTATTGCCGGTTCATAGGGATGAAAATTTCATAATTAATTACTCCCTCCGTTCATTTTCTTTTAATGTTTTAGTATATACACAATGAATAAGAAAATAATAAATAGATAATGCCTAGACTAAAATTCTCTTATTTATCATCTTTGTTTTTCACAATTTTACTTGGGTAAATACACACTCATCATTTACTTGGAGAGATAAATAGTATTGATATATGTGTTTATTAAAAATTAATTTGTAATTGTTTATTAATTTAGTAAAGGTATTGTTGAAAAAAATGGTTAAAGTAGTTTTGGTATTGTAAAACATCAAAAGAAAAAGAACAAAGTTTTGAGACTAAAACATCAAAAGAAAATGAACGGAGGTAGTAATATTAATATATGTGGCATTGATTAGTCATTGCTTAACTTTCATGATTATTTAATACAATTATATATCTCTTACCCCACCTGATGCACTTATCTTCTAATGACTAATTTGTTTGTTTTACTTAAAAAATAATATTATAGAAAATCTTTATGATCCTTCTCCTTGTCTTACTCTCTCAATCCGTGGGAAAATATTCTAGAAGACCGATATAAGTTAAACTCGTGTCATTGTGAGAAACTTCCCGTTAGGTTCATTCATTTGTTTTTTCTTTTTCTTCTCCCGTGAATAATCATAACCTTGTATAATTGGCCTTTGGCCTTTGAACGAATATTTAAAAGCCAATAAAGTTAAAATAAGGATGCTAGCTAGCTAGCTAGCTGGATAAGTCAAAATTATAAATAAACCATTCTTGGTGGGCTAATTTGCTCTGTGTGTATGTGCATTCATTCATTCATATTCTATGGCCACACGTATCTAACCTGCAACTAAGATTTTTTTTGAGTAGAACAAATAAGATTATATGTGCCTGTGTTCCAAAACATTATTGTTATACAGTAATAACTAACAAAAATTGGATCCTAGCCTCAATTTTTATTTAGTACTATATACAAAATGTTTTCGAAACTTTGTATTAGGGAAAATCTCAGTCGCATTGACTAGTGATAAGGTCTGCAGAGGTTTATAATGAAGAAGCAACCCTCACTTCTGGCCAGGTTTGTGGGGTTGAGTTAAGCCTAAAACCACATTCTAAGATGGTATCGAGCTGTCATGCATCTATTGGTACCACCTACCATTAAAAAAAAAAAGCCATGCTGGCCCAAAAATAAAAATAAAAAGGTCTTTGCATGTGAGGGTGTATTAGGGAAAAATCTCAAGTCTCACATCGACTAGTGATAAGGTCTCAGAGGGTTTATAATGAAGAAGCGTATAGCACCCTCACCTTACAGCCGGTTTGTGGGGTTGAGTTAGCTAAAAAACCACATTCTAAGACTTTGAAACTATATATATCTATATTTATTCATATATAATATAAGTGAGCATCTCCAAAAAAAAATATCACACAGGTTGTTTCTTCGTAGCATCAACATAGCATTAAAGATGACGTGGAATTTAACGTTTTATTTTTAAAAGCAAAATTCCCAAAGTGATATCCATCGCCAAGTTCACCATCGATGGCGACCTACAACCACCACTTTGGTTCTACTACTCATAATGTAACATATAGAGATGATAAATTAGAGGTGGCCGATGGAGGATGGAGAAAGTGCTGCAAGGGAGGAAGAAGAAGACTAAAAGAAATTAATTATATTACGTAACTCTTTTTAATTAAATTAATAAATATTGTATAAAATAAAGAAACAAACATATTATTATGGTGAACACATTAGCGTACACATTAGTCCTGTAACATCAATATCAGTAATTCAACGGGCCGCATAAGGTTTTTTTAGAGTTTTACTTTCCCCACTCCCCCTCTTACTCAAACACACCTCTTAACAAATTTATTTCCAAAATAACTTCGCGTTGAACGTTGTGGAGGGCGTGTTTAATGACGGTTCGAACACCCTTGTTTGAACGCATTCGAACACCTGCATACGAACACAATAAAATTAGTGAATGTAGTGTGTAGTCCATTATTGTTGCCTCGGTCAACATCATACGAACAAAATACAATAGGGTGTTTGAACAAGGTTATGAGAACAGGTTTGAATGATCTCATTCGAACAGGTGAAATTACGCACAATAGGGTGTGTCTCAATATTTAACACACTCGAACAACTTTGTTCGAACGTGTTCGAACAGGTGAAATTTCTTGAAAAAAAGACGTTTTGGCTGGCCTTTTGGTCTTTTCCCACCCTTATGAAGTGTGTTTTGAGTAGGAGGGAGAGTGGGAAACGCAAAATCCTTTTTTTAATGGAACATGACGGGAAAAAAGGTCAACGATGCTAGTAATTTGAAATTTAAAAGACTAATTTGAGAAGAAAAAAAAAAGATAAAGGATGAATACAAAATTTGAATTTAAGTTAAGATTTTACCTTAAAATTATGATTTTAACAAGTGAAATATTAACAAGTGCTTCCAAGGCCAAATTTATAAAATTGGGATAAATTTATAGTTTTATTTGTTAATATATGCATAAATGTTTAAAATGAAAATCTTTTTTCAAAAATATATCATAACAACTTATTAAAAATCTATTCAAAGCCATAAAAAAATTGTTCAAAATTTGCGGGCTAGCCCCTCACAAGGTGGGGTGGGGCAAAATTGTGAACCCCTGATCAGTTGGCAGGCAGGCAAGGCCGCCCCACCCATCTTTTTGCAGGCCAATGGCGGACCACTCCACCTCATCACCCTAATACTGGTTGAGTTGAATGGGAAAGAGAGAGAGAGAGGGCGTGGATATGGATAAATTTGGAAAATAGGTGCATGTATTAAAAATTGGGTGCTGAAATCAAGCCCAAAGTCTTTATTTTCAACGTTTATATATAGGGCGAAACTTCCTACAACGCCCCAACTACTCACCACACTCCCCCAACCATTTAAAATTCCAAAGTTACCCGTACATGGAACACATTCCCAAATCTCCCACACGGTGTTTTTGGCTTGATACAATATTTTATTACCGAATGAGTATGGTACTTTAGTATCAGGCAGATATACTAAAGTACCAGACCAGTATACTAAAATACCATACTTTACTATTGAAAAACATGGAAGGAAACAAGCACCGGTCTGAAGAAAACAAAGACAAGAGGGAGAAGAAAATATCATGGAGCAAACCTTAAATGAAAATGGTGAGTAAAGGGTTTTCCCCAATGATCATTTACTTATTTTGGACAGAGATTCATCATCTCAAATTTCAAACTCATGGTATTGTTCATTAATAGCATTTTGGTCTTTTCACAGGGTTAGGGGATGTTTAGTGAGTAACTGAGGTTGTAGGAAGTATAGGTCATATATAATATAATTTTTTTCCTGGAAGTTGAACAAACTATCATCGTACAAAGAAAGGAAGTACTATTGGCGCCCCTTATTTTTTCTAATAGACTTTCCTATGGAGACTTTCCATTTTCTCAATATTCCAGGTTGGTCATTTATTTATGGACTCTATAGACTCCTAATGGGAGATTATTTTTCTACCAGACATTTATTAGAAACTTTTCAACATTTTGGTTGTTATAACTTTACAGTTTACATTCAAGTAGTTGGATATCTAAAATATAAGTTCTTTCTTTGGTTGGTTGTCATAAAAAAACATTTTAAGGTTAAGGAAAAGCATAATAGTTTGCAAATTGCAACCACAAAATGATATCTAGAAGAAAATTGCCAAATCAGAAACCCCACCAGCCTCTTCAATCCAAGCAAGATTGACTGTCACTTTGCCATCAGACATCCACTCAAAAGCCACTTCAGAACCATTCACTTGGAACTTCTTTGGAGATTCACTTGAATAAGCAAGGAAATTTCCACTACCTTTAACCTTAAGCTTAGCTCCAATGTCAGATCCACTTTCAACATATTCCAATTCGAGAATTGTCCCACCACTGTTGAACATATTTGTGAGACCAATTGGTGCAAATTTAATGTTGTCACCTAGCTTTGTCACAGGGACAAAATTGTATAACTCAAATGCAGAAGGTTGGATGGTAAATTTGATTGGCTCAGATTTGGTAGTCATCAAAAACATTTCCTCAGCTTGATTAAGGTAAACTATGTATTCTTCTGCCATGGCCATGTGAGTTGCTTCTTTCTTCTGATCCCATTCAACTTCAGTTACATGCACACTACCATTTATTTGCTTGTAGCATTCTGGGTAGCCCCTTATCTTGTGCACTTTAGGGTCCCACCATGCCCCTTGACAATTAAATGCACCAATCACTCCTCCATACTGTTTTTTTTGTATATATATATATATATGAATGAACAAATATTGTTGTTAGATAACATATAACAATCAACCAAAAAACAAATGATTAAATTATGAAAATAATTTGAAATACCTTGTTGAAGTTCCAAATTTTGAGAACAGTTTCTTGATCAAAGAGAGGGTTCTTGAAAAGGCAATCTCTGGTTGGAAGGGGAAAATGAATGCACTTGGGTATAGTACCATCAGGGAAGACAAGCTTCTTAATCAAATCAAAGTCATGAGAGCCAACATTATCACTCAAATAAACAGGACCACCACAAATAGCCCTTGAACCTGCATGAAATTTGGCACATGCATGATCTGATTGGAACATGTCCCAATCAGGCTGAATCATCTGTCCCATCCATAAACTATTATATGAACAATGAATCATATGTACACCTTGTAACCAAAACATTGCCATTGGGTCCTCACTAGGACCACTAACCCAAAAGTCATCCCCTATATCAACAACAAAATTTAAATTTGGTTAAATAATTTTTTTTACATGAAAGTATGTGAATTAAAAAATTACAAAAATTTATTAGTTCTTACCAGCCCTTGCCATGGAAACTGTTTTAGTTCCAAGGAAGAAAAAGTCATTGCACTGCTGCATACTAGCAATTATTCCACTTCCATTAAAATTCTTAAGAATGGAATTAGTCAACCCTTCATAGTAAGCCTTAGCCAGATTGACTCTGCCTCCATATTCATCACACACATATTCAAGAGTCTACATAACAATCAAAGTTAATTAATGATTATCTATTTATTTATCCACAAAAAACATTATAACTAGACTATGTGAAGAGTATTAAAAAAAGAGTTAGAAAAGTTACATGAATAACGTCAACTTTGACTCCAGTGATACCAGATTTGGCAAGAGAAGAGTGCATGGAATCATAAAAGTCAATGGCTTGATCAGGATGAACAAGACCAATAGCACCTTTCACAATATTAACCACAGCAAGATCATGCATTGTACCATCAAGTCCAGGAGAGAGTTTGCAAGGGACAATATTGGAATTAAGTTGTGTGGTTTTTGGTCTCACACCACCCCATGCACCACAAAGTGCATGCCACACATAAATATCATCTAAACCTTTGAATTTACTCCTCAAATCTCTTGTGAATGCCTTCATTCCATACTCTTTTTCTTTCCAACATTCTCCTAATTTACTTTCCTCCTCTTCTCCAAAGAGATCATCAATTTCTTTTATCACCTCTTGAATCTTCAACTTAATCTCAGCCACATTAGAATTCCCATGTAACAATGCATCTTCAAGTTGTCTATCCAAATGTTCATGCTCAATACCCTTGTTAATCAACTCCTTAATCTTCTTTGGATTGAAAGGAGGTGAATCAGGACCCAACAAAAGACCACCTTTGTAATTTTTGAACTTGTCACCTTCATTAAGCCTATGAAGTCTCCCAGTCATTTGTTCACCACCAAGAACAAGATTTTTAGCATCCTCATTAGGATCACCACTATCTAAACTAATACTTTGCCATCCATCATCAATGATAAGAAACCTTGGTTCAACACCACCCTCAGAAAATTCCTTAAGACCATGCCAAATTCCAATAGGGTTAACAGTTAAATAAAATGCATCCCATGTGCACCAACCAAATTTATCAACTATATTTGGCAATGTTTTCTCTTCCAATAACTTGAATGTATTGAGGTGAACCCTTACAGCACTATAAGCATCTTTCATTATAGTGTAAGGATTTTCACCCAAATGAACATAAGCAATTGAACTGAAACTTGATTCTTTGACTTGTGTAGAACCACTTTCAGCACAAATGATGACGTGGCCATCAGAACCAGGGTGAAGAGCAGACCTGAAACTACCTTCAATGATTGGAATGATAATAAGATAAGATTTTATTTCAGGAATTTCAATGAGAACCCATTGAGTTTCCATTTGTAAATCAGAACCAGAATTTCCAACCCATTGAGTTGACCACCAGGTTTTGAACCTGAAGATACTTAGAAAGTTCTTTCCTTTGAAACTACCCAAAGAATTCATTAACCTATCAGAAGATTCTTCTTTGGAAAACCCAAAGAAACCACCTTTGTGGGACAAAGAAAGGACACGGTTAAGAAGTGAAGGTGGGGCATCAGATTCAGAGGTTTGAGAACAAAAAACAGAAGAGAATGAAGTGAAAAAGACATTCTCTGGAACTTCACTGAACAAAGAGACACCTTTCACAGCAAACTTTCCATCAGATAAATCAAACAAAGTTTCAGAAGCCATGGAAAAAATGAACAATGAAAAGAGAATACGACAAAAAAAAATTGACTCAAAGGAATGTAGCGATGGAAAGAATTGAGAGAGTTATGTGAATATATAGGCCAAAAATTTTTGCATTGGACAAGAAAAATAACTGCAGCGTGATTTATGGTTATCAAAATAAATAGGTAATTACGTTGAAATCAATTCCAAATTGAAATGTAAAATAAGGATATGTTAGTCATTTTATAAATATATAAATACTAATTAAATTTTTGTCAAAAATAAAATACTAATTAAATATTGGATCTGTGAATAATTTTTTCATAATAGTAATCAAATATAGAGTTTCAATTATTTTGTCAAAAAAGGGTTTCAATTATAATTTTCATAATGAAAATTAATGTCTTGCGTGGAAAGTTTGGTTAGAATTGCTTGCGGTTACTTGCTACTAACATGATATTTTGGTGCTTAATTGGTGCGATCAGAATCAGAATTAATGCATTTAATGGGGATTCATTCATTTGATTAATAAATACTCTCCCGTATCAAAATAATAGTCTTTTTAGGTAAAGTAAAAAATTTCAAATTAATTATCGTTTTGTCATTCCAATGCATCATTTATTAAATCTTTTCAAAATAAGTACCAAAATATCATTTGATATTAATTATTGAAATTAATGCATTTAATGAGTAATATTTTGCCCCCATTGAATACCAAAAAAAAAATCATTTGATATTAATTATTGAAATTATAATGTCATTAATGAAAATTTTTTAAGTCTTCAAAATTGAAAATAACTATTTCCGTTTTTAATTCTTAATGTGTGGGGGGATTGATAAAAAATGTTCTATATAGTTATATTCTTATAAGATCTGACTAATCATTAAAAGAAATCAATTGATTTATATCTCAAAAAAAAATTGAATATCAAAAATTACGGTATGATTGAGATATTTGATATCAAAAATAGCTCTAAAGAATTAACATGTTGCTGCCCGTAAAAAACGTGTTAATTGATACAACATTTTTTAGGAATATACTTATTAGGTTTGACTAATCCTTAAATTAGAAATCATTTAGATCAACAATTGTTGCATGTAAAAAAAATTACAGGTAAAACAGACTATCTGACTTGCATTGGGCCGGCCTACATTGGACTCGGTCTTTTAGGGTGGCCCGCATTTTACATGATTCTTTAACTGTCTACAACCCAAGCCTGACCCTATGTGGGTTACGAGATTTCCAGGGTGGCCCGCATTTTACATGATTCTTTAACTACATTGTACTATAACGGTAAGAAAACTTAGCACATTTCCATTTTCAAAATGCCACATTGTAGAAGAAGCCAACAAGGCATATTTTAATTCAAATAAAGCCACTAGAAATCTAGGGCTCAACATATTTCAAATACCACATATCTCATAACATATTCTGGAAGATGACATTCAACACATTTAAATAATGCAAAATGTTCTGTAACAATTTAACGCCACTGTGGCAGTGTCTTGATCTGTTGAATATGAAAAATGATCTCAAATTTGAATGTCTCTCTATTTCACCTAATGGCAATCACATTCTATCTAAACCAGTTAACCTGAATGACAATCACATGAGTTAGAACAATTAGCAATAGTGTTAAGTTTTCGTCTAAACGTCGACATTCAGTTCACGCAAAACCATATTGACATATTCAAGATTTCTTTATATATAAGTCTATTTTTAAGTTGTTTATTCTTATAATACTCGATCTTCACTTTTACATACAAATAGCGACAAAATTGATGATTTTTTTTAAATAAATTATATCATGTATATATATCCTAAAAAATATTTACCGTTCTATAATGTTTGTGATTACTTGTAAATTGTTACCTTAAGAAAAAGATTACTTGTAAATTGTTATTTTCCTCATGCGTATTAATAAGATGTTATTAGTAAATTAGAATAATTTATTTTAATTTTTCATATCATAATTATTGATATATTTTTTTTGGTACGTAGACGGATTGATCACTACCACTAGAAACTAACACACAACTGTGAGGTCCTGAGTTGGAACCCAGAACATGATATTCAGTATAATAATTTTGGTATTTATCAGTTGAGCTAGGTTTTACAGATATAATTATCGATATATTTTATGCATGAACAATCCATGATACCTCTATCACAATTTCATATGATACATGATCACAATTAATTTCTTTTATTAACAATACTACAGACTTCAACAAAAGAGTTTAGCAATACATTATCATTATTTTTCTACAACAATACTGGACTTGATCAACTATAGAAGTTTAAAGAGTTTAGCAATACATGATCACAATTAATTATCAATATCTTTTTATAATTGTGGCGTAGTGGCACATATGCACTATGGCTACTCACTCCAACTCCATTTCCGTCTTTATTTTTACTAATTATAGTAGATAATTATGGTAGATAAAGCTTCATCTTCCTTATCTATTTACTCTTGCTTAAACGAACCAAACACCATTTCATTCATTTGCACCAATCACAACAACTCTTCTTGTGCCTCCTCCTGCACCAACACCTGCACTTCCTCCTGCACCTCCGTTAGCGCCTCCTCCTGCACCAACACCTCCTCCCAATCCTCCACTAGCACCTCCACCAACACTAACACCTCCACCTCCACCAAGACCGACACCTCCACCTACACCTCCACCAGCACCAACCCTTCCTCCCGCACCTCCACCAAGATTAGTACCTCCTCCCGCACCACCACCTCCTCCAGCACCAACACCTCCACCAACTGCTCCTCCTACACCTCCAAAACCTCCTCCACCGACACCAACACCTCCACGTCCACCTCCACCAACACTAGCACCTCCACCTCCACCAAGGCCACCAACCTCCTCCTCCCAACCTCCTCCACCAAAGACCACCTAGCACCACCCCCACCAAGACCAACACCTCCACCTACACCTCCACCAAAGACTGAACACTTCCTCCCCGCACCACCACCTCCTCCAAAGACTGACACCTCCTCTTGAACCTCCACCAACCGCTCCCTCCCGCACCTCCACCAACTGCTCCACCGGCACCAACACCTCCACCTCCACCAAGACCGACACCTCCACCTACACCTCCACCAAAGACCAACACCTCCTCCCAATCCTCCACCAGCACCTCCACCTCCACCAACACTTCCTCCCGCACCACCACCTCCTCCAGCACCAACACCTCCTCTTGCACCTCCACCAACTGCTCCTCCTGCACCTCCACCAACTGCTCCTCCTCCACCTCCAATACCTCCTCCACCGGCACCAACACCTCCACGTCCACCTCCACCTCCACCAAGACCGACACCTCCACCTACACCTCCACCAGCACCAACACCTCCTCCCAATCCTCCACCTCCACCAAGACCAACACCTCCACCTCCACCAAGACCAACACCTCCACCTACACCCCCACCTGCACCAACACTTCCTCCCGCACCACCACCTCCTCCAGCACCAACACCTCCTCCCGCACCTCCACCAACTGCTCCTCCTGCACCTCCACCAACTGCTCCTCCTCCACCTCCAGTACCTCCTCCACCGGCACCAACACCTCCACGTCCACCTGCACCAACACTAGCACCTCCACCTCCACCAAGACCGACACCTCCACCAGCACCAACACCTCCTCCCAATCCTCCACTAGCACCTCCACCAGCACTAACACCTCCACCTCCACCAAGACCAACACCTCCACCTACACCTCCACCAGCACCAGCACCAACACTTCCTCCCGCACCACCACCTCCTCCAGCACCAACACCTCCTCCTGCACCTCCACCAACTGCTCCTCCTCCACCTCCAATACCTCCTCCACCGGCACCAACACCTCCACGTCCACCTCCACCTCCACCAAGACCGACACCTCCACCTACACCTCCACCAGCACCAACACCTCCTCCCAATCCTCCACCTCCACCAAGACCAACACCTCCACCTCCACCAAGACCAACACCTCCACCTACACCCCCACCTGCACCAACACTTCCTCCCGCACCACCACCTCCTCCCGCACCACCACCAACTGCTCCTCCTACACCTCCAGTACCTCCTCCACCGGCACCAACACCTCCACCTCCACCAGCACTAGCACCCCCACCTCCACCAAGACCGACACCTCCACCAACACCTCCACCAGCACCAGCACCTCCACCTCCACCAACACCTCCACCTACACCTCCACCTCCACCAGCACCAACACTTCCTCCCGCACCACCACCTCCTCCTCCACCAACTGCTCCTCCTGCACCTCCACCAACTGCTCCTCCTGCACCTCCAGTACCTCCTCCACCGGCACCAACACCTCCACTTCCACCTCCACCTCCACCATGACCGACACCTCCACCTACACCTCCACCTCCACCATGACTGACACCTCCACCTCCACCTCCACCTCCACCTCCACCATGACCGACACCTCCACCTACACCTCCACCAGCACTAGCACCTCCACCTCCACCTACACCTCCACTTCCTCCCGCACCTCCTCCTGCGCCACCACCTCCTCCAACACCAACACCTCCACCGGCACTCCCTCCCACTCCTCCACCAAACTTGCCTCCCCCTCCTCCGTGTGCACCTCCTCCTTTGGCATGACAATTTTGAACTTTTCTCCCTTCTATTATCCCAGAAGTTATTATCATCAACAAAACAATATGCATTATAACATTACGTGAATGCATTGCCATATTTGTTCAAAGGTGAAAATGTTAAAGAGATTTTCTTAGGGAAAAGAATGTAGTAGTTCGGAAAAAACTTGAATGAGATATTAGTTTGACAAATAATCTATTTATAGGACAAACTTTTAAACATGATGTTAACGATGTCGACAAACACCAAAGTTGCCAAGTTTCTACAAGATTTTAGATAGTTCATGGCCACTTGTGCTTGCTCTAATTGCACTAAAATTCTCATCCTCCTTTAGTGCATCTGCCGCCAAGCATTTTTCTATACTTAAAATGCAAGTGTCAATATACCCTTTTGAGTATGTATTGACTCCTTTGCAAAATTTATTTTCCACTATAAACTCAATAATTACCTAATATTGCATGTACTTTGATAGTTGATACCACTTCATTTCAAAATAAGAATTCGTATTATTAAGGATCGTACCAATGTATTATTCTGTTTAAATAAATATTTCATAAAATATAATATTCAATATTTTGAAACTTTAAAAAAAACTTATATCATGTTTTCAATTACGAATTCGCAACAAATGTTATTAGGCTAGGTATTATAAACATTTATCTCAAAAAAATAAAAGAATAAGATCTTCACTTTTTTTGATAAGCTAAGATCAGCACTTACTTCAAAGTGACTACTGAAAGTTTTGTTCGTATATATATGTAAAACATTGTTAAAAATACAAGTATTTTTAAAATTTCATTAACTCTTATTTATTTCATAGATACATAAAAAAATATTAAGTCTATTGGATGAATCAAACGATGTATAGCATAATATTTTATCTGAAAGCAATTATTTATTTTATTATGCTAAAAAAAGTAAGAGAGTGAAATCTCTCAATTAAGTGATAATTTTTTAAAAGAGAGGATAGTATGTACTCTTGAGCTCTTGCCACGTACATTGCTGCTACTAGCAAGATTATCAACCATCAACCAGTGCGTTTCCTTTGTTCACACTGTTAGTGCGAGGGGCTCTCAATGCAGTGCTTTCTAGTGCAACTCTACAAGTCATGATTCCATGAATTCATGTCATGATGCCCTTTGCACTTGTCGATATATTCTTTTTTGTTTCGATCATTGTTGGCTACCATAAGAGTGTTTCAACGCTTTCAATAAAAGATTAATTTTCGTTCATGCTTAAGAGCAAATTTTACACTGACCAACCGTTCAACACCGATCGAGTTTATCTACTTCGAGAATCAAATCCGAAAACACCGGCTCGACCCCCGTGTCCCAGGGTACGTAGCTTATGCCAATGGGAAAACGATGTTTATTAGTCGTTGACATATTTAAATACGAATGATCGCAAAGACAGCCCATGGAAAATGGCAAATCATGCACTCTGTGAGAAGGACATCCCATTGCATCACTGTCATTGGATGAAAAGCCACCTAGGTACAATTCAACACTCATAGAAGTAAAAAAAACTCACAAATTAGTTCAAAGGTGACCGATGGAAGGTGATAAAAATAGCAATTCAAATCAACCTATCCATTTACGTCTTTCCAAAATCACCGATAACAAAATGAAGTAATTGTTCTCACTTCTTTTCTATCTACAATATATGCAAATTAATGTACCTAAACCTTAATATACCTAGAAGAAAAAACTAGAAATACATTTTACAAACTTGTGTATCCTACTCCTTATTCTTAACATTATTATTTTAAACAAGCAAAAAGAAAATGAAAGTACAAGAGTTAGAAGACTAATTAGGTAACAATTAGATAAGTTAAATGATTAATTAGAAAAAATCTAATTTAGATCTCGTTTGTTTCGGATTAAAAAAATAAATGATTTTATTGTTAAATAATTTATGATTTGTTTTTTTTGACGCAATTTATGATTTGTTTGTTACAACTTTTTTATAAAAATAATCATTTTTAGAGGTTTGTCGTTCATTTGTTATAGATTTTTATAAAAATGAGAATCTAAAAATAATCTAAAAATTGCTACAAATGAGATCTCTGTTTTGAGTAGCTTCTCATAAAAATCATTTTTTTAAATAATCATTTTTTAAAATAATTAATTTTCAGAATGTTACACAAACACAAAACAACTTCTCATTTTCTTAAAAATCTCAAGAAACTAATCTCTAAATTATTTAACAATAAAAATCATTTATTAATCCGTGACAAACAGACCCTTAGAAATTAGTTTTTAGAGATTTTAAGAAAATGATAAATTTTTTTGTATTTGTGTAACATAATGAAAATCACTTTTTTCAAAATAATCATTCTTTAAAAAATTATTTTTATGACAAGCTACTCAAAACAAATTTTCATTTAAAGTAGTCTTTAGATATTTTTTAGATTCTATTTTTATCGTGAGCTTTATCTGAAAGCAATTATCTATTTGATTATGCTAAAAAAAATAAAAAAAAAGAATAAAACGTCCCAATTACATGATAATTTTTAAAAAGAGAGGATAGCATGTACTCATGAGCAGCTCTTGCCACATTGCTACTAGTGCATTAACTTTCTTTGTTCACACAGTTAGTGCGAGGGCAAGAAAAAACACGGTACGCCTGGCTCTCAATCCAGTGCATTCCAGTGCAACTGAACAAGTCACGATTCCATGAATTCATGTCATGATACCCTTTGCAGTTGTCAACATATATTTTTTTCTTTCTGGATCATTATTACTAGCTATTTATAAAGTGTCTCAACACTGTCAACAAATAACCAATCTCTGTCTGTGCTTAGGAGCGAATTTTGTACTGGTCAACATCAAGTTTGTCCACAGCGAGAATTAATCCTGTGATTGCTAGGTCGACCTAAAGTAGCTTATGTTATTGGGCATACGGTATTAATTTTGACATATTTAAATACGAATGGTTGCACACGTTCAATTAAATTAAATATCTATATAGTGAATTAAGTGAGTGCGAGAGTATTGGAATAAATTCACACACTCTTACATCACACAGACCAAGAGCATTTTCTTTGTTCACACAGTTAAAGTGTGAGGGCAACACACACACTACGCTTGGCTCTCAATCTAGTGCTTTCTGATGCAAGTGTGCAAGGATTCCAAATCATGTGTCCTTTGCAGTTGTCAACATTTTTTTTCCTAACCATTGTTGGTTACCCATTCAGTGTGCCAACGCATTCAATGAATGACTAATCTCCGCTCGTGCTTAGGAGCAAGTTTAGCACTGCTCAACACCAATTTTATCCACTACGAAAATCGAACTCGAGAGCATCGAGACGACTCTCGTGTCCCAGTGTAGTTTATGCCACTGGACCAATGATGTTGGCTTTGACTATATCAAAGATCGAATCAACCACTTGGCACCTATAAAAACATTACGCTCTAGTAAACTTATGTCAAGCAAATACTCTAGCTCAATTGATAGTGAGTGTTTAAGAATCTAAGTATCTAATTTTGGTTGATACAAATGAAACAAAGGAAAAAAAAACAACTAAAACAACCTAGATGCCTGAGGCATCAACTAACAAGAACAAATTCAAATCACTATGAGGGGAATTCCAAAAGTTAATCCCCCCGACATCCCTATTAGGCAAGCTTAGCCAAACAATATGCACTAGTATTTATCTCTCTGTAAACATGAAGGAGAGCCAAATCTGAAAACATACATCAAGGCAGTTATCTTCATCAAGAGATGCATAAGCTTGAAGCATGTGATGATCCCTACCCTGCAGAAATATAATTGTGAAAATGATCCCATACCCCCATGCAGAAATAACAAAATGAAGTAATTGTTCTCACTTCTTTTCTATCTACAACACTATATCTACAAATATAATATATACCTAAACCCTAATATACCTAGAAGAAAAAAACTAGAAATACATTTAACAAACTTGTGTATTCTACTCCTTATTCTTAACATTATTTTAAACAAGCAAAAACAAAAACAATTTCATAACTACGGAAAATTCAGATTCAAAGCTTCCATAGCAGATCCTTGACATGAGTGAAGAAGAATTTTGATTCAAATGACACCCATCAAGTTAGGAGCAGGAAAAAAGTGTTTTCAGCTATGTTCAAAAGAGTTTCCCTCGTATATAAATAAATAAAAACATAATAGGTAACACTAGTTTGATAACTTTTGCTAAGTATATATTTTTTAAAAGAAACATACGAGGATAAACAAATCAGGCACTTCCAAAGAGGGACAAAATGTTTACGCTTAATACCTTCGCCGCAAAAAATAAATACAAAAATTTACAAGCAATAAATTCATATTGCTTCTATTTGATTTACTCGGCTAAAACGCTAAGTAAAAAATATGATACTAAAAATCAAGGAAGAATTATTAATTACATTCCATTAGCATTTGCCTCTCAAGATTAACAAAGAAAAAAATCCAAACCTATCAAAGAACGTGAAAGATGTCAAACTAACTCGACTAAGAGCAGCAGTTATACTACTGTATTCCTTCTGTGGTAGGAATGGCAATTTAATAAGTCTTCTTTCGCAATGTTGGCTTCTTCACATCTTTTCTTGAAGACGCCGTAATTCCTGGTGTAGGTATGTCTATCGTGGATTGATACAAATCCTTCAATCTTCACAAAGGGTTAGGGAGAGGGAATCAATAAAGATACATGGACATAGAATTCCAAATACTAGTTATGTTAAGGTAGAAGGAATAGAAATATCAAACTTACCTTGGTATGCTGAGAAATAGTGCAACAACCACAAATCCAGCTATAAGGGGGAATACTGGTGCCGGAGTCAACTCCTGCATTGTACAAGAATTAACAACGAAGAACATCATGTACCAAATGAACACAAGGAAACCGAAAGTAGTTAACAGGAAAATCTTGAAAATTCAGAGCAATTAGGCAAAAATAGAAAGAGGGGAGACAAAGGAAGAAACCTGCTTCAGCTGATCTTCAATCCTGTATCTTAGTGGGCCCACATGGATTTGAACACTTTTTTCCAAGTCGACCTCAATGGTATCAGATTCAAACTTAAGTGAGCTTGCTGGGAGACCAGATCGAAGCTGTAGAAGGTGTCTGCCCTTCGATAGGCCCTTCACTTGGAAGAAGTTAGAAATTGGCAGAGGGAAGACTGATTCTATCTTGGTTGCCTCGGTGGCTGACCTGATTTCTACCAACAGGTGTTTGTGAAGTTCATCTGTACCATTTCCTTCTACGTGGCAACTTACAATTGTTATTTCCGGCTCCTCAAAAACTATGAAATCCAAACCTTTGATATCCTCTGTTCCAACCTGGGAAAATCAACAAACAAACAAGCTTACACCAGGATCGGCACACTGACAGTAAAGCTATATGAAATAGTTACTAGGCACTAACCTTGACAGGAATAGAATCTGGAGATGCACGCTCTATATTAGAACTTTCCATAACATCCCTTTTAAGCTACTTTGACAACATAGACAGTATCGGGCAGTAGTCCTCTCAGACGATAATTCCCAGAGGAATCTGTCACAGTTTCCTCATAATAGCCTTTTGACACTGCCCGGGCTTCAACTGAAACTTCTCCTTTGGGTTGGCCAGACAACAGAGTGACCCTACCTGTAGCACTGTAAATGTTGATTTACTTTAGCATTTTCCAGAGTGAAGTTAAGAAGTACAGGCAATGGAAAAAGGTTACAGGATGTAGCAATACGATATTGTGGAAAATATTTCTAAATATTATATCAATCATGGTATTAAAGCAATTTGGGAAAAGCATTAAAAAATTACGTTGTGACATTAGGAAGGAAAATGTGAAGAACGCACCCAGACGCGGAATGAGATCCTCTCGAGTTACTAGATGGTTCCAATAGGAGAGAGAAAGACACGCTGAATAAAATAATAATGTTTTATTCAGTGTGACGTTCTGTCTCTTATTAGAACTATCTAGTAACTGGAGAGGGTCTAAACCCCCAGACGCCGGGGCAAGTGAGGCTTACACACACACATAAAAAACCATTGGTACAGAGATAAATATACATAAAATGCAGTATACTTAATCCTATTAATGATTGCTTTCAGTTAGATGGTAGAAAGAGCAATTAAAATGAAATAACAAAATGAAACCTGTAAGCCACACGTGTGG
Organism: Oxytropis ochrocephala; assembly: GCA_020916435.1. NCBI lineage: Eukaryota > Viridiplantae > Streptophyta > Magnoliopsida > Fabales > Fabaceae > Oxytropis > Oxytropis ochrocephala. The sequence goes on along the minus strand of CM037091.1, from coordinate 114,039,683 downwards.
CCTGGAAAATGACTTCTTTGAACTCCCCTGCTCCAAGCTCTATTGACTGTGCCGGAGGTGAGAAAGCATATTCCTAGGAAATAAGATCATATAAGGTGAATAAGGAAGTTGACAAAGACCACTTTAATATTACATCAACAACCTTTGTAACTTCTGCTTCAATGTTGTGATATACACAAGCAGAAAAATATAAATAATTTATAGCAAGCATATTGAGATTACATACTTGAGATGAAAAGAAACTACTAGGAATCCAAGACTTGATATTGAAAAGAAATATTAATTATTGAGAAAGAATAGGAGAAATTATCTCCTCTACGTGTATGTTTGGATGAAGCATTTTTAAGAGGTAAAGTAATTTTTAGGGGGAATTCAAATATTTTAGTTCAAAATTTTGAACTAAAATATTTGAATTGCCTTCAAAAATTACATTACCTATCTTATTTCAAGCAAACATATTTAAACCAAAAGACTAAGAGAAAAAAGTTGGTATTTGCAGGGATCTTTTTAAAAAAAAAATTGCAAGGACTAAAATCAAAAGACCCTATATTTACAGGGACCAAAAACATATTTAAACCTACCTCCTAAAAATGTTCCGTCCAAACATGGGGTAAGGGTTTTCCTTCACAATAGAGCCAGTCCTCTGTTTGTCAAATGATTACAATATTCAATAATAACCTCTCTAACTCAGTAGCCTCCTATTTATAGATGAGAGGACAGCAGGTACCCATTAACTGACTCATCCATATCCTAACAAACAAAAAACCCTTATCCTATCTTATTATTAACAGCCCCCTTATTATATGTCCTAACAGAAACACAAGACGATTCTGGATAAGCAAGCTAAACAATTAAACATGGTACCAAAATGCTACAGCTTTCCTTTTCTTTTTGCATTTAGTTTCTTTTTATCAACCACAAGTAGCTTCCATCTCCCTTTGTTTCGGTAGAGATGAGTTTGGAAGCATGAACAAATCAAGTATATTGTAAACTGTAAGTGCAGCAGCATATGAACCAAAGTTGGTTGATGGACTACTCATGCATAGCAAGGAAAACACAATCAGTACAATGCAATATCGTAGAGGTTATGCCCAGTATAGTACCTTCATAACAGGACGCAAATAGAACATTCCAGGAAACAAATTATCAAATAGGAATGCTCCTCCAGCCTCAGATACTGAGTTGTTTCTATAACCATTGTCGCCACTCAAAGATAACAGAACAGAAGGAATGAGCTCTTTAGCATCATCTTTGTGATGTATATTTACTGAAATTTGACTAAGCTTCTGACAACTAAAGGAATGAGGCCCAACTTGTTTTAAATGATAACCGGGCTGCAGATACAAATAAAAAAATGAGCAAGACAAATTATGTAATCATGAAGGCAACCATGCACACACACCACACGATAGGCGTGCGCACAAAGAGAGAGAGAGAACTCAAACATAAACATCATGGATGAGTCGAGAAGTTCCAGACAACCTTTGAAGCCTGAACATTATAATCAACATCATCATAAAGAGGACCTGCCGCAAAGGAGCCATCCGTACCAGTGGTAGTTTCAAGTACCAATTCACCACTTTTATGTCCATTGACGCTGCTGTCTCCGGCGGCAAAAATCCTAATATGAACACCGGAAAGAGGAGGCGAGACTGATCCTTCAATGTATACACCAGGTCGACAAGAGAATGCAGGAATATGAGCTTGACAATTGTTATCTATCACTGATACCTAAGGAAATGGATTTGGCAAATGAATGTCAGTAACTGTCCCAGAAAAAGCATCCCCAGACAAACTAGTTCTTTGATACTTACATGTTGTTCTCTAGGATAAAACAAAAACTTTTTCTCTCCATCGTTCCTGCAATAAAATAAAAAACCAACACTATAAAATGGGACAAATTGCAGCGCTTGAATTAATTTCATTTTAAAACTATAAAGTAAGAAGGCAAGGGATGGGAAAACTGAAATAAGTAATGTAATTATAAGAAAAAAGTTCCAGACATGAACCTCCCAGAATCATAAATTGTGCATCATATGACCAATACATTTACAAGTAAGATATTACCATAAATGTTGACTAAAACATTTAACCTAACTTGCTACAAAAAAAAACATTTAACCTAACATGAAAACTGGAAACATACACTGCGATGTTGGTATTCGTAATGGTACCAAATAAAGTGGTTGAAATAGGTAGCATATAATTAGCAAAGTAAGCATGAGATGCAGAGAAGTATAAATGCACCATACATATTGCACCTACTTATTACAGGGGCTATCTTCTCAGGATGTATTCACACAATCAATTATCCTCTCTTGATCCTATCTCTTTCCCCAAAACCCATGTAATAATCAAAAAGTATTTACTGAAATTATTTTCATTAGATAAACACACCTTGAGTCCCAAGGAACAAAGGTAAGTTTTTCTCCTGGATTAGCCCAAACAGAATACTCAAAGACAGCAGTATTTGTTTGATCTTCCTCATGAGACTTATGTATGGCGATGGCATTATCAGCAACAGCAGCTCCATCTCGATAAATATCAACAAGTATTTTCTCAGGAAATGCATCAAGTAATGTGGAAAGCACGTTTATTTGTCCTTTGAGAAGATACTTTTCTCCTTTTAGATGGATGGGCTACAACAACAAAAATTAGAGAAAAATGAAGAAAATCCTAAAAAGAACCAAGTATAAATGAATATACTGAAAATATAATCAAGACTATCTGAAGACTTATCCATACCAATAGATTAGATGTATCGATTTTCACAGATGAACTCCCAAAGAAGATACAGGAGTCAATAAAACTGAATTCATGTACTCCAGGATATTCGACACATATATGCTGGGAACCTTTCTGCAGGTAACACAAAAGAACAAATATAAATTTTGTGAAGCTGCAACTTCCTGATATGTTTGTCAAAACTAATTGTTTGACACAAATACCCGAATCTTCATATCCACAGTTGAGCCATCTGGTTGAGTCAAGTAACCATCAACATCATGAGTGGAGATAACATTGACCCAATAGCCTTTTTGAACAAAAGCAATTCCTTCAAAGTCCTCAGCTCCAACATTTACATCTAAAAAGCTCTGCTCCCAGCACCAATTATCTTCCGAAGTCACTGATTCAGGGGAACTATGTTTCACCTAAAATAAAAATAAAAATAATATACCACAGTAAAAAAATGAATTGGAAGATTCAAGCAAACAACTCATACTGAACCAAAAGCAGTAGAAAATTTAAAAGGAAAGTATTCAGACAATAAAACATAAAACAACTAAAGGAATTACACTGAGACAAACCAAAATAAAATGGGTGTGCAAAGAAAAAGACAAACCTCAAGCCTGTATTTTCCAGGAATAACATCTGAAAACAGAAATTCACTACTCTCCGCGGTCAAGCTGATTGTCTTTCTCTCTTCATTACGTTTACCTACCTTCCCCACAAGAGTCACAGATACAGATGGATCACATTTCTCCTTGCAGGCCACAGCACCACGGACATTGACCAGAGCCTACAATCATGTGGCACACAATCAGAATAGAACAATTTTTACACATATTTGACCTGATACCACATAAAAACAGGGCCTATATGGCTATATCCTGGTCCTCATGGGAGATGAGGTCAAAAATATTTCCAGAGAAAATCAAGTGAAAGCAAAAAATACTTAGCAAAATGCAATAAATTTTAACTCTATGGGAAATCCATAAATAAAATTTCAGGCTAGTAATTCTATTCTAATTAAAAGCATCTCAGGGTTCAGATAAAAAGTTTTAATTTTTAGAGATAGAGTACAAAGTATAGTATAACTTGTAAGCAGTTAGCGAGTTAGTTAGTAGCTACTAGTAAGCTGTAAATAGTTAGGCAACAGCTTTTGTAACAGTGACATCGATACCATTCGGTTGAGGCAATTAGCAACTGCCATCTCTCTTGTACTGCTACATAAAGGGATCACTGTGTAGAGTGATCTCAAAATTAAAAAAATGCACGAAAGTTTCAGAGAAATAGAATTCTCTCTACATTTTTAAAAAATTTACTTAGAGAATTTGAAATACAATAAAATTAAATTAATTTTTATTGAATTTGAAATCCAACAAAATTAAATTTGTAGTAATCCAATGTCCACCATTTGGTAAAGCTCTGTTTAGATAATTATTAGTGAAATTCATATTTGAAAAATTTTACCCCTATCGTTTTGCCCACAAATCTGCTAGCCATAACTTCACATTCAACCACCACAGCTGGGCCTCACTGACACCATAGAAGATCTAACTGCAAAAACCTTAAAACCATCATTTTTGAATCAGTTAATGTTCATCCCATTTGAACGAAAGCGCCAATTTTTGCTGAATCATCTTACTGTCATCTTGTTCAATCCATCCTTGATGAGCACAATGCATAACACAGGAAAAGGGCGGGACATTTGAATATAAATACCATCCTTGTCATCAACAATGATGGAGGAAAGTGATCTACTTGATCTTTCTTTAGCTTAGGACCTCAAACCCCACAATCTCAATTCTCAACAACAAGGCCATGAATCTCTTCAACAAGCAGATCTATCACCTCACCACCCATGATGTCACCACCTTTTGTGACGAATTCAATAGCATTTATACCTGTATTGTCATTTTTTCCTTTGACAATGGAGATGCATTGAAGCCTAAAAACATATTGAAACTGGATATAGAATTTATGGGAGAATTTCAAATTTCTATCACATGAGATGTCAATTTGGATTCTTCATTATGAAAGATAAATTACCTGACACAAATGATTCAGTTTTTAAATTCTTGTATTAGATGTACAAACAAAGTATAATATGATAAACCATTTCAAATCCACATAAGAAGTACATTCCCTCCTTAAAATATTTCATCCAGACAAACAGTTCAAGTTATATAATGTCATCTACCAATTAATATTGTTGAACAAGTCATACAACATTTATGACTTATCAGTTATCATGCCATTGCTGAACGATGTTGACAAGGGACACTAAGTTTTGTCCCCAAGAGTTTGGTTCGCATACAAGACTAAAGGGAAAAAGATGAAAGAACCAACAAGAATATTAGATAACCTATAGATACAACGGACGGATGACAAATTTACCTGTGAAAATTCAACATTCAGCAGTGGATTTTTGACCACAACATCAATATAAGATGGAGCAAAAATGAGCCCAGCAGCATTATCAGAAGTAGAAGCAATAGCTGACAAGCGATATTCTCCAGGAGAAACCTAGATATTAAACAAACAAGTTACATATTAGTAATAAGGAAGGAACAATCAAAAGTCAGAAGATAGTTTAGAAACATCACTAAAAAAGAAGACATTTAAGTTACTTTTACTATTTTTAAAAAAACATTTCAAGAGACATAATTTGGATACCTGTGCACAATCTGTTTGAACTTATGTTCTTTTAAACAACTGCAGATGCCTAAAATTAGCATGTTCTTACAATTATAATTACAATTCTAATGTTCAAACACACAACTATACTTGAAAATTCTGACGTCATAAGCTCAAAGCTGCAAGCACAGATTCTTAGTTTTTGTTTATATACATGATTACCGCCGGTTTCTTGGATCCCAAACTCGGCTCGTAAAGAAATCTATTGTTGATAGGCATAAAAGTATCACCACAAATAGTATACTTTTAATGTTCAGAACCTTCCTGTTAAAGCTTGTGACCACAAACTAGAAAAATACAATGTAGATAGATTGAATAGTAACATGCTATTTCCTAAACCAGCTAACAGCAATAAAAGAAAAAATCCCAGCCCAAGTAGAATCTGTTATCTAACATCCTAACCCAACACCTTTTCTATTTCAGCCTGAGCTAATGGTATCTACATGATTCTAACCACTACGAGACACTCGTGACAAGAGGAAAAAAACAATTGATTGTTACACTGTGCTAGCATACCTCAAAGCAAAAGTTTCCATTTCCATCTGTATGTTTCCTTTGTGGTTCCACATTATCAGGTCCATGAGTCAAAGCCACCTAGTACAATTAACAAAATATCAACTTTGATTTTAACATGCAAATATTACTAAGATAATTACAAGAAGGGGAGATGCATACCGTTGCTTTACCGCTACTAACCATCCGAACTAAACCACAAACATCACATGAAATAGTGGTAATGTCTTCTATTGAAGCCATATTTGGCAAAACCTGAGCAAGAAGGCAAAGTTTGAAATTTCATTATTATAACACAATTCCAAGCTTTTCACAACTATCTAAAAAGGTTTTATCATCATACTAACAAAGCAAAATGGTAAACAAATAAAAATCTGATAAAAAAGTTATGATATTTACCATATATTTCTCCAACTTCTTGAATTTGTAGTGTTCCTTTCGGGCTTCTATGGTATAGTGCTTAGACGTAACCTAACAATTTCAACACAAAATATAAATGACTAAAACATCTTTCACAAAGGCATAGGCCAAATTAGTATCCAGCAATATCGTAAAACAAAATTCTTAAATACTTAAAGTGATAGCAATGTTATCAAATACAGTCTGGCAAAGTACCAGGGTCTTGGGTCACTAACTGGATTAGTGAATCATTTATATATATATATATATATACATATATATATATATCAAATATCTTTATTTAACTCATCAAATGCAATTTTACAAGAACGTGATTAGATTTATTTGGACTTTTTAAAAAGGATTAATATATTTAAAATAACAAAACATAAAATAATTTATTTTTAGAAGTTATTTAATAAGGTGAGGAAAAATATTATACTGAACAAGTATTTTTAGAATATATTGAAAAATATGGATTTACAATAATATCTTATCTTAACCATTAAAGTTTAATCTATAACAGAAACTACTGACACAGAAACTCAACAATATTTCTGGCATTTTTAATGATATCAAAATATTGAATAGAAATAATAAAAAGTATATAGAAAACAAAGTTTCTGTCATGTTGCTCCACAATGCAGCAAGTGTCTCAAATTTAATATTGTAAAACAGCTTTTGTGATTTACATTCAGAATTGAAACAGCTTTTCTGTTAAGAGCACAATTCATTAATCTAATATCTAGAGGATTATGTTAACATTCTGAGTCATTTTGACTTTTGGATGGGATTTTAGAAAAATAAAAATAGATAAAGTAACCCAGCCGGTTCACTATAAAACCGCCAAATTACCAGATGTGGCCAAGAACCAGTCGAGCTAGACAGGCACGCATCGTTTCTAATGCAATTCCGATCTAGTAAGATGCCTGGACTAATTACCTGGCCGGTTTAACCAATCGAACCAACCGATTTGATCGGAGTTTAAAAACAGTGAGGACAGAAAGAACTAACTTACAGAAACATGCAACGTGGGGGGAGAAATACTATTAAGACAAAAATAAATGAAAATTATTTACTGAAGAAATTAACTAGGATTCAGGAACTTATATCCATAAAGAATGCCTCGTCATTGTATGTGCTAAATGAAGCACATATGCCCATATCAATACCTGATCAAGCTTATAATAACCTTGATTGTCAGTGATAGACCTTTCATGACCATCAACTATGATCTTAACACCCTCCACGCCCATGTCATTTCCATCAACTACACGGCCTCCAACAGAAAATCCAGTTACCTGTAATAATTAACATTGATGGAAGATACTTGAGAATAATAGCTTAAATATAAACATATTAAGAGACAGATAATAGTAAATTATGGTAACTATTAACATATTTATAAATAGACAAACAGTTGCGTATATGAAACCTCGATGTACTGGAGTTCCAACTTAATTTGCAGTTTTTTTCTATTTTGGTTTTTCTCTTTTCTTTTTCTCGTGTATTTTCAGAGGAACAACAGCTGAAGCAGTCTTGTCCAACTGGGGGGCTGTTCGAAAGAGTTTATGGAAAATGGCTTATGATATGTCTGTCAGAATTTGTCTTCAAGCATAACTCAACCCAAAAGTTAGCCCAAGAGGTGAGGATTGCTCAAGCCTTATAAACACTATTTAGGTCGTATCTCTAGTCAATGTGGGATCCCAATGCACCCTCTCAACTCAAGCCCAGGATTGGATATCTGGAGTATAAATAAACCCTCTTAAGCATTGGATATCAGGAGTACAAATAAATACATAAGGAATAACAACTTAACAAGGATCTCAGCACACCCATTCGAGTGGAATAATAACAGAGATATTAGCCCAATAGTAGATCTAGGATAGCCTGGGATATCATCTTAGAATTTGGGATTTAAGACTAACTCGATCCCAAAAGATAACACAAGAGGTGAGGATAGCCCAAGCACTTATCGAGTGGAGACTCAATAATGTCCAAGAGAGGTTTCGCCGTATGCGGAATTTACCCTCATTCCCTCTTCAATTGTAGGAACAACTTGTACATAGTCATAAACAAGCGCCAATTGGATAATCACTTAATTAAATTGTGTATCCAAACGCCCCTTAGGTGGGGTCAACTATTGATAGAACCCAAGTACTTGAAGAATCGTCTCTTAAAAGCTAGTTATTTAGGGGGAAGAACCAAACGAATTAAATACTCAACTGAGCATTTCATACTACTAGATGTGGAACTTAGGCACCCATAATACCCAATGCCCTATCATAGCACCTCTCCTCCCAAGAGTCGACATCCTTGGCAGCTGCACTCCACAACACTTCACTGGGTGACACTTTCACTCAACTTCCTCGTTGGTGAGAACCCTCTATGGGTAGCCTTTCCGACACACCAACAACCAGATCTGATACCAATTGATAAACACCTGAGTACTTGGGGAATCCTCCCTTAAAAACTAGATGTTAAGGACAAAGAACCAAGCCACTAAAGTACTCCACTAAGCATCTCAAACTACTAGATATGTGGCTTAGGTACCCCATAATACCCAAATCCCCACGAGCTACATACTTTAAACAATGCCACAATGTCTAGTTATAAATCAAGTCCAATGATAAACCATTCAAGTCTACACTTCTAAATTACAGAGAAAAGAAGCACTTCCAAATTCTAATTCTAATAAATAATAACCATAAATACACACAACTGATAATAAGCAGTTTTCTTTCCATCAACATTTAGGGTCTATTTGGATCCTAGTTTGATTATTAAAATGGTCATGTTACATAACAAATCTAGAAGCGGAGTGGATGACAAAACTCTTAAACATTGTTACACATCTGCCTAATGGTATGTTTGGTTTTCAAGAGAGATTGCGAAGGGAGAAATAGATGGGAAAGAGAGTGAAAAGAGAAATAGGGTAGAGTTGCGGTATTGTTTATTATAAAAGAAAGAGAAGACTCAGAAGAGAAATGTAATGATTTCATGAATTGGCAAAAAAAACCCAATTTGAATAAATGAATATCTAATTATTACAAAGTAAAAATGTTAGTTAATTTAAGTTTTTACTTAGTTAATTAAGTTATTTAACTAATACACAGGATATTTTATTTTATCTTAATATCTAATTAATTATTATCTTGATTACTTTATTTTATTTAAAATCGTTAATTTCATTTGTCTATGTTAATTAATTTAACTTTAATAATTGAATTATTAATCTAATTTAATTTACATTTTGGCAAATAAGAGAAAGTGATAACTTTGTTATGATTTTGGGAAGCACACCAACACACAGACCCACTGGGCCACTGATACTATACCCAGGGAATTTGTCTATCTAAATAAAATAAAATAATATAATATAATATAATATAATATACCTGAAATTTTTGTGGCACAAGTACATGTTGATGCTTAACATTAACTGCAACACTAGACGGTGAAACATCAAACACTGTATTTTCACCTTTATAGTAGGGCACAAGTTCATAACTTCCTGTGAAATAACAAAAAGAGTGAGCTCCAAATTCAAGCAAATAGGTTCCTGCGGCATGTAATCAAAAGAAGCCATTTTCATGCACAGCAGAACAGTACTAAATACTCAACCTGTAGAAGAGTAATAATTATATAAGAAGTAATAGCAATTGTGAAGTCAGCACAAATATAAGTGAAATAACACGATCATAATCAAAAGAGAGAAATTGCAGTATGCATGGGAAGGCTGAAGAATTTCCGATAATCTTGAAAACTAAGTTCCACATATATAAATGCATGTTGGTGTTTGTTCAACTAGCAAAACAAAGAAGATGACATAAAACCACTAGTTTTTTACAATGTACAGAGCACAGACACAAAAAATTCAACACTCCATATGACACATTTTAATAACAAGTTTAAAGAGTTCTTAAAACAGCTCCAATTCAGCCAACTAACACGCGGAGAAGACACATAAACACGCATCAAGATGGGAGACAAGAAAGAATAAGGATTCAGAAAGGAAATCACCGCAAGGTATTGAATTGAATGTGAACTTCCCATCAGCATCTGATACAGCATGACAAAGAGCTACTACTCCTTGTCGTGGACCATTAGCAGAACCTTGCAAACATTCTATCTCAGACACATCATCGGAATATAAAAAGATATGGACTCCTAATATTGGGTTTCCCTGGAAAGGGAAAAACCAAAATGAAAGAGACAACAAGAGAAATGATTCAATTGAACTGTCTATCAAGGTAGAAATAAACAAATTAAGATGATGAAATCTTAATATGATCACCCTTCAACAAAGATTACCTGTGCAACAACAGACCCACTGATACTATACCCAGGGACAAAGAAAATATCATCAACTACTCCATTTCCAAAGCCTAATTCCACCTGCAAGAAGCACGCGATTAGAAAAATAGCAAGCACAACATGCAAGCTCAAAAGAAGTACTAATGAGACTAAATAGTGTCATAGGAAAGACATGGGTTTGAACACAAGGGAAAATGCTGAAAGCAGAGCTAAACACAATTTAGTCGTACCTGCGTTGAACCTTTAACTTCAACTTTCATATCCGGATTTGAAGCTTGCAGTTTGTATTTTCCTGCAAATTGGGAGTATTGTCCGTTTGTTTGGAAGGAGTAACAAATAATAAAGAAAAAGACATCCATGAATGATTTTAAAACTAAATCTTATCGATTACACAACAGAGTCCATAATTCTAGACAATAATTTACAGTGTGAACAATGAAACTTTATCAGGCTGCTCAGTCAATATCATTCATTGCATTAACGACGGCAATAAAACCTTTGCCACTAGGTGTGATTGACTATATGCATCAGTCGACATCTTAAAATTCTATGTATTAACTATTAAAAGATAGACCTTTAACTTCTAAAACTCTCTCAACAGTTTGGACAATAGTTTTTCTAGATCTCACTCTGCCTGTAACTATTGGACTTCTCCATCTGGTCTACTCTCCTAACTAGAGCTTCTATAGATATTCCACATACATGTCCATACTACCTAAGATGAGATTCTACCACCTCTATAAGAGGACTACCCCAATTTTCTTCAAATGATTGTAATTCCGAATATATCTTGTCTCGTATAACCACTCATCAATCATAACATTGTCCCCTTTGCGACACTAACTTCACTTACTTATTGGCTTTTTCTGGTCCAACATTCAGTTCCATTAAGTTTGAGAGGTATTTTTCTCTCACATATCACACCTGAAGCATTCTTTCAATTCATCCATCTCTATCTCCACATGACTTTGTATGATGAACTCTGAGACGCTAAAAACTTGAGACTTGTGTGGTGGTATTATATGTTCTCCAATATTCACCTCTAAAACTCTACATAAGAATTTTTGAGTCCTTTGCTCAACTTGCATTCCACATACCCTATTTTACTTCTTAGGCAAAACCATGTGTTTTAAGGCTTGTCAGCATATCATTAACTTTCAACCCATCTCTTCTCTTTACTTCTAAGATTATTTATCCTCAAAAAAAAAAACATGCACCAAGAACCGCTTCTTGGATATGCTTACAAACCGCGTCTAGAACCAAGACAACAAAAATATGAACTCAAAATTCCCAAATCATAAAAGAAAGTAGCTATCACTCGTTGAAACAAAAAAAAAAATCTATTCACTCAAATTACCTACTTTATTTCAATTCTTGGATCCAGAACACATCCCAAACTGCACTTAATATTAATTAGCCACGTCTTGCCTTTCTGGCCATTAACCCTTTTATCCCCAACTACATACATTTCTGCCACTTAATATTGTTCATCTCTAAGGACATCATCATTTTTATTGTCAAAGCATGAAATCAATTTTTCCTATCTGTAAACCATCTTGTATTTTTATACAGTTTCATCATATCTTTTTGTCACATAAATATTATCTACAAGACTCTTGGACGATGACTTGCGTTGTTTTTGGAAATAATTTCCAAATAGTGCAAGTAAAAGAGTTCCCTATAGAATAATGGAATTTAAGCACGATATCTTTTAAAATTAAATAAAAACTTCCCTACCTGGAATTACATTTGTAAACAAGTAACTCCCTGATGGTGAAGTTAAGACTGAGGAGACAAGATCCCCAGAAGGAGACAATAGTTCAACTTTTACATTCGAAGGACCTCCATTTTTAACTGAACAGCTTTGTCCACCTGCAGCTCCCACAACTCTACCAGATATAGAGAACCTACAAAATACAAATTTCTGCAGTTAATTTTGAAATTCAGATCAAGTGCAAGTATAGTATGCAGTGGGACATAGGCTAAATAAAAAATAAAAAACAAAATTAATAGCCTACCCTGTGAAACGGAAATTTATGTCTTCATTACCATTGCAACCATTACTATCAACTACCACAGGAACCTATAGGGATAGAAGGGTCAAAAGTCAGAATTCATAATAATACTTTGAATACGTTTCAGATTATGTCGGGATCCAGAAAACAAATGACACAAATACTTTGCATGCAGCTGTGACATAAAAGGAGAACATAAATCCCCATAGAAAATTTCATCAGTGACAGAGAAATAACAAACCTTTTCCGGATCCCATGACCATCCTTCAGGTCCATTAACTTTAATAACAAAGGAACCCTGCAATGAAAATGATCGCATTAAGATGTGAGAAGAATTGAATAATGAATTCACGTATATATGATATTCGGTTATTTCTATCTGTTTTTCCATACACAAAAGTTGACCACAACATGCAAGCTTTACCTTGTCATATACCGGAATAAAATAGTATCCATTTGGAGCACATTGTGTTCTATCCTTTACCAGTCCATCCACTGTTTGAAGCTCAACCTACAATACACAAATCAATTAAACATTGTTCAGCATGAATTGAGACTAGAGACAAGTACATCACATTTAATAAACAAAAAAAAAATGCACTTTCACTGCATTCTCTTCCTAGTAGGCAGCATGATACCAAAAAAATGCCAAATAAGTAATTATGATTATGATACTCCAAACCGGTAACACTATTTTAGTAATTGTACAAAATTATTAGATATATAGAGTTCAAAATCAAATGCTGACCAAAAGGTAGAACACGTTTGCAACAAATAAGCACTTACTTTTCACATATTTTGTTTCAACAAATAATCAGTCATCAGTACTACTAAACTTAGAGACAGTATTAATTAATGAATTAATAAATACATGAAATGAATTTCAAGAAGTCAGAAATAGGGATTGAAATCTACCGTGACATGCGAATAATCCAATTTGGCATCAGTTTGTTTCCTCCATTTTACCAACGATGAGCTCGCCTGCAGTAACAGAATAGGTAAAAGTGAAATAATCGAGTTGAAAAATAGAGACAACGAAACGAAAAAGGGATTGTGATTATGAGTTATTAGAAAATAAAATTCAGATCCATGCGTTTAATTTTCCAATCCGAATGCCTATAAAATCAACCTCACAGTCGCATAAGAGAATAAGAGAAATAATAACATTGATCTAAGAAGAAATCGGTGTTTCGATTCTTTGCCGTGTGGTTAACAGATAGGTAGATGAAATAGTTTACCTGAACAAATCCACCGCAGCCATAGATGGAATCAGCGGAAGCAGCTGAAATCGAATAAGTTGCGACGAATAATAAGCAGAGAAAAGCGTCTCTGATTGACATTTCGGATCTGATGGTGGGCGATGAATTCAATCAACCCAGAACTGAACAGATCTATATGATATTTATTTCTTTTTTAATTTTAATAGAGTCAGTCACTTCACTCCCTGGTCCTGAGATTGAGAGCCAGAGAGGGTTTATGGGTTTAGAATTTTAAAATTAGAAAAAATAAAATCAAAAAGGACAGGTCAAGTGACCGCAGTTGCTTGTTAGTAGTATTTGCGTGGTTAATTAACAAATAAAACGAATTCGAGGAAAATATATTAGGCCTCTTTTTTAAATTGAAAAAATAAATGACTTTTAAATAAAATATTTAAAGTTTAACTTTCACATTTTTTTATTAATGAGGGCTGAAAAGCCCAAAAAAAGATTACAAGGAGACAATTCTAGGGTAGCAACTCTTACATTTTTTTTACTGTATTATTGGTACATAATTTCCATCGACTTTACTGATAACTAATCTAGCCAAGGAACCTAGTTGTTCACGGATACCGATTTTGCCGTCGTGTGGTTCTTCCCTCCCAACAAAGTTTTTGTTGGTAAGTTTAACTTTAACATTTAAAAAAAACTTAATTCATTTCATTCAAAAAAGATAACAAAAATCACATTTCTTTTATTATTCTATTTCAATTTTTTTTGGAAACTTTCATCCTATCTATTTACTTATTAAAATCAAATTTACCTTTTTATTAATGAACTTTTAGGTGGGGGGAATGACTGAATGAGTGCACATTTCAAAAAATATTCAAGTTCTTTGAGTACTTACAAGTAAAATTACAAATCAAATTATTATCTTACGAATTAGACAAAAGCAGATTATTTAAGGGGAACTACTATGAATTGACTCTGAGTTTAACTAGAAAAATCATTTTTTTTAATTATAACTATCCTTTGAAGCTTAAGAAACCTAAACAAAGTTTACCACTGAGTATTGAGAGAGAAATGAAAGATGAGAAACTGAGAGAAAAAGTAAAAATAAATTTAGTATTTTAATGAAGTTTTTATTTTTATCAGCGTTGGAGCAAAATTAAATTCAAGTGCTTAAAGCTGAGTTGTCCCCGGTAAAAATGAATTTTGAACCCAAGTATGAGTTCTCTGTTTTGTTTCTTCCTAACCAAATTATATTCCTTTTCTTTCTCCCTTATCTTCTATTTGTTTCTCCCATTGTTTTCACCTCCCCGGTGCTTGTTTCTTCTCTGCCATCAGGGTTCTTATCTTTGAAACTTCATATTCACTACTGTTTTTCTTGCTTCCAATATTACAAATTGCTCTCTTAAACCCAACTCGGGAAAACTGAATTGAATACCAACCAGAACCACTTGAGCTTTTCCTTCTCAAGGGCCTATACTGTCATATTTTGGTTGCTCCCTCTCCGGTCTTTTCCTTTCCTCGTGTACCAAAACATGCCAATGCAATTGACCGTACTAGGATTGGGCTCTGTTAGTTTCGTTGAGCAAAATGGCTTTTAAATACTTCGAACCAAAAAAATGTTGAGTTTTTCTATAACTGAAAATATAGGTGACTGGAAACTAGAGCGTTGATAATACAAACAAAATCAAATCAAGATTTGACCTGTAAATAGGTACATTCATACATTTGACAGTGGTGACTTTCAATGTGAAACTATCTATCCCAACCTGATGGCCTCCGCCTTTCTCTAGGTTTAGAACTGCTGAAAAACAAACAAAAACTTTATCAGCAACCAAAGTAATTTAATTTTCCTATAGATATATGTGAAGCAAGTTCGGCATAGAAAAGTAACCTGTTTGTGGTATTCTGACCAGGATTTACTCCAGAATTTTGACTGGTGGAATTTACGGTTGATGTAGCAGGATTGTATGAAGCAGTCTGCTGATGAGTATTTATATCACCACCAATTGATCCACCAGATACAAAGCCAGCAAGCGTCGGTCTCGTATTAGCAGCTATGCTTGTATTATAACCGAATCCTTGATTTTGAGAAGCAGTCTGGTGATGTGTATTTATATCACCGCCAATAGATCCACCAGATACAAAGCCAGAGAGTGTTGGTCTTTTATTAGCAGTGATGCTTGCATTACCACTGAATCCTTGATTTTGAGAGCTTGGCGAAGCAGCAACAAAGCTACTCTTGAATTGTGACATCATTCCTGTTCGCAGAGAATTTACAGTGGAAGATCGATTTGGAACTGTGTTAGATGATGGATTGCTTGGCTCTGCACTATATCCAATGCCCAAGCCAAAATCCACTCCACGCACGCCTCTCCCACCCCCACCGCCGCCGCCTCTACCTTTGCCTTTTCTACCACCTGGACAACACATGAAACATTAATAAAGAGATTATCCAATCAAGTATGCCAATAACAAGGTTCTACTGCAGAGGGATAAGAATACAGCTTATAAGTGGACAAACTGTGCTACCAGCAACATCGGATCTTCTTCTCAGGTTTTATCTCAGCAAATTTATTATTCTATAAGCATATTAGGCATGTCAAATCTCATACCTCCTTTTCTTGCATCACGTTTCGACCTGAATCTCCCATCCTACAGGACAGAAGTCATGAAATAATTTCAAGACACATTCAAGAGATCTGAACCTTGTATTGTAGCATCATCATAAAATATCAAAAGGAAAGTTTTCGGAAAGAGATAACCATATGATGAAAATATATATCTTATTAAAAGAGAAAGGCACCTTTCCGATAAACTCTTTATTATTAGTGCACCAACCCCACATTTATATTGGTCATGAGAACTAATATATTCTTCTACACATACTTGAGTTGTTAGGACATCATGTTTTTGGGGATTCAAGATGGCAATGTAAGTAGCAGAACTAAAGAAGCTAAGATGACAAGGTCAACAGTCAGCCTCAGCAACATGGGGGAGGAGGAGAGCAAGATTATTTGTCACAACTCACAAAATACAAATTTTATTCTCCTCCAAACAACTGATAGAGACTTGGGTATTATGGGGTGCTCAAGTCCCACATCATCGAGTAGTATGGGATGCTCAATGGAGTATTTAAGTGGGTTGGTTCTTCCCCCTTAATAGCTAGCTTTTAAGGGAGGGTTCCCCAAGTGCTTAGATACTAATCAATTGGTAACAAAGCTGGTTGTCGGTCCCTTGGAAAGGGTTACCTACAGAGTCAACTCATAGAGTGCAGTCAACTTGTAGAGAGCAGTCACCGAGACGTCAGCTCTCAAGGGCGGTGGTACGATAGGAACCTGGGTATTATGGGGTGCTCAAGTCCCGCATCAAGTGGAATGGGAAGCTTGGTGGAGTATTTAAGTAGTTTGGTTCTTCCCCCTTGATAGCTAGGTTTTTAGGGAGGGTTCCCCAAGTGCTTAGATACTTATAAACAACTGTCTTCAAGCTCAATGCCAAGCAATAAAAATTATTTTAAACCCTCAAAAGCAAGTATCTTCCACGATCTTACAAAACTGCTTTCGTTACAATAGGTTTTCCTTTCTCAATCCTCGCTTTGGCATTAACTAAATATTCAGCTACTCAGAACACTGAGCCCCACCCCTTTAATCGCTCATCAACAATTTCATCTTTCAAAAGAGCAATTCAATTATTTAAAAATAATTAAAAGATCATATAGTCTCAAACTGTCAAACCTAAGAAAACTAATGATACAAACGCAATCATAGATATGGAACGCTTACCAAAATGTACTAGCTGATAATTAATTATTGGAAGCAAATAGCATTATTATATTAACACCTTTAATAATGAATCAATAAAGCCCACAAGAATATCATAGGGGGTGCATGGGAATTCTACAAAATCTACAATTGCACAAACCAACAATAGTTACATGGATACGAGAGTCTACAAGCACAAAATTAGTTGCATAAACATCAACACTGCTGATGAAACAAGAATATCATTTAGGTAGTGTTACCTTCATAGCAAGATCCATCAATTCCACAGACACATTCTGACCAGCAGCAACTAAGCTATTAACCAATTCACCAGCAAATCGTGCTTCTTTCTGAGTTATAAGAGTGTATGCAACTCCATCCTTGTCACCAGCACGGCCTGTTCTTCCAATGCGATGAACATGCATGTCCATATCTTTTGCAATATCAAAGTTTACCACTGTTTTAATTGACTTGATGTCAAGACCACGAGCAGCAACATCAGTGGCAATAAGCACGTGATAGGTGCCAGATTTAAATTTCTGTAAAATATCCATACGAGAAGCTTGATCCTTATCACCATGGAGGGCAGCAACTTTGAAGCTTCTCTGAGACAATTGTGATTCAATTTCATCCACAGTGGCCTTCTTGGAAGCGAAAACTAATGTATCACCTTGATCAATCATTTCAGGTAGCTTCTCCAGAAGCCATGGCAATTTCTCAGAATCGGAAGGGATTACTTGAACAACTTGAGTAATGTCTTCATTTGCCATCCCCACCTCCCCGACTGTTACTCTAATAGGATCTGTTAGGATTTCCCTGGCCAACTTTTCGACTTTACGAGGCATTGTTGCAGAAAAGAGTAAAGTCTGGCGGTCCGGCCTAATCTGACCAACTATAGACCTTACTTGTGGCTCAAATCCAAGATCAAACATTCGATCAGCCTCATCAAGCACCAGGTAAGTTGCTCTGTGCATTGTCAAGGCCTTCATTTTTAGCATGTCTATC
Source organism: Oxytropis ochrocephala (assembly GCA_020916435.1). Lineage (NCBI taxonomy): Eukaryota > Viridiplantae > Streptophyta > Magnoliopsida > Fabales > Fabaceae > Oxytropis > Oxytropis ochrocephala. The sequence goes on along the minus strand of CM037091.1, from coordinate 114,021,047 downwards.
AATCTTCCTGGGGTAGCAACAACAATCTCACAGCCTGCCTTGAGTTCTTTGAACTGTTCAAGTTTTGACATTCCACCATAGACAGCAGAGACACGTATACCATACGCTTTTGCAAATTTCTTGGCTTCGAGAAATATCTGATGTGCTAATTCTCTGGTAGGTGCACATATCACTCCTATAGGACCCTCCTCCTTCTGAAGTTCAGGCTGATCCATAATATGCACAATCATAGGAAGCACAAAAGCAGCAGTTTTACCAGAACCAGTTTTTGCAATACCAATGATATCGCTACCAGAAAGCACAACTGGTAAAGCCTGGCACTGTATAGACGTGGGCTTCTCATAACCTTGTTTCTTTATAGCATTCATAATTTGTGGAGCGAACCCACAATCCTCAAATGTTTTTAGTGGCTTGGGAACATCAAAACCTGATACTCGAATAGCCAAACTCTTCCGGTATTCAGTTACATCTTGCTCACTCATACCTTCACAAGGGAAAAAAACAGATCCCAGAGGTTAAATCTCAGTTGACACATAACTTAATGACATTCTCTTCTATGTCGAGTATTACAAAAAAAAATGTAGCTAACTACTCATAATACTGCAAATAGAGTATGTTCTAACAATTACCAACAACAACCCAATCACTGAGAGACTCAATGGGAAAACGAAAGACAGACATAAAGCAATAATTAATGACAATAAGTAAAACACAACAATAGAATTCTAAAGCGATCCTGTGCTATGTTGTGCAGTGGAATCACCTGATATTGAAGGGGTCTCTTCATAAAAATCCTTATTAAAAGGCTCGTAATCGATACAAGAGTGATCCAGAGCAGGTATGGGCTCAATTTTCTTCTTATCAAGAACAATAGGGTTATCATCAGAATCATACTCTATCAAACCAGCGTCCACAGCCTTAGCAGCAGCATAAACCTCCTCATCAGAATCATACCCAGCATGCAGAGCATCCGACGCCAGCGTCAACCCTAAATCCTTTTTCGCCCTCAAAAACTCTCCATAGGATCGTCTTCCTCGTCATCGTTAAACCTATCCTCCACCTTCTCTTTCGGCTTCGGAGGTGGCGCCGCCTTCATTTCTTCATGTATCCCTTCCATGAACGCATCGAGGGGATCGATTTCCTCCTCCTCATCACCGCCCTTGTTATTGTTATTGTCGTTGTTGTTGTCATCGTCCTCGTTGTTGTTATTTGCTTCGTTTCTGGAATCATCGTTGTCGTCGTAATCGATGTTGTCAAGGTCGGTGTCTTCGTAGTTATCGTGACCTTGACGAGACGATGGAGGGACGTAGAGTCGCTGAGGAGCTGGAGATCGTTCGAAACTATAGGTAGATTGACGGTTTATGCCGAAACCTTCGATTCCGAACTTCCTTTTCGACATGTATGGTTATTTGATTGGCTTTTGCTGCAAAACGCGGAGCAAGAGAAAACCCTAATTGAGCTAGTGCGAAGTGGAATGGAAGGAAGTTGTGGGAGGAAACTGAAATAACGGAATTTGGGAATATAGATTTTGGAGCTGTGACTACTGGAATTCGACGCTTCTTCTTCGTCTGAAACGTTTCGAGCAGTGGAATTAGCGCACCACCGCGGTCGATTCTTTTCCTGGTTTTTGTGAAAGGATGATGGTGATGAGGACACGAGAACGTGTATTTTTTTTACGGGCGGGTGCCCGAACCGAATGAGGAAGCCCATTAACAAAGTTTCAGAAAAATTGCTTTTATTTTTTATTTAAATTTAAATTTAAATTGTAAAATGAATGAATAATAGAAATAAGTGAAAAATAGACAGTTTTACAATTAAATTAAAATTCACAAAAAAAAAAATCTATTAAAAATACATTTATATAGGTTCCTTAAGGCATAAAATATGAGTTGTCAAGCAAAGAGCACGTCCACATCATCAATGCGAATTTTATGGCCTATTAGGATTAAATAATCCATGTCATCCTCCAAGTCATTCATTGTGATTTCAAAAATTTTAATTTCATTAATCATGTCATGGCATTTTCTGGTTAATCTAGAAATAAATAATTCTAAATACTTACACAAATCTCATCAATTTCATTACTACCATTATTTTAGCAGAAAATAAAAAACAACATATGAATTCATTTTTAAATCAAAACTAAAAATTCATGTTAGTTCATAAATGAAATTTCAATTTGAAAAAGTCAGCAGCATCATCTTTCATTTGGCATATATTAATAATACAATTATATAGAACGCTCCTCAAAGCCCAATAACTGGCGTGTCAAGTAGTTAGCCCTCATCACATCCTCAATGCTATTATTTAGGCCTATTAGGATACATTAAGCCACGCCACTTACCATGATTGCATTATTATAGCTCGATTTCAAATCTATCTATAATCTATAATTTAAAACAAATACAACTGTTTGCTGGTGTTTTTAGCAAACAATCACTAGTTTTCAATATCGAGACTGTGAGATCAAACTAGAAAATCTCTTTGACGATTGCCATTGAGTTTTGCGTTTTTCACGTACGTAAGAACAGTAAAATAGTAGAGAGAAACGGATTGAAAGTAAAATAAAAGCAAGAAATGCAACGAAGGTAAAAGAAAGTAAAACTTTGCATTAAATGAAGAAAGAAAAATGGTTCACCAACACGCATGAAGGATCTCATTTCACTCGTGTTTCGCTTTGCCTTGAAGTTGAGTTTCTCGTAGTTCTTGTAGAATGTGGTGACCTATTTTCTATTACAAAGGGGTATTTATACTCCTAGGAACAATCGTGGGGAAAAGGGTAATCGCCTCCTAAAACTACGGAGAGTA
>CM037091.1:111919873-112218139 GCA_020916435.1 Oxytropis ochrocephala | reverse complement strand
TGATAAGGTTTATTCAAAATCATATCATTTATAGATATGGAATTCGAGAAACCATTACTACGGACCAAGGTACCGATTTTCACCGGTCGAAAAATGGTAGATTTCTTTCTTTGAAATTGGGTTCAAGTTATTGACTTCGACACCATACTATGCACAAGCCAATGGTCAAGTAGAGGCTGCCAATAAAATCATTATTAATTTGATTAAAAAGCATGTTGGGCGTAAGCCTAGAAGTTGTACGATTCTCTTGACCAAGTGTTATGGGCTTGTCGAACTTCACCTAAAGAGTCTATAAACACCACTCCCTACTGGTTAACATTCGGGCATGATGCGGTGTTACACTGTCGAGATTTGTTTACAATCAACAAGGATTCAAAAACAATGTGAAATTCCTTTTGATCATTATTGGAATATGATGATTGACGAATTGGTTGATGTAGACGAAGAGAGGTTGTTAGCTTTAGAAATGCTTATTCGATGAGAAAGAAAGAGTAGCTAAAGCTTACACATAAAAAGGTTAAGTTAAAAACCTTTGAGGAAGGGGAGTTAGTGTGGAAAGTCCTATTACCTATGGATAAAAAGATAGAGTTTTAGGCAAATGGTCACGGGTGGGAAGGCCCATTTCGCGTGTTGCGTTGCTTTCCGAATGGCGCTTATGAAATCGAAGAGTTAGGTGGCGAAAATAGGACCTTCGAGAATAAATGGCAAGTATTTAAAACGATACAAGCCAATGTTAAGCGAAATAAAGATCGAGCAATTGTAAGTAAACCAAAATTGTTCATAAATGGCAATGTATAAAGAAATTGTCAAAATTACACACCATTTTCAAAATGCTAAGCTATTCTGAGTCTTAGAAGGTCGACAAGGTAGCCTTGTGCCTCTCCATGATGCTAACACTTAAAGAAATAGAGGTGTCGAGAAGATACGGCTCCTTGTCGAGATCGGCGAGAATAGCTTGGTGCTTGTCAATCCTCTCCAAGTGCTCTATAGTTGCCATTGCTTTGGTAGTCTTGGTGGACGAAGAAGCGGCACTCACGCGTTCGGCGATCACGCCCGCCGATGCTTAGCATTAGACAATTTGAGTTGAAGGGTCTTTATCTCTTCCTCGATCGCGCGCAATCTCTGCGTCCCGTTCAGCGATTGCTCTCTCATCATTGGTCGCTTGGGTCTCGAGGGCTTCGATGGCATCTTGATCGACCTTAAGAGAGGCGAGTTCCACCTCGCAGAGTTGGGTCTCTTGAATCTTGCGCTTAGAGGTAGTCGGCCGTTGGTTGATCAAAAGAGAAAGTTGCTCAAAAATAGGGCCAAATTCCATGAAGAACGCAAGGACATTTGGAGGAGGGTCTAATCGGTGATCTTACGAATGAGGATTTTACCTCAAGATACGGATGAGTCATGCTCGATGGTTGCCACCAAGTCCCCTTCTAGCACCTTCGTCTTCAATGCGCAAAGCGAGGCTTTCGGCCGTCTCTTGGTTGATAGAACTCGAGAGAATTGTTTGAGGCGCAAACCAAAGCGGCTCGGCGAGCTCTTGAGGCTTAACATAATCTTCAAAGCGTCGCGAGGATCTGTCTTCTTTAACTCGGCCAGTTCTTGATGTGTATTGTTGGATGACTCCTTGGCGTAAACACCTTGATCTGCGGCTACCTCTACTCTAGGCTCCTCCGGTTCTTGATCGACCATATTTGCTTCAGGAATTTCGACGAGGGAACCGCAGCTTACAGTCCTTCGGTTGTTGGAATAGTAAGTTACGGAACTTGGCGATCTCTCTCCAACGACGACCTCGGTTCGGACGCTACCGGTGAGTTGGAGTAGCCTCCTCCATAACAGGAGCATTCTCTTCGACGATCGCCTCTTGTTCGACATTTCCAAAGACTTGGCGCCACTCGTCGAAGATGGGAATTGCGAGGTTCTCCAATGCTTGGAAAATCTCTTGTGAGATTGCACCTTGAGGAGATGAAGGAAAAGGAGCATAGAAGTGACAACTCGGATCGCGGACCTCAACCATAGATTGGACTTGAGGGTTGTTCACGAGCGATCCACCCACCTATACATAACAAGGTGTATTGTTTAAGTTAAAAATTGGAAAGGTGAGATCGAAGAGGTCTAAACCGATGTCGAAAGGAATTTACCTCTTGTACCTTAAGTCTCTTGATTGGAGGAGAAGAAGGTGGTTGGAAGCCTCATCAATGATGATGCCCGGAGCTTCCTTTGAATCTCGAGGGAGATTTCTTTTCTTAAGCCCTACGAGTGAGGGGATGTTATCATCACTTTCGGTGTCTGCAAAAAGAATTTGGGTTATGCGGGGAAAGTGAATGGCGAAGGAAGAGAAATTTCGACGGATCGGCAAGGCAAGAGTATAGTACCTCATCATCCTCGGGGAGGACCATTTTCCTTTTAGCTTTGATCTTTGAGGATTTCGCTGGGTTGGTTTACGAGCGGAAGGTTTTCGCGTAAGTAAAAGTCGTAATCAAAGATAACTTGGAGCGAATAAATGGCAACATACCTTCTTTAGGACAATGTCTGGAATAGACTGCGTGTCCACTGATTTCTTGGTCGCTGGAGGAGATGGTGCTGTGGTAGCCTTGCTTGCTTTGGCCTTCGATTTGAGTGCGAGTTGACCTGACGTCGAAAAACATTGGTAAGAGAAGCGAGAAATAAAACTAAATTCTGAGATGTTCAAGACTCGGGAAAATCTAGGTATCAAGAAGTAAATACAGGTTGTTCGAAGGAAGGGCTGCCACCAATTTCTTCATAATGTTTTTACGAAAAGGTGTCAATAGCCTCTCTCCAAAGAAGCAGTGGTATAGTAATTAGTCCACCATTCATGGAATTCCTTGGTGCATGAGAATCGGGGTTGAACTTGAGGGCTCAAACCCAAAGCCTTGTAGTGGAATTTCTTAAAGGCGTGTTTGTAGGTCTTGTTGAGTCGAGATTCGAAAACTCTCGCCTATGAAAACATCTTGGGCGCAGTCGAATCGACAAAGGCCAAATTGTCCGCGAGAATAACTTGGGAAGTATCTCTTAATCCCCGGCTATTTTTAGCTTTGCGGGGGTAAGCTTTGGTAGAAAGAATGGCGAGGAGAAAGGTAGGCTTGCGATTTTGGGCAATCTCTTGATTGTTCGACGGAAGAAGAGGAAATGGTGTCGAAACCAAGTTGGACCAAAAGGCCTTTGCCAAAAGGAGCCATAGAGTCTGGCCCGGTACACTTCGGGAACATGTCGAAGTGAATTTCGAAGGACTCTTCTGGAGGGATGTTTATCTGTTTGGGTTTCAACTGAGCTAGTCGAATACCTTCAGTCCTCCTAGACTTCAAAGTTGGGTGAACAGACTTAGGGATGAACAAACCCAGTCGAGACTCAAAGGTGGCTAGCGACCCACAATTGAAATAGCCACAATGGGCGAGGCCAAGAACTTGTTGGTAGGTTCATCTTCTTTCAGTTCTAAGACAGCATTGTCAAGTTCCTGATAGAGAGAACCCAACAACAGTTTGGCAAGATTAATATTTTCTTTTTCGTGGAGTTGGGCTGCCAGTGGAATATAGGTTTTAGAAACCAGGTGAGAAGTGCGAGAAAACAAAAAGAGATAACCAAAGGGTCGAGAAGGCTACATGTTCTTTAGAAGACAGCGTGTCGATGTCACGGTTATGGTGTTACGTGATGTAAGGAGCAAAAGTGGCATTATTGAAAGTAAAGCGGGTATACATACTCGGGATTGGCGGTGGTCGAAAGTCTCACCTAAGGTTTTTGGACGGTGATGGCAAAGAACATCTAGTAAGGTGGGAGTCGGCATGCCACATCTCAAGTGAAGACTATGAGTGGCACAATCCTTAAGCGCATAGCGACCAATATCAAGGTCTTTGTCATACTTAGGCCCATACCTAGATAAGCGGATAAGGTCAAAAATACCTTGTTTTTTCCGGATATCGGCCTTTTTAGACTCTACCTTGTCGAGCCAATCTATGTAAATCTGTTTGGTCGAGCACAGGAGCGGACCCAAAGACTCGGAAGGACTGTTCGAGAAATTCTAAATGAAAAGGGGTCTTGGTGAAAATGCAGGGTGAAAAGGCAGGCATGACTAGGAAAAATTTCAGAGACTTCAGTGTTCTCTAAAAGGGTATTAGGAAGAGGACCTAGATATGCATGAGTATAAACCCTAGTAGAAGGAATCAATACCTAGGTTTGCCAGTGAACTGCTCGACTATCGCGAATGTCAGGCTCATCAACAAAGCCATCGAGGGTTTTAGGTCTGTTGGTCTCATCGTTCTTCGTTGAACATTCAGCAGCAGACGAGGAAGCCATGAGAGATAAAAGCAAATGCGAGACGAGATTCAGGCGTAGGTTGAAAGGAAGGAATGAAAGTTTGAAACTTTAGTGATTTTGGGGATTTTTGCAAAGCGCGAGAGAATGGAGAATCTGAGATAGGTTTCACAAGAGTTCAAACCGAGTAAAGAGGAATATGAAAGGTTGTAGCCGTTTATATATGTTGGGAAGCTACGATTATTGGCACGTTCGCCATAACTCGCGCGTTCGCGACGTTTGAGGGCGTGATGGCCCACCAACTATGCAGCGTGTGCCAATGAGGCGGTTCGTTTTACTGTGCAAGTAATGATGGTTGTCTTTTCGACCCAGCCGTTGAAATGCAAAAGGCGGTAGAAATGACCATTGCAGTATTCAAAAATGCCCTTTCTTCCCTCCATTCCTTATTCCGTCGAAAAAACATTTTTTGGGGCAACTGTTACCTCAAAATTTCGGCAAGAGCATTAAATTAAGCTTTAAATGGTGTTGATTGCATATTTAATAGTATTACGTGGGCCGCAGTCAATGTGCAAGTCAATGTGCCATAAATTCAACGAGAAAGTTGTACAAGTCTCGACAATGCAAGCAAACTTCGACGGACTTAGTTCTTCAAGCTACGAAGCAAAGGCGAAACCTTCGGCGAGAAGAGGCCCAATTGTTCGACAAAGCGGGGTTCGATGCCTCGCCAAATCCTTCGACAACAAAAGGTGGTGAAGCGCGAGAGAGGAGCGATTAGTGGGCGGTTATTTCCCTAGTTTTTAGGAAGTGGTTATCGTGCTTGCCCACGATTGTATCGAGAGTATAAATACTCCCTTGTAATAGGAAAAGCGGGGTCACCACATCTTTACAAAAACTCGTGAAACTCAACTTCCAAGCCAAAGCGAAACAAGAGTGAATCAGATTACATTATGCGTGTGGGTGCACCACCTTCTTTTCTCTTTCACTTTAATGCAATTTTTACTTGCTTTTTACGTTTGTTGCGCTTCTTGCTTTCATTACGTTTTTTCGTTACTGCTCTCAAATTCTCTCTTTCTACTATTTTTACGTTCTTACACACGCTAAAAGACCACGAAACTTCTAGGCAATTGTCAAAGAGATTTTCTAGTTTGATCTCACGAGTCTTAATATTGAAAACTAGTGATTGTTTGCTAAAAACACCAAAGAAATGACTATATATTGCAAACCCACATCGAAAGGTTGCGAGTGGGTTTGATATGTAACCAATTGAGTGCCACATCGCACAATCAGGCCATGCACGAAAACCATTTGAGAGTTAGGGTAGACTATTCAATAGAAGTCCGCACCATTGCACATTCCAATTGCTAATGCGGATATATTTATCGTGGATCAAACACTTAGTACTTTTGTGGCATGGCCTGAACAACTTGTCGTTGTAAGTGACAATATTTTTGTTAATAAGTTGATGACTATAATGTGTGTTAACTAACTAATTAATCATTTTTTAATATATACTAGGTACCCCAAGTGTCCCGACCTTCCCTTCCGTAGTAAAAGTGTCGGCCCGACCTTCCCTTCCACTACCAAACTCTCCGACCATCTTCTATACGGCCAGTCCAACATGTTGGTCAATTTCCCATTGATGAATTCCGAATTACATTGATTCTCTAAAGGTCCACATCACTCAAAAAAATGAACCCGGACGACCAAATTTTTACCGCCCGATAACATTGTGGGCACGGAGCAGTTGGTAATTCTCAACATGGAGGATCTGAAAGCTATAGTTGAAATGGATTGGGCCCTTCGCCATCGATATTAGAGTATACTGAGGTATGTATTAAATTATTTGTACACAATAGTTGTTTATATTAGAGTATATATTAGAGTATATATATGAGGATCCGAAAGTTGTATATATATTATTTATAGGTTTTTGTACAATCGTCTTTCGGTCCTTCTCAGCGGACACGAAGTATTTCTTCTTGTGTCCGGCGTGTATCGTTGTGTTTAAGCAAGGTAATCTGAGCAACGTATTATGGCTATTAAGAGTGAAGTACAAAGTTATATCCATTCACGCTTCATGGAGGCCAAGCATTTGAAGGGCGACTCTTTATTTTTGGCACCACTCAATAATGGGTGAGAAATTTAGTCTTCAATCACTTGTTTAATTATTTTGAGGATTGTATTATAGTGTAAATTAATGTGTACTCATTCGTGATTCATTTACTTGCAGGCAACATTGGGTACTCTTTGCAATAAACCCTAAGCAAAATGTTGTCTATTATCTGGATTCACTTCAAGGCCATTACAACGTCTACGTAGACTTCGTAGAGATTGTTGAGAGGTGTGTATGTGTAACCCTCTCATTTTAATTTGTATAATTTAATATATGTATTTTGTTCGTCTTAACGTTATATATATATATATGTATGACGTTACAGTGCTTTGAAAGAATACTTGGGATTATCTACGAGTAAAACAAGATGGCTACCCATAACTGTAAGCTTTTTAAGAATCATTCTTATAATTTTAATTGAATTTTTGGTCATAAAAATGTGACAATTAAGTTATAATATCTTTTGCTTTGTAGTGTCCTAAACAACCCAATAACAATGATTGTGGGTACTATGTTATGAGGTTTATGAAAGAGATTATCACTCATGACAAAGTAACAATCCCAACCAAGGTAACTACTTAAATTTCTTTTTTATATTGATATTATAATACTTACTCATATTTAATTCTAATTTTATTTCATTTTATTTTTCAATATTTTCCCGACTTTAAAAATATCCGAATTACTCTGTTTGAACAACTTACATGATGAGGGGAGTGGTGCGATTTTGTTTCTAGCTTTTTGTAGCAAGTTTTGAGTTAATTTCATAATAGTTAGTTGTTGTATATATTGTATTTATATTATGTTGTAAGAACTTCTTAGAATGATATTGGATTGGAAATATTTGATGAATTTTGTTGAATGAATTTTGTTTGAATGATATTGGATTGGAATATATGTATTTTCTGAATTTTGTTGGAAGGAATGAATTTATAGGTTGTAATTAAAATGGAGAACAAACCAAAATAAAAAAATATTTAAAAAAATTAATCAATACCTAGCGTTTTATAGATAAAACGCTAGGAATTGTAAAGAGAGAGCTAGAGGATCCCTAGCGTTTACTGAGAAAAAACGCTAGGAATGCTAATAAAAGGTGCTATAGCATCCCTAGCGTTTTATCTAAAAGCGCTAGGAATGGTAGTAAAGGTGCTATAGCATCCCTAGCGTTTTCTAAAAACGCTAGGAATGATAATAAAAGGTGTTATAGCATCCCTAGCGTTTTACATAAAACGCTAGGTATGGTAGTAAAAGGGCTATAGTAGTCCCTAGCGTTTTAAATTAAAGCGCTAGGAATGAGTAATAAAAGAGCTATGGGATCCCTAGCGTTTTTATTTAAAACGCTAGGAATGGTAGTAAAAGAGCTATGGGATCCCTAGCGTTTCTGTAAAAACGCTAGGAATTGTAAAAAGGCTGGGTCAATGGCTAGCGTTTTATATAAAACGCTACGTATGTCTAAAACACGCTGGGACAATGGCTAGCGTTTTTAAAACGCTACTAATGGGGTGTACGCATTAGTAGCGCCCCAGCTTCTCTAGCGTTTTAAAACGCTACCAATGCCCAAAAAAAACGCTAGCCATCCTAATACGCTGGCGTAGTGTATGGATTCTGTTCTGATGGAGTTAAAAGTAATTCTAAAGATGTAATATTGATTTTGATATGTTTGAATGCTTTTGAATAGATTCTATACTTTGGAATTAAGAGTTCTCAATGTGATTTTTATGATCAAATTTATTGATTTTTTTTAGATCTTTATTGGCTACCCACAAAGTGTTCCAACATTTTCAACGAAAGACTAATCTTTATTCGTACTTAAGATTAAGCTTTGCATTGACCAACACTGAAATTGTCTTCTATGAGAATCAAACTTATTAGGAGCACCGGGTCGACCCTTCAAACTTAGAATTAAATTTATTGTTAAACTCATTTTTTATGTGAATACATCTAAACATAAATTATTTAATATTTAATTCACTTAAATAATAAGAACATTGATAAAGTTTTACACGTAAAAGTGAATTAATGTTCTTATTATTTTATAAATTTTCTTATTATTTATAAAAGTGAATTGATAAAACTTTATCAATGTTCTTATTATTTATAAATAATTATTTTATTTTTGTCCATATCTTTTGAAAAAACTCAACCTTGGACAATGTCCTCTTAGAGTTTGGTTATCTCTCTCCTAGGCATGGTAACAAAACTCATACCCGCGGGACCGACCCAAACCCGCCTCGATTTGACGGGTTTTCTCCACTTTGAATGAGTTTGGGTTTTCCCCGAAATCAAAATACGGGGACGAGACGAGTAATAGGGATATAGGTCTTGTCCCCGAACCCGCCCCGAATGTATGGAGAGTGAAGACGTCAATAACATTTAGAGAAAGAAAGAAGACAACATTGATGTGGCCGCTTGTTTTACGGATTTTAAAATTTCAATGAACAATGTAATTTGTACTTGGTTATGTTGTTGTTTTGATAATTTGGATTACCGTTAATTTAGAACATTTATATTTATATGATATGCAATGTCATTACTATACGTTGACATTTTGGATAATTGATATTTGGCTATATGTTGTAGTATTGCATTGGTTTTAAGTTGTTGTATTAAATTTTAGGTTGGGGTGTGAGATAAATTTTGGGTTTGGGGGCGGGTTCAGATTTAGAACAGGTAAAAACTACTTTTTAATTTTAAAAATTGATTTCCCTGCGGGGACGGGGTTGGGGCGGGGATCCCCAAACTTGTTGGGTACGGGGATGGGGATCAATTTTTCATCCCCATTGGGTTTGGGTAGGGGAATGGGGATGAATATGGGATTCGAGGATGGGGATGGAGAATGTTAAACCCGTCCCCTCCCCGCCTCATTGCCATGCCTTCCCTCCTTTATTTTTTGTTTGTTTGGTGGGTGTTGGAGCTCAAAATTGACATTTTGACATAAACAGAATGAAAATAACACGAATGCAGAAGCTAAATTAAGCAAATAAAGCCGCGAAACTCGAAAAAGCAAGACAATGTCGACGCAGTAATTTTGGCAAGAAGGAAATCGGTCGAAGAAGTTACATTTACGCGCCTCTTAAAGACTTCGACAAAGGTTAATATATCGACCATCAAGCAATTGACGACGATCAAAAGTGATTAGTAGATGTAGTTATTTAAAAATTAGACACGATTAATAAGTGCTTAACTAACACAAACGTGGCTCACACGTAGTTAGAAATTTATTTCTATGTTTTCTCTATAAGAAGTGGTTATTTCGATGTAATCAATGTTGTATACTTGCAAATTTTCCTACATCTCACACACATAGCAAATTAGCGAGCTATCTCAAGTATACCTTTCCAACCTTTACATTTCAATGCAATTTTAGTTTTCTGTTAAATTTATCTTCGTGCACGTTTATCTTCTTCGCAACTTTAAATTTTCTGCACTCTTTCACCTTTGAGAGCACAAACATTCACCCCTTCATTCCGCCTTTTGTTTCATTTTCATCTCTTCAACAACCACCCACTTCGGCGAGAATATTTGGTCCAAGGGACAATTTGTGTCTTGAGCGAACTTCGTTCGTGCAACCATTGGCTTTCAAGCGAGATTACAGTATGATTCTACAGTTTTGCTTGATTTAAATTTCGCATACTTGATATTCTATCTAGTTTCGATTCTATAAATAAGTATTTTGCTTGAGTCTCAACCGAAAATATTACTCGTTTTCCGTATAATCTGTTTTGTGTAACATCACATGTCAAATTTCACAATTATAAACTCGTATTGCTTTTAAGTCTCGTAAAGAAGCTTTGTAATTATTTTTGTCTTTTAGCACATATAAAATTTTAAAAATGCCTTTACTGTTCATAAAAGATTATCTTACTTTTGTCTATATCTTCATAAACAGTTATACTCCCTCCATTACACAATATAAACAAATTTTGGGCTTTTAATTTGTAACAAAATATAAACAAAAATTGACTTTGTCCTTCATTTAGTGTGGAAAATAAAAAGTTAGAGGCTTTTAATTAAATGAGATGAGGGGTAATTTAGACAATGCAGTTAAATTTTAAATGAGTTTTACATAAACACGTGTAAGTGTAGATAGTTAAATTTGCTTATATTGTGTAACGAATGAAGTAATTTAGTTTGCCTAAGGTGACAAACAAAACTCGTCATATAAAGTATAAATTAGTGACTTACAAAAACGATCACCAGAAGTGATATATAGGCCAAGCCATTAACAAAAAGTAAATTTTAGTGACACACGAAGTCTCAACCTAAAAGTATAATTTGGTGAGATTTTACTGATAGACAAAATCTATCTTTACAATGCAATTTAGTTCATTATTTGGTGACTTTCAACCTCAACCCCCCCCCCCCCCCCCCAAGTTAAATTTAGTTCACTTTTAGTAAGACAAAATCTATGTGATCCAAAGTATAGCTTAGTGGAGTATAAGTGACAGATAAAATCTATGAATAAAAGTATAATTTATTCACAAAGAAAATCTATCACTAGAAGTGACATTTTAGTTATTGGCATAATCTCTCACTAAAATCCAAATTTATTGATGAGCGAACCTTGAGGATTGAATTTGAAGTAGGCGCAAAAGTTTCAACAGTTAAATAATGCTAGTAAACTAATGTTGAAGGCAAAACTGCATGAGTGGCATTCTCAGACACTACTTTCATGTGTCCACCTCTAAATAAGGTCAAGACAAAAAGAACACATAAAAGTGGAAATATGGAAAGAAGAAATCTCAACAAAGCGAGAAAAGTCACACTAGAAACATGTAGATGAATGTTTGGTATCCCAGGGTGATAGCACATCTGCTCCTGAATCTCGTAATAACGTACCCCACCAGTATCAAAGACCCCAACTTCTACCCAAATAAGAAGTTCCACTACCCCACCACTACCAAAAAAGCCAATTCCATCTCAAAGTAGAAGTACTACCCCACCCTTACCAAAGAAGTCAATTCCAACCCAAAGTAGAAGTACAACTTCTACCCCGCTACTACCAAAGAAGCGAACTCCAGCTCCAACCCCACCACTACTACCAAAGAAGTCAAGTCCCACTCCTACTCCTACCCTTACTCCCACTCCAACTCCAAGTTCCTCACAAGAGGAGGAGGAAGGCCGCGCGCAGTGCATTCATTGGCGGTATGCCATTGATAGCTCGTCCTTATGTTGAAGATACTGTTAACATTATTGCTGATCGTAGCCGTAGATTTTGGTGCATTGCTGCATTACTCGGTATGGGTGCATTGCTGCATTACGCGGTATGGGTGAGGATGGTTGGTTCATCGTGAGACAATATATGTTGGATGAGCTTAGGCGAGACTCAGACTACTATACTAATTTGTTTGGTGGATTAGAGAAATACACCAAGATGTTGAAATCATTGATTTGGGAACAAAGGGGTTTTAGGGATAACTGGATGACTATCCTAGATAGAGGGTACTGAATCGCTAACAGATACAAGGTCGTTGTTATATGTTGGTCTGTTAGTGGGTTTTACGCAATTTTCCCCTTTCAAACTGCACCATCCAAAAGTGCTCTTTTGCTCAACATCGACTATGTAGGTATTTATGAAGAATGGTAGTTAAGATACTTATTATGTTGTCTTCGTAGGTATTTATGAAGGATGGTAGTCTACTACCCCGTCCAATGCGACATGGCGTGCTAAAAGAGATATAGCACGTGATTGGGACAAGCCATATGCTGGTTGCATGTAACAATAGAGGTCATTGGCTGCAGAGAGATAAATGATTGATTACATAGACTTGACTGAAAATTAAGAGGATTGCCTATATTTTCTACGTTGTAATTGTAAATTTAATACTTGCCACATCATTAATGTTAGTGGTAATATTGTTAATTTAATATTTAGGAAATCTGCATTATCAGTAAAAACCTGGAAACTGCAGTATCATTTACGTGTGAAACCTTAGTACCAGACTGATTTGGTACTTTAGTACTGTAATTTTGTAGACAAGTAAGCAAATGACCCGAACCTTAGTATTGAACCAGTTCGATACATTGGTACGGTATCATATATTTGTATATCGATCCGACATCAAAGTACCGTACCACTTCGGTACTAAGGTACCGGTAAGATTAAAACGGAGCTTGGGGTGGGTTTAACTCAGTAGTGATATTGGGCTTTGGCCTATTCTTTCTGGGTTTTGCTTTTCTCACTCCCCCTCCTACTCAAAACACACCCCATAAGGGTGGGAAAAGACCAAAAGGCCAGTCAAAACGTTTTTTTCAAGAAATTTCACGTGTTCGAACATGAGTCATCGAACACATTCGAACAAAATCGTTCGAGTGTGTTAAACATTCCCTTTTTTTCCCCAATTTTAGGGGATTCGGGGCACTCCCACTGAATTTATTTGGGGCACTCCCACCGAATGACAACTTACATAATCCTCTAAAATTGGAAAAAAGGGTGTGTCTCAAAAAATATCCGTTCGTTTGCCCTCAACCGAATATATTCGGGTGCCCATCCTCGAATCGTTGAAAACACGCACTCTACTTAACTTAAGGGTATTTTTGGAATATTTGGAGTTAACGGGTGTGAGGTGAATAGGAAGTGGTGTAGGAAAAGTAATACCCTTCTTTCTCTCTATGAATGTCATGCAAGTAGGACCAAAATATTACCAAAATATTTCTAACCTCCCAAACATTCCCGTTTCCTCTTCATGTCAACAAAGAAGCATATTCTAGAAATACACCCTAAACGATCTAATCAAAACAAATTTCGTTGACCAAAAAAAAAAACAAATTTCAATTTAATGCATTTATTAAATTAAAAATAAAAGTAAAATAATTCCAAAGCTTGTAATACAAACCAATTAAACAAACAAATTTTAATTTCAGCAACCTTCTTAAAAATAATAATTCCGGGCCCAAGCCTGACGCGTAGTATACGGGGAATTGGAAAAAGATAAGGACGTTATTTGTTGATTTTTTTGTTTATAAATCGAATATCATTTGCGCGCAACTGTAGAGACTAATTTCTCGAATCGCATAATATTACAATGGGAGGTAAACTCTCGCTCAAGAGATTTAACACTGCTACATACTCAATATTGGATTTGATTCCAAGACTTTGATTAAGTTGGAAGAGACTCTTATCATCTCATCCAAATGTTATCGGGTATTTGTTGATTTTTTTTTAACAAGAGGACTTTATTTGTTTTTCGACTATCTACGCTAAAGTCCACTGCATCCTCCGTTTCTTTTTTCATTTGAGCAGCACCCACGTAGTGACTAATTTTATTTTATTTTATTTTATTTAGCTCCAAAATGTTAAATAAACAGCTAATTAATTAATTATAAATGATCACGTAAGTGAGAGAGAGAGAGAGAGAGTAATGATGCCTTCACATCATACCAAAATTCTACTCATCCCCAACTCAATAATAAAAATCTCAAACCCAAATTTCCTTCCACATCTCACGCCTCTGTTTTCCCTTCAACGTATCATACCGGAGCTTACTCTGTTGTCCCATCTTTGTAGGACGCCACCCTAAACTTCCAGCCACTTCCCTCCGTCACCTAAATTTGGCTCACCACCACCTAATACTCTTCTTTCTTTATATTACTTTACAATTCTCCATCCATAACCATAAACCCTCTCATCGTTTTCCTTCTTTCTTTTTCCTCTGTTTCTTTCTTTTCTCCTTCCCCTGTTCATGCCATGAAAAAACTCAACTCTTCGGAGTAAAAATTCAAACAGGGTGTGGACCTTTTTTCTTGTTATTCGTTTTCACCTCATTTCTTCTTGAATTGAGGATCCACACCCACAGATATCAACTTTTTTCCCCTTCACCGGGGTCCTCTGTTTTCTTCAAGGTTTATCAAGAACAGAGACTTTTATCAATTCTGAAAATCAACAACTACACCGTATAATACCAAAAACCCACCTCAGGATTCATTCATATTCACGAAAAGTTTCTATCTTTTCACATCGCAGTTCAATCGCGTATAAGATGTCGAATAAGATAGTGCTCCGGCCAACCTCATCGGCGTCAAACCGGCGACAACCCTTACTACAAACCCAATCATCGAAGGTTGGAAATCGAGTGGGAGAGGTAGTGGGAAGCACGACGGCGGAGTGTGTAGCTATATGCTGTTGCTGCCCCTGCAGTATAGCGAATTTCCTCATCCTCGCAGTTTATAAACTCCCGGCGGGACTATGCAGGCGAATGCTCCGGACAAGACGACGGCGGAGGGTTATAAAAGAAGGACTATTACCACCGAGGCGTCGAAACTGTTCATGTGGTTGTTGTGACGATGTGAACGGTCCTAGAATTCATCCTATGTGTGCAAACGACGATTCTGATATAAAACTACTTTATTCATCTGAACCTGATAAAGATGCTCTTGCTTTAGAGAAAGAAATGTGGGATAGATTCTATAGTACTGGGTTTTGGAGAAGCTCTTCTAGAAGAGAATCTCAACCTACCCAAACACTCCCTAAGGATTTTCAAATTCAACTTCAATTATCCCAATCTCAACCCCAAACCAATGCTTGAAAGTGTTTGGTACAGAAACTTGAATTGGATTGATGGATTGATGGATGTTTCTTTGTTTTTATTTGGTAATGCAACTTTTGTGGTTTTCGATCTTGTTTTGGATTATGTTATAGAGGACTGTTCATTCGTGACTTTTTTTTGTCCCCTGTTTATAATGCGTTTTCTGATGAGTTAAGAGAGAAGAATCTTTTGTTACTCGTTGGGTTCAGTTGTGTTTCTTGAAAATGCTAGGCTATACGAAAACATAGACACCGATAATAATTTGAAAAATGGGCACAATTAAAGTGTTTGTATTGGTGCTGATGTCTGATACGATATTTTTAGATAATGAACACGTCTTTAACCAGAAGTATTGGTGTTATAGAGATGCTGTGTATTAGAATTTAGAACGGGGGCTGGGCTTGGACTAGAATGCAATTGCATGGTGTATATAGCATTTTCTGGTGGTGTACAGTAGTACGTAGATTTAGTTCTATTTTCTGTACAAACATGTGGGGGAATGATATTTTCTATCTTTCTTTCCTTTTATGTACACGAGGTGAAATTTATTTGACTGTACCGTCGGCCGATCTTATGAATAAAAAAAATATGATTTGAATATATGTTATGTTTAGCCTTCTAAATATGTGTTTGATTCAATTTAGCCAAAAAGTAAAATATAAATCGTCTTTGCAAATTCATGTTTTGTGTAGTACAGTTTACGTAAAAATAAAATTTTGTGTTTTGTTTCAACAAATACATGTTTTATCTAGATTGATCTCTTGTAAATTACATGTTACATGAACCAAATTGGAAAAAAAACGTGTTTTTACAAGGACTAAACTTTGGAGATTTTTTATTTTTGACTATTTTTTTGAACTGAAAATTTGAACCTAATTTGAATATACTGAAAGAATTGTGACTGTTTTCAGAATAGGGGATGAGTTACAGTCAAATTCCTACAAATGATAAAAATGTGTGAGTCTAAATATTTTATAAGGGATAGTTGAAATGACTATAGTTACAGCCTTACATGTACTGTTTTTATTGTTCCTCTCATAAAGTTATTGTTTTTTTAAGAACAGAACCAACAGTGCCACTATTGGCACCGTGTGTTAAGTCTTTTCCTAATTGAAACTGTGATATTTTTATTTTAATAGAATATTTTCTGTCCGCAACTGTAGCTATTAATCACTCGAACTAAGTAGGATAACAATGAACAACAAAACTCTTCCTCAAAAGATTTAATTCTACTGCATTCAAAATATTGTATTCAAATCCAAAACTTTAGTTAAATGGAAAGAATAGGTTTTCATTATATCTACAACCAAATGCATAAAATATTTAGAAAGATGGACACAACCCGAGAGTAAATAATAAAAAAAAACCATTTTTTTTTAAATTTTGACAAATTTTCAATTTTATTAATGAATTTTTTTAAAAAACTATTTAAATAATATGTAAACATAAACTTATTTAGCAAAAATGTTTTTTTTTTTTTTTTTTTTAAAATCAATTAAATTCAGCAGAATATCTTAGTTCCGTGGACAAACAAACTAGTCTCTTGAAAAATGAGTTTCACTCCTTCTTGTGACAAAGACAAACCTAAAATCAAACAAATTTGTGGTTTCTATTTTACAAACAGTTGGATGGAGTTTTCCTTCATTTAAATGTTCAATTTTATGCATATAATTAAGTAAGACACAAAGAAAGATTGAGATAGATATTGTGAGCAAAATTTCTGCTTCGTTGATGGAGACCGGTTTTGGAAGAGATCACGAGAATCTTACCCTGCCTTTTATTTATGTTTACTTTTCAATACTCTTAATTTTATGCTTAGCGATAATATGAGTAAAGATTCCATAGCAGTACAATAGTTATTTACATTTACAAACACACTTATAATCTATGAAACATTAACATAAACATGAAGGTAGCTCAGTTGATAAGTTAAGGGACATGAAGGAGTTGTAATTTGCAATAAGAAGTTATCAAAAACTAACATAAACACGAAACTAACACGAACAACTCACTGATAATAATTTGAGAAAATAAAAATCGCTGAATAATCATTGTTAGTGTCCGACACGACACATGTCAGACATCGGATCAATATGAAGTATCAATTTTACGTAGCTTACGTTTTAGAATCATTTTTGTGTAGACATATGCACTCTTCTTACACTTACTATAAGAGTTGTACAAAGGATTGGTCCTCTTAAACTATTTACCAATCGATTGGATCTAATAGAAAGGATTACTCTATTGCAATGTTATGAATCACAATAATGTTGGAAATTTTTTGAGATAAATTAACATCGATATTTATGGTGTGTTGAAATACTGAAAGTAAAGTAGTGGAAAAGAGAGTATTAGGGTACTCTAATCATAAAGTATTAAGGCACGAGATTGCTGTATCCCACCATTTTTCTTTTCTCCCTTTCACACTAGTTAGTGTCCAATACTCCTTAAATATATAGGATAGTTTCTTCTAGTAGAAAGAGACATGAAAATTCATCCAAAAATATAAATTTCTGCATTTTAAATTAGTTTGTTATAGTATTCATAATAGCTTTAATTTTAACAAATTAGGATATGTATCTTCCACCACTACCTTCTCGGGTAAAGGATGTTCTCAAGTAATATGTGAGTCTAGTGGAATTCAAATTATTCATTAAAGAGAAAAAAAAAGGGGGTTAGAGCAAAATAAATGAGAGAAGAACTTTAATAATGAGATTTTTATCAAATTATTTCTTCAAGTTTTTTTCACACTTGAAAGAATTCATTCTCCGATTTGTATATGATCATATGTGGTGATCAAAGAAGCATTTGACTGCGTCAAAAAAAGAAGAAGCATTTGACTAAAACTTGTCCTCACAAGTTTTTTTTCCTTCAAATTATCTTGAAATTGAGCATTTTCGTACATTATGCAACCTTTGGTTGAATTTTTTATTTAATAAATTGGGTATCCTCTACCGCATTACAGAGACTAATCCCTCGAACTGGATAAGACCACAATGAGCGAAAAAACTGTCTCTATCAAGAGATTTAACACTGTTGCATGCCCAAAGTTGGATTCGAACCCAAAATCTTGGTTAAGCTGGAAGAGTTTTATTGCAAATTAACAAACATATGCCAAGACTCTAACCCTATCTTCTTTCTCTTCTCCCGCATTTATGATATGTTCTACAACTTTTGGTTCACGTTATAAGAAACTTTGTAGTTTTAATTTCATTGAATAGTTTTTGTTCTACTGATTGATGTACTTGGTCTATAATAACTTAACGGTGCTAACATTTTAAAATGGTCGTATTAAAAAAACTCAAACATATGATGGACCTGTTGAGAATTCGAGTGTGAGTGGTTAGTCCTACATAATTTAGGAATGAAGCTATATGAATGATACATAAGAGAGGATCCATATATCGACACACTTAAGGTTTGGGTGGAGGTGTGACGTCAAAGTCTCTTGGTGGTCCAGTTCATTAGCTAGTTCATTGTTGCTCCTGGTGCTCCCCCGAACTCCCCAACAAGTGGTATCAGAGTCATGGTTCGGCTTGGTGGGGGAGCAGGAGCGGGATCTTGGTTTAGATCAAGACTAGCAATGTGGGTGACTAGCACTTGGGTGGGAGAATGTTGAGAATTCAAGTGTGAGTGGTTAGTTCCAATCGGCTAGGAATGAGTTAACTCATATATATACCTAACACCTTAAAGTTTTGGTGGAGATATGGTGTCCACATCTTTTAGTGATCCGATTCACTAGCTAGTTCGTTGCTCCCGATGCTTCTCCGGACTCTCGAAGAGAATCTAACTCCCATCCCTGGTAGTAGGAGGTCACTATCCAATCGAAGGTACCCTTTAGTTAGTACAGGGTCCAGGTGCTTCAGATTTGAACAGCCACTAATTAGGGTGGCCCGTGCGTGCAAAAGGTCCACGTCATAACAATTGTCCCCCTTTGAGACAGGCGGGGACCTTTGAACCAGTGTCTGACATTTATAACATGTTGCTCTGCTCTGTACCATTCTAATTTTTCTTTCTTTCTTAGTGCTCCTTATGCTTCTTTACCTCTCCCATTTGAACGCAAGTGTGACTTAGGATAAAAATAATAATGGTGAGAGTATAGTATAGGTGAAAGACAGATATTGTGGAAGTAATTCAGTGTTAGTTGTATTCTAAGTACAGTACTTGGATATTTGGTGGATCCAACTTCATAATTCTTATGCATAGAACAGTGGTCCACATAACATGTCAAAATTCTAGACATTAATTGTGGTCTGAAACAAAAGAATTCAACAGAAGAAATGGAACAACCACAGCAAGGTCATGAAAAACCAGAAATTAATTCGAATTTGTAGTTGCCTAGTTGGCTAGCTAGGTGGTTGGTGATCATCCTTCAACAATCTTAGGTTGGGACCAATTTCTTCATGGATGTTGATTGTCTGCAGTCAAGTGTATGTACCTGTTTGTCAAACAAATACATTCGAGATAAGGGACTCGAGTTAAATCTCGAGTTCATCACTTAAATGAGTTTACAATATAAGTCCGAATTTGCGCTTTCTTTGGAAAGGAACTACGATTTTAGAGGAAATTCAATCGTGCAATCAACCGAATCGGATATTCTTGATCGATCACTCAATTGTATTTGAAGTACTATTAAACGAACACGAAAATCACACCCAGAAAGGTAGAACACCATGAACCCTTCGAGTACTTTCACCATTGGTTTTCAAAACGAGAAAAAGGACAAAAGGAGACACTAGAATATTGTCAAAAGGAAGTTGCATTGAATTGTAAAAGTTTGAAAATACAAGAGTATTATCTCGCACATACATTGTTCATCGCAATTGTCGGAGATCGTGTGTGATCGGATGTGTTAGGCGTGATGGATTGGATTTCGAACGTCATGAAATTGTCCCAAGTACTACGTGCGTAATGCTACTTATATAATTACTAGTGAAAACTAACCTATTGCATGATGCACACATGTCTCCGTTGAAAGTGAATAAAGATAAAAACTAACTAGTGATCGATAACGATCAATGCCACGATGATCAATGTCAAATATTTGGTTGCATCCTAAAATTAAAACTCAAGGAACCGGCGATAATATATCGGTATATCACATCATTGAAGCAAATCTACGACTATAGAAATGGTTTAGTGAATACCATCGCTAATATGATTTGGCACAAAGATAATCAACAAGAGTGAATATGATGTATTCGGTTTATACAAAAACAACAATGTTATTTGGACATTTTGTTAGACAAAAAGTAAACAAAACATGAAACTTACATAACATAAATTAACCAAGTTTTTAGACCATTTAGCCAACTCGCTTTTTCACGTTTTTAGGCGTATATAAAAACTTGGTTAATTGATCACTTGGTTAAATGGTCTAAAAACTTGGTTAATTGGTGTTGTAAGTTGGTGTTTGTCTACTTTTGTCTAACAAAAAATGTCCAAATAACATTTTTGATACAAAAAATGTAGGCGTTTGCTTTTCCCACACCCCCTCCTACTCTTTCACACCCCATAACTCCAAATATTCCAAAAATACCCTTAAGTGGAGTGCGTGTTTTCACCTATTCGGGGATGGTCAACCGAATCTATTCGGTTGAGGTCAACCGAACAGGTAAAAAAGGTGAATGTGGTGTGAGAGTCCATTTTTTGTAATAAAATAGGGGTGTTCGAACACCCTCATGCGAACCTGTTCGCATTGACCTGCTCAACAGTGAAATTACGCACAAGAGGGTGTGAAGTCAAGATTTAACACACACGAACGATGTCATCGAAACTGTTCGAAGGCCCGTGTTCGAACAGTGAAATTTCGTGAAAAAGAGGTTTTGGTGGCCTTTTAGTCTTTTCACACCCTTATGGGGTGTGTTTTGAGTAGGAGGGGGTGTGGAAAAAGCAATACCCAAAACGTATTGTATGGGCCAAGTGGAGATAATAAGGTTTACAATTTGGGTTTTTTCTTTTGTACCCCCACCCCATCCCCATAAACCCCACCCACACTGAAAACCCCAAAATGCCTCTTACGAAAGCGTATTTTTTTACACAATTTTTGACCAATCGTATATACACTGGGGGTATATATACGACCCTATGCATTTAGGCATCGTATATACACCCCCCAAGGCGTATATACGATTGGCAAACCCCCACCATAATCGTATATACGCCTTGGGAGGTGTATATACGATGCCTAAAAAATAGGGTCGTATATATACCCCCCTCAGGTGTATATACGACCCCCATTGTATTTTTTAATTTTTTTTAAGTCAAATAAAAATTATATGAGTCCTGAAAATAGGTTTTGTGTGTAGTTCGTTAAAAGCGTGGCGATGTTATACGTCGAGCGAATAATTTAGGCTAAAAAATCGGTTTTTGGGCAACATACTCCGATCGTAATGAAACCACGACCATTAGAAGCTTAAAAATCAAGAATCAAGACTTCTAAAAGCGACTTCTTACGGGACTACGGCCTCAAAATCCCAAATTCCATCGTTTACTATTTTTTACGATTTTTTTAATTTTTCATAGTCTCAAAAAATCTAAAAAATTTGTATAGCCTTATTTTCGTTTTGTTAGATTTTTAGTGGTGTTTTTATAATTTTTGGAGTAGTTTTGACTATTTAACGAATTTTTAGTAGCCTTTTAGTAATAAAAATTAAAACAAATTATTAAAAAAAAAAAAAGTGCATCGTATATACCCTTTGAAGACGTATATACGATTGGACAAAAAATAGCCATCGTATATACGTGCTCCAAAGGGGTATATACGATTTATTTATTTTTTTTAAAAAAATAAGTTTCAAAGGGCATTTTGGGATATTTGGTATTGGGTGGGGGTGGGAGGGGATGGGGTGGGGGTCCAAAAAAAAAACCCTTACAATTTTCCATGCGTCACTGTTTATTTCTCAACACATATTTGTTATTTAATTTAATACGATAGAAGAACTCTCACTGAAAATGAAATATTCCGAGATTTTTTGTTTTATTTTATTTTATTATAAAAATAGACTTTTTGCTTCTTTATTATTCTTTTTTAGATGAGGAATGATTTAGATAACATTTTAAAATTTTAAATGAAATTTACAATAGTAAAATACCGAAATTGGCCGATGAATGTTGTCTCAATTGGTAAGAAGTTGACTCTTTGCAAGAGCGTGAGTTCAACTCCCACTGTCAGCATGATAATCTCTTTGATGATTGATCTGTAAGTACCTCTGTTAATGCTAAAAAACTTTGAAATATACTCTGACCCTAGTGCGCCCTCGGAGTCTGACTCACCTAAATCGGCTCGAGACATTGTATTGAAATAGTAAAATACCGAAATTTGATCAAAAGGAAATAGAAAAATACCGAAAGCAACAGGCAGTTATCCTTTGTGCTAAGATCCTAGTTTATGTTTTCACTTTTCTTAAGTGTAGTTGTCATGGTCCATTTTGTGTAACATTTAGTATTTTTTATTCACTTAATTAATTAATAGAGTATAGCTGAGGTTGGCAAATTGGCATCTTTCCCTTTTCTAGTTACACATTGACCTCTGTTAGATACACAAATGTCACACAAACCTCATCTCATATTTGTAACTTTTGGCTCTTTCACAACCTTTTTTTCTAGCTGGCCTTTTTGGTGGTTATCGATTGTGTTCATATTGATTAATCACAAGTGAAAAAGCAAAATTTGGTTGCTGAGACTTGAGAGAGACATGTAAGGTTGTATCTCTCCCTGTCATCTGTGCTCATTTTTCTTTTGACAAAAAAATCCAATATAATAAATAAATAAATCAATGAAACGTAAACTTAGACTTAAAACCTTAGCTAATCACTGTAATAGATATGCCTTTCATTTGATCTTATTATCATAATTATTATTATTAAAGTGAGTGATTGGCTCAAAAACGTTCACGGTGCAATTTTAAAGTAAGCTTACGTTTTGATTCTGAAGGTTTTATACTCATTACCTATTTCAGGTTTTCATCGTTATCATTATGATATAATAAGACTATTACCCGTGCAATGCCTCCTCCAGGTGATTATGCGCTTTTCTGGATGTAGTTTCGAAAAAACATCAACATTATATAAGAGGGTATAAAAATACGCAACACATATATATAAGACGAAGAGGCAACAATAACCCTTAGTGGGATGAGACAACAATGTCGGTCGAAAAATATAGAGTGAGGGTATATTGGTAAACAGTGGGGTACAAAATGAGGGGTACATTTTGATAATAAAAAAAGTGTTGGACAAATAAAAATTTATCGAGGGGTATGTCGGTCCAAAAATATAGAGTGGGGGTATATTGGTAAATAATGATGTACAAAATGAGGGGTATATTGGTAAATGGTGGGGTACAAAATATAGAGTGGGGGTATGTCGGTCCAAAAATATAGAGTGGGGGTATATTGGTAAACGATTATGTAGTACAAATGAGGGTATATTGGTAAATGGTGGGAATAAAATTTTCCCACCAAAAGTGGATAAAAAAAAAGTGTTGGACCAATTTTTTTTCCAGGGGTATGTCGGTCCAAAAATATAGAGTGAGGGTATATTGGTAAACGGTGAGGTACAAAATGAGGGGTATATTGGTAAATGGTGGGGTACAAAATATAGAGTGGGGATATGTCGGTCCAAAAATATAGAGTGGGGATATATTGGTAAATAGTGGGGTACAAAATGAGGGGTATATTGGTAAATGGAATAAAATTTTCCCACCAAAAGTGGGGAAGTCAACGATTGTGTATTAATAGTTCTCGGATAGAGTGGGGGTATATTGGTAAACAGTGGAGTACAAAATGAGGGGTACATTTTGATAATAATAAAAAAAAAGTGTTGGAGAAAAAAAAATTGTCAAGGGTATGTCGGTCCAAAAATATATAGTGGGGGTATATTGGTAAACAGTGGGGTACAAAATGAGGGGTATATTGGTAAATGGTGGGGCACAAAATATAGAGTGGGGATATGTTGGTCCAAAAATATAGAGTGGGGGTATATTGGTAAACAGTGGGGTACAAAATAAGGGGTATATTGGTAAATGGTGGGAAAAATTTTCCCATCAAAATGACAATATATTTTTTTACTATGAATGTGTCAAGAAATTTCATGTCTTTATAGTAAGAGATATCGAAAATATATCATATCAAGGTAACAATCATATTTTTAGTTAGTAAAATATGTATTGAAGATATATTTGAAAAGTATCAGGTGTGTGTGTCGTATCGGATACAAAAATATATAGTGGGGGTATATTGGGAAACAGTGGGGTAAAAAATGAGTTGAATATTGGTAAATGGTGGGACACAAAATATAGAGTGGGGGTATGTTGGTCCAAAAATATAGAGTGGGGGTATATTGGTAAACAATGGGGTACAAAATAAGGAGTATATTGGTAAATAGTGGGAAAAAAATTTCCCACCAAAATGGCAAAAGATGCGATCTTGCCTTAATATATACCGATATCTCTGTTATGCTATGATTTTTAACAATGAGTCGGTTGGATGTTTAGGTAGATAACGAATATATTTTAGGGTAAAATATGTTTTTAGTCCCTACAAAATTCGAATCTTTTAATTTAGTCCCTACATTATAGAAATAGGCGTTTTGGTCCCCAACTTATTTTTCTATTTTCATTATTAGTCCCTGCTGTTAAATCATGCTGACAAGGCTAACGGAAAACTGAGTGGGATTGTGGTTATGACTTATGAGCAATCTCAAGGGGAAGAAGAGGAAAGGGTGTTCGTCGGGAGAGAAGCGAGAGGAATTGAAAGAGGCGCCGAGAGATGTCCTCTAGGAATGAGGATGGTGTTGATTTATTTTTAATTTTGTTTATTAATAATAAACTAATTAACAAATTAAAAAAGTATTTTTAAAATAATAGGGTGATGTGGCATTCCAACATGCATACCATTTCAGCTAAAATGTTTATGTCGCATGCTGATTGAGTGTTCTGTTAGTCAATTTAACGTTAGGGACTATTGTTGTAAACGGAAAAATAAATTAGAGACCAAAACACCTATTTCTTTAATGTAGGGACTAAACTATAAGATTCAAATTTTGTAGGGACTAAAAACATATTTTACCCTATATTTTAACTATGAGTTTAGATATAAAATGAAAAAGTTTTGGAACAAGAGGTGAAAAAGTGCGTGAGTTTTAGCACATCAGAAGAAAAAATTACTTCCTCTCTTCAAAATATATAGTCTTGGGTTCATCTCATGTCCGAATAAAATATTCATTCTTGCCAGTTCTGATTTCTCTTTCGTTACTTGCGATTGAGACGGACCGGTTGTATCTCGGGGAATTTCCTAACGTGTTTCGTGTTCGTAGTCTTTATTTGTTCTTTGTCTTGTAGCGCATTTACTACAATCTTTCTCTCTTTTTATTATATTAGATATTTAATAAGAGATAGGGTGATAACAAATTAGTTAATTTAGACACTCTACTAAAAGTAATGAAAGAAAAATGACATGTCAAAAAAAATCTGAATGGCGCAGAATGACGCGCTATCAGTTTTTTTTGTCTTCTGAAAAACGTAAAATTAATTATATTTACTATAATTTATTAAAACTACTAAAACCAATTAATCTACTAAAACAATCAATTTAACTACTAACCGTTGTCAAAAATTGAACCACTGACAAAAATTTCAAAATAACATTTTTTAATATTTTAATGATTTAATTAAATTGACTAAAATAATATTAAATGGTCTAGACGAGAGCGGCAACAAGATACTGAGAGAGCGGCAACAAGGGAGGCAATAGAAGCTGAAATCTTAACGATAAGAGAGATAGCAATAGCAAGTCAACTATGAGAACACACTACTTCCTTTTTCAAATATATTTTCTTCCTTTTATACCAAATGGGTATCTTAAATCTATTATATTTCTCTCTCTCTCTCTCATTTCTTCTTATAATAACATAGCAAATAATTTCAGCTAGAACAAGCCTGCATCGCTGACCAATTACTTTGTTTGGCATTATAATAGACTTATACATATTTAAAAACTAGCAAATTCGGTGAGTGTTAAGAAAACAGATGGAGTTTTTGCCAACAAAAAAGTATACAAAGTATCATCATTATTCACCTGAACCATTTTGATCCAGGCATTACACACCCTTCGTGGTGGGAATGAGGAGAGAAAGATAGGAGAGGGGTTGCGGTGCAGTTAGAGAAAATGGGGGTGCTGGAAGCAACATCTGAAAGTTGTCCAACTAAAATTAGGCTTCAGTTTAGGGAGATTGGGCCAATAAGATTGGACGTTATATCTGGGCCGTAATATCATCATATAAGTAGGGGTTTTGCTTTTCCCACTCCCCCTCCTACTCAAAACACACCCCATAAGGGTGGGAAAAGACCAAAAGACCATTAATGAAATGGCTAAAGCGTTTTTTTTTTTAAAAATTCACCAGTTCGGACACAGGCATTCGAACCTATTCGAATAGAATCATCCGAGTGTGTTAAATATTGACACACACCTCTGTTATATGAAAATTAACTGATTCGGATGGAACCATCCGAACCAGTTCGAATATGATCAACCGAACGTTTCTCAAATTGATTTCCTGCTTGTTTATTCCAATACCAGTCTGACTAATTTCCATATTTGTTACTATCATGGTTTGTTTCCCTATTTAATATCTTGTGTTAGTATAAATAAATAAGAGTTTGTTTCATCTGTTTGTATCAGTCATACCAAACCGTAATCATAATCTGAAGTCTTTATTCTTTCTCTTCCATCTTTATCGGAAACCTAAACTTTAACACGGTATTAGACTTGTTCCATCCTACAACTTGTCCTGCTGCTACTATTCAGATGTGAAGTTACATGTTTGGGACTTTAATAATTGCATTCATAATCTTTTTTGTGGCTACTCCATCGTTATTTATCCACTGCTTGACAGGTGGTACAAAAGCATACCACATCATTTTGTTGACTCTCACTTCATCTTATGATTTTATATTGAGGTGTATGGAGAATCAATGTAGAATATGCATATGATGTGACAAGAGGAGAAAGGGAAAACAACAAATAAATAAATTAAGAAGGAAAACCAGAAATGATTGCTAGGCAGGGATACTGTTCGGATGGTGGTGTCCGAAAGGGTTCGGTTGCCTGCGTTCGAATCCGTTAAAAACACTACGTAGGGGAGGTTTCCATATAAAGGTAATTTTGAAATATTTGGGGTTTGAGGATGTGTTTGAGTGGGAAGGGGAGTGGGGAAAGTAAACACATATAATAGAGAAGGAGATGATGGTCCGTTGTTGACAAAAAAAAAAGGAGATGCCAGTTTGCATCCTGTATCAATATATGGAAATGTATATTTGATCAAAATAAGTTGATAAAAAAAATGTTTGATCAAAATATGGAAATGTATATTTGATATTAATAGGTAGTTCAATCATTTAGAATAGAGTTTTGCAACAATATTTATTATGAATTTTTAGACAATTTCAATTGAAATATTTAAAATCACTATCAATTTTATCTTTGAACGTGGTTTTTTTTTTGTTCTTAGACATGGACGAAGTTGACCAAATGTGTTTTTTTAAACAACAAAATTTAGGGTGAGGGGATGGCTCCCCAATCCAATGCAGAGAAGACTTTCAGGCTCTTTGAGCACTTACGAAGATAATCATCCCAAGAGGACTAGTGGAAATTTAAACCGAGACATCTAAGATACAACCCCTGTCATGCTCCCTCCGTTTCAAATTAATTATCGTTTAAGATTTCAGCGCAAAGATTAAGAAAATCAATAAATTAACTAAGTGACATGGTAATTTTACTAAATTAACCCCATCAATTAATAAATTATGTTGGTAATGTCTTTGGTTAGTGATAAACTACAATAACTAACAAGGGTAAAATTAAAAAGATTAAATTAATGATGCATTGGAATGACAAAGCGACAATTAATTTAAATTTTTTTACTTTTGTCTAAAACGACTACTAATGTGAAAATGAGGGAGTATTCAATTTGGTCCTTGAAATATTTGGTTGAGAGACCTTTTGCAGTTAAAAAAATTGTTTTTTTTTTTTTTTTTGCATAAAGGACTCGAGACCACTTTAACAATTTTGTGTAATTTTGTTTAGGCTAATTGGTCGTGATAATGATATTTAGGTTAATTGCGTTAAGATATAGTGACTTTCTTTAACGAATTTTTTTGGGAAAGCTTCTTTACCAAAAGCTTTCTCGGTATTTTTTTATTACTCTAATCCCCAAGATTGATAATTCCCAAAGTTTTGGAGAGCATCAGCCTATTTGTTTAATTGAGTGTATTTCCAAAATCCTTGTCAAGGTGTTAACTGGTGGATTGAAGAGAGTTCTCCCGAAAGTTATACCTAGTTGCCAATCCACGTTTTTGGGAGGTTGAAACATTTTAGAAGGAGTGTTAGTGGTAAATGAGATCGTAGATTTGGCTAAGAGAAATAAGGATGATTGTTTGCTCTTTAAGGTTAATTTTCAAAAGGCCTATGACTCTGTTTTGTGAAAGTTTCTGATTTACATGATGGAGAGAATGGGTTTTTGCTCGAAGTGGATTAGATGGGTGAAAGCTTGTGTTCTTTCTAGTTCCATGTCGGTGTTGGTCAATGGTAGCCCCACCAATACTGATTTCCAAATTAGAAGATGTCTTCGGCAAGGCGATCCACTATCCCCTATTATTTTCCTGATTGTAGCTGAGGGTTTGCCGACAATGATGGCCAAGGCGGTGGAGATTGCTTCGTTTGTTGATTATAAGGTACATGACAATATCCATTTCTCTATTTTGCAATTTTCCGATGACACTATTATGATGGAAAAGATATTTGGGGGAATCTTTGGAGTATAAAGTTGATTCTTAGATATGTTGAACTTGTATTGGGGTTGAAAGTCAATTTCCACAAGAGCAAACTTATCAGGATTAATGTTTCGGAGGAGTTTTTAGATTCGACATCTACGTTTCTTCATTGTCGCACAGACTCTATTCCATTTAAGTTTTTGGGTATCCCTGTGGGAGCAAATATTCCAAGATGGAGTTCAACTTGGAAACTAGTGGTTGACAAGCTTCGTAAAAGATTATCTTTGTGGCAAGGGTGATTTCTTTCTATGGGTGGCCGAGTAACTCTTATCAACTCTGTTTTAAATAGCACTCCGCTTCATTATTAATCTTTTTATTAGGCGTCGAAGACGGTGATAAAGAGTTTGATAAAGATTCAAAGAGACTTCTTGTGGGGCATAAAAAAATGATGTTTGGGGATTGTATTGGATGACTTGGGATAAAGTGTGCAGGTCTAAGGAATGTGGTCTAATGAAGAAGCTCCTTAGAGGGATATTCGTAGGTTTCGATATGGTGATTTGGGCTCCATCTTCTTCACTGAAACTTCTTCATCGGATAGAAGGCTAGATTTTTTGTGGTGCCGTGATCTTGGGGGGGTAGGTGAATATTGATTCTCCGAAGGTCGGTTTGAGCCGAATGTTAGGAGGGGGTTGGGAGATGGTCGTGGAGTGAATTTTTGGCATCACAATTGGATTGGGAAACACCCTTTGAAGCTGGATTTTGTTAATTTTTTTTTCCCAAGTTTCGCTAATCAGAATATTTAGGTTGCGCTAATCAAAATATTCAGCTTACTGATTTGGATGTTTGGAATCATAATAGTTGGCAGTGGAGTATTTCTGCTCTATCAATTGATAACCACCAACTTAGTAGAGAATGTAATGCCTTCAAGGATATTTTAATGGAGGTTAGATTATGAGGTGTGGCGATTTATTGAAGGCTGGATATTGGAGTCTTCAAAGCGTTACTCTGTTTCTGGTCTTGTTACCGCTTTTTGGTGTTAATCGATGCAACTAGTTCGGTTGCTGGCAACAATTTCTCTGAATTTAAAGGTCTTTGGAAGACTTCCATTCCATCGAAAGTTATTATTTTTAGGTAGAGGCATATTAACAACTCTCTTTTGATTCGTGATATGTTATTGTGGCGCCACATTATCCCTTCGGAGGAGGGGGCTTCGTGTGTTTTTTTTGTAACAGAAAATGTATTTAAGGATTGTATATTTTTTTTGAGAAGCCTTTAAAAAAATTGACAAAACTACTCAAAGGACTCGAGTAGTAATTGTGTCAAAAAAATTATTGTCTATTTAAATTGAACAAAAATGATTGTTTTTCTTATGCAATTTTTTTTGGACCAAGATATTGTTTTTTTGTTACAAATATTTTTGTTTTTGAGAACGTAAATGTAGTGTTGCCTGAATGAAGAGATGTTATTATGTTATGAGTATGAGTCAGAAATAACAGCGTCCAACGCAGTGCAAATGTGCAATCTATATTTAAATAAATGGATGGGAATGGTGAATTTGTTTTCTTTGCGTTGCGTTCCCCTGATAATATGCTGTGGGCCAGCGACAGCGACAGCGACAGCGACAGAGGAAGAAGGAGCCTTTCTCTTTCTCATCTCATCTCATCAAGGTAAAGTTGAGAAAAACAACTCTCATTCATTTCCTCTTTCTCTCTCTTTTTCTCAATTCTTTCCCCTTCTCTGCAATCAAATGGATCTCCACTCTAGAATTCCAGGCTAACCTCTTGATTCATGGCTCTGCCTTCTGATTCCTGATCCTTCATCTATTATTTCTCAATGGAGGTATCTTTTTATCAACTTTTATATCTTCTTTTCTCTTCAAAATCCCCAATTTAGGTTTTTACTTCCTTACACGATCTTCTCGCTTTGTAATATTGCGCTTTTATTCGCTTTTCTTTGATGAATAACGCCACCAAGATATTCCATCTGTTAATTGTTAACCAATGATCAATTCTCCCGAAGCGGGAATATCTTCTTTCCAATTATCAAATGAATTTCATACGGTGAGAAAGGGTTCCACTGTTTTGAAGATATTTACTTATTAGCATATTAGGGTAAATATTGCTGGAAGAGCTGTCAGAATGGCCCCACCCCATCACGATTCACATAACATGAACTGTTTTGTTTTTACTATTATTTGAATTTGAATTTATCAATTTAGCTAAACTCAACCCCAGAATGAGTTTCTTAGAATGTGGTTTTGGCCTAACTCAACCCCACAAAACCAGCTTGTAAGGTGAGGGTTGCATATGTGAGACTTGGGATTTTCCCCAATAAGCTAGCTGGGGCATGTGTATGGAATAGTTGAGCGTAGGAATTATGCAGATAGTTCAAAGTAGTTGTGAGTTTGGCCAAGTAGAATTTTGCTAATAACTGCATACTGTATTTTCTTGTCTGCTTCCTGGTTCACTTGGTAATTCTGGGTAGAATCTGGATTAAGTTTTCTTATGAATTTCGGGTAATGGCTCTCTGGATGAATATCTCCTATTGTGTTTGTTCACAATGTTTTGCATTCAAGACCACCACTTGCACAAGCAATACTAACTCTGAAATTGTGGTATAATATGTAGAAGGTTCCAGAGATGGAAAGCAAGACTGACAGTCACATGACATCAGCTGCCGCCTTTGTTGAAGGGGGCATTCAAGAATCCTGTGATGATGCTTGCAGCATATGCCTCGAAGAGTTTTGTCAAAGTGATCCTTCAACTGTAATATCCACTTTTGTTTTGAGTCACAATTATTGTTTCGCAAATATAAGAGAGCATTTGCTTACTTACTATCTCTTCCTTTATAGGTCACTGCTTGCCGCCATGAGTTTCACCTGCAGTGCATTCTTGAATGGTACATCTTAATATTCAATAGTTTTTCATGTTTGGGTCTCTCAAAATTCAGATTTTTAGTTGTATTAGCGGACTTGGCACGGTAGATTTTGATCAGTATCAATTAAGTTTATGCAAGTGAACTCAAATGATTTAAATGGTTTGATGTTGTGCCTGCTATAACAACGCTTAATGCTTCACAAAGAAAAAACTTGTTTTTAAGCCATGTTATAAAAGTCGAATTTTATGTTTAGTTACTTTGAGTCTTACATGCTTGAACTTGTTTGTTCTTGATTTTTTTTGGTGTTTACTTCTATTTTTTGCTTAAGACCAATTACTTTCTATTGTTATTTATGAATATTTCATGAATTTTTAGTTTTACTTTTTTTCCAGCATTTATATATATATATATATATATATATATATATATATGTATTTCACCTTACTTTTTATCCAGGATTGATTACTATGCCTACTAGTATGGATGCAAGATTCGTATGAAATTTGTTCTCTGAATAAATAAAGTGGCATTTCTGCTGCATCCTTATAATGATGGCAGTCTTAATTGAATATTAATGAAATCATAATTTCATTAACGTGTTCAATAGTATGAATTGGAATGATGTCCCATATATTTGGTTCTTCCCGACTTTTGTCATGTTGAGGTCATTACTCATTACTGCTGGTTATTACTTGTGATCTAAGAACTAGACTTTGCTGACACTATTTTGTATGTGTAGTTTGAATGTGTGTGTGGGAGGGGAGACTGTTCACTGTCAAAGATATTCTTGTTGTTTCCATATTTCTTAATACATTAGTCTTGGTTCTCATCAACACATTTGAAGATAAACGAATATATTTTAGCAATTGTTACCGGCTCTTGTTTGTAGGTGTCAGAGAAGCTCCCAGTGTCCTATGTGTTGGCAACCTATTAGCTTGAAGGATCCTACCAGGTTGGTTATGCTTTTTTTGCTATTAAGGATCTACATTATCTATGTTATCATTCTTTAGGTGATTATGTTATCAAACTTGTATGTATTTTTTGGCAGTCAGGAATTGTTTGAGGCAGTAGAGCAGGAGAGGAAGTGGAGGGCTACTCCATCAAGAAACACTGCTATTTTTCATCACCCTGCCCTTGGAGATTTTGGATTGCAGCATGTCAGTTATCACTTTCTGAGTGTTCATTTGTTTGTCTTATATGCACCTCATAAGTCTACCATTAATTTGTTAGCACCTTTTTCTCATTCTGCAGTTACGCATGGGAGTCAATGATGCTGATTTTGAAGAGCGAATACTTCAACATTTAGCTGCTACTGCAGCAATGGGAAGAACACATCACCTTGGTAGGAGGGAAGGGCAGCGAATTCGGTCATCTGCTCATGGTCATCCACACTTCTTAGTATTCTCAACTCAGCCTGTTGCACATTCATCAAGTCCTGACTCAGCTGCTGGAGGGGAAATGAACCAGCTGCAGTTCCTACAGGTAGTCCGTCTACCCTAATAACATCTGACGGAGATGAATCATTACAGCAGATTCCACATCTTCAAACTGAAAGCTCTTCTTCAACAACAAGTCACCAAGGAATTTACTCTAATGATAGGTTAGTTTTCATAATAAATGGAAGGTATCCGCGTAAACATAAAATAATGAAGGGAATATAATTTGCTCTATTTGTTTTCTTATGGACCATTATTGGTTGTGTGGATTAGTGAAATTAAATGGTGTGTATTTACTTCCTTGCAGAAGCTCTACTGCTCATTCATCCCCAGTAAACCAAGATGGAGCAGGATCGTCAGAATTCAATTCATTTTCTGATTCTCTACGGTCCAGACTTAATGCAGTGTCCCTGAGGTATGGTTGTTGGATTTTAGAGATACACTACAGTGTACCATAAGGAAACCTTGGGAGAGGGAGCCTAACTAACTGAATTACATTTCAGTTAGTTAGTTCACACCGGGTTGTGATCTAATGTGGTATTCCTTATTACAGTGTATAATGTATCTCTATTTATTGGAAATTAGTGGATGTGTGTGCATGAACTCTGTACTTTATCAAACCATTTTATTTGATATTACCTTATGTCTTAGATACAAAGAGTCAATTTCAAAGGGCGCAAAGGGATGGAGGGAGAGGCTATTCTCTCGAAGTTCTTCCATGTCAGATATTGGTTCAGACGCGAGAAAAGAGGGGGATGCTGGAATCGCTAGTGTATCTCGATTGATGGAATCCCTTGAAACTAGAGAAAATAATATAGTTGTGCGTAAATCTTTGTCAAATCATTTGGAGGATTGCTCCATTGCAGAGGCAAGCAACCAGAACAATGAAGCTAGTGGAGAAAACTCTTCACGTGACAATACTCCAGCTGCTTGTTCTGCTAGCTCACATTCAAGTTGAGCTCTCTCTTTGTTTCTATTAATGCATCTTTCCTCAGCATCTCATATTTGAAGGTGAGCTTTGATCTTTTCCTGAATCTTTGGAACAAAATATTTGCCTTCCATTTATAAACTACATAGCTATTTGGGTTCTTATGATTAATGTCACCAACTACTGTGGCATGCCTTTGTACTTGAGTATGATAGAGTTTCCCTAGTACAAGTGGATAGTGGATACCACCTTCATTCTTTCCTTTACAGTATCTAAAATAAGATAACAGCGAGGGATTAGTGAGGACTTGAGGCGGGGTGGGAGGAATAAATCGTTAAAATGTTCATTTTGAAATGCTTCTTTTAATTGCAGAAGTTTTGATGCCATAGTTCTTAGGAAATATCAAACTGCTTATTTGTGTACCTAATTATCTTAGTTCTATGACGTGATGAGGGTTTAATGCTTTCTATTTACCCATTCACACCTTTCAATCTGTCTTTTTAGTATCATGAATAATCAAAACTGCTTCCTTGCTTTTCATTTGCATCTTTTTGATTCACTACATAGTTCATGCTATCAAGTAAAAAGCAAGGTCTGTATTTTGAAACTTCATTTTGAAGTTGAAGGGGTACCAATGTACCACAAATTTATCTTAGAGTGCAACATGATTTTACTTACGCATGATTTTACTGTATTTGACTGCACCCCTTTGTCGCGTCTCTCGCGTATTTGGTCTCATCTGTGTTTTTGTTTTACTCAGGTTAACTGTTTCTCCAGACATGACATGCTGAGGAGCAGATACTTTGGAAATAGTCGTGGCTGTTGTGTTCTGGTTTACAATAAAAATTAGTCTCTGATAAACACCTTTGCTTAAAGTTAAAGCTATTGTTTCTATGTGTACTCCATTTTTGTGTCGAAAAAATAGTTAAGATTTGTACGCATTTAAAGTGTCTGGGTGGACGGCTCTTGGAAATTGCATGCATTCTGGACATCAAAGTACCTGTGTGAGAAAAGATGTTTTCATAATTGAAAATTCAATAGAACTTGCGCCCCTGATTTGTCGTGATACCCTTAATTTTTTGTGTATCAGTGGATATAATAGGCCCATAGTTGACGGTGGCCACTAGATTACATTTACATGCTGTTTTGGGACATCTTTGAGCTTATAATTTTACATATTAAGTCTCTCTCGAAGCTCTATCAATATGGATTGTGATCCACACTGCATTTAACATAGTCTACCTCTCTCTGTAATATTTTTTTAGTCATAATTAACCAACAGCTATGATTTAAAGAAAACCAAATATTCAAGGGTTCAGGTCCTTCTAACTGCTGTGGCTGCACAGTCAATTATGACTGCAGTGGATCAGCATCCTATCAATATATGCTTTTGAGATATCTCTATGAATCTCGATTCCTAACACGTTTCTAAGACAAAAGATGCTTCACCAAGATCGTCCATGTTAAAAGTAAGCATTTGTTTCATCTCATGAAGCATGCCAAGGTCATTATAAGCAATATATCATCCACATACAGCATAATAAATGAGTTTTCTCCCACGATCAACTTTATTTTCTTCAAATCTCAAGGAAGATACAATTCATCAATTTTTAATTCATCAATTTTTAATTTATAAATTGATCTTTTTAATTTACAAACTAAGTGCTCCCTTAGGTTGTTACTTGTATACTACCTAATTCAAATCACCATTCGAAAAAGTCGTTTTGACATCCATTTGATGCTATTTGAGATGATAGTGAACTAAGTGTGCCATCCAAAAAAGGAACCCTTAATTGATAGAAGTGAAAATGTCTCACTAAAGTATATGTCTTCCTTTTGAGTGAAATCCTTAGCTACCAATCTAACTTTGAATATTTCAATTTAACTGTTTGAGTCCATCTTTGTTTGAAAGACCCCTTTACTTTACAGCCAAAAGCCTTACAATATTCAATTGCTCGTATTGACTACATATAGCTTGTTGTTGTTGTCATCAACATTTTAAATGAAAAGAAGTTTGGCGTTATGGGAACTGAAACGTATTATTAGATAGAATATAATGTTGATGTTTTGTGTCACAATGGAGAAATAAAAAAAAAACGAATGTCATCGTTTAAGGCAAGGCAGAAAAGAAGAGAAGGTGATGCAAAAATGTGAGTGAGAATTGACATATGAACGACCGCATGAAGAGGAGAAGTGTATACATACAAACATTGTTTAAGGAAGATGAAAGTAAAAGGATCACTTCACGGGTCGGTCACAGTTGAAATGGAGCGTAGAAAATAAGAGGATATTCCATCATTCATTGTCTCCCGACACCGACACTTTAACACACGGACACACCATTCACGTTTCAGCTGGGCTCCTTTACCATTATTATTAAATAAATAAGCTTCGCATTTAGTCTGTTTTAGAGCAATACGGTGTACTAAGTGGTTCAAAGATGCCAATCTTTAAAATTAGATTTGTTTGTCTCAACTCACCTCAAACTCATTTTATGAAATTTGGTATTTGGTATAACATGCCATCTTCATTAATTTAAGATGGAACATTCATAACAACCAAACTATCCCTCAATCTCTTGTGTAAAGATCCTCTTAATTTTCTAAAAAGAAACTGAGGGTCAATTATTAAAACTTTGTGTGTATAAATATACATTCCTTAAATATTTGACATATATTTAGTATTTATGTACATTAATATATCTAAAGTTTTAATATGGGCCTTTAATTTCTTTACAATTGAGTGTCACTTATTAAAGTTTTGAGTGTATGAATATAAAAGATGTAGAAATATCTTAATATTGTATGCGGCTTGGCGGTAACTCCCGCCAATGCTCGCAAGGTTTTTTTTTTGTTTTCTTCTTCTTTTTTTTTGCCTTTTTCCCTTTTTTTTTTTCCTGTTTTTGTCACTTTTTTCCCTTTTTTTATCTCTTATATTTTAATGTTTAGTCTTTTTTTCTTTGATATATTTTTGTGTAAATCGATATCATCCAGGGTCGCGAGACTAATGTATTTGACGTATCAGAGATCCATTTAAGAGGTTGAACTCTGTCAACAAATGTTTTTTCATACGTATCAGTCAGTGATTGAACCCATGACCAAATGGTTAAGGGGCCCTCTTTTTTATATTTAAAGGAGTACATTGCAGTCCCAAAAAATTTAAGATATTTTAATATGTGATGTTTATTCTTCAATAATCAATTGGATGAAGTTTATTAAATTGGCGCTGCTCCCGCCAATGCCTTTTTTTTTTTTTTTGTTTTGTCTTTTTCTCTCTTTTTTTTCTTCAGTTTTTTGTCCTTTTTTGTCCATTTTTTATCTTTTATATTTTAAAGTTTTGTCTTTTTTTTTTATATTTTTTTGTAAATCAACGTATCCTCTAGGTGATTGTGGAGACTAATGTATTTGAGGTATCAGATATCCATTTAAGGGGTTGAACTCTCTCAACAAATGTTTTTCATACATATCGTTAGTGATCGAACCCATGACTAAAATGGTTAAGAGACCCTCTTTTTATATTTTAAGGAGTACATTGCGATCACAAAAATTTAAGATATTTTAATATGTGATGTTTATTCTTCAATAATCAATTGGGTGAAGTTTATTAAATTTATAGTTATAATTTAATTTTTATTCACTGATTATTTGACTATATATTTTACAAATCAACACCATTGTTCCATTGCCATAAGGTACTCGAAAAAGCGAGAATTCGACTTAGTGCTCCCGAATTCAATTCTCGCGATGGACAAACTTTGTATAGTTAAAAAAAGCGAGCCAATTTTTTTGGTTTCCTTTTTTGCGATTTGCCAATTTTTTTTTGGTTTTAGTTTTTTTTGTTATTTTTCTCTTCTTTTTTCATTTTTTTGTTTTTCTCGCTTTTTTTTTCTTCTCTTATATTTTAAGGAGTGATTTCTTGTCTCAAAAATTTTTAGATACTTAAATATGTAAATTTTGTTCTTCAATAATCGATTCGGTAAAAAAATTCATTTTGGTCATTTTGCACCAACGGGTATTAAATCTTTTCTTTAATTGGTTTTTATATTTTTATCTTTATTT
This sequence comes from Oxytropis ochrocephala, assembly GCA_020916435.1. Classification (NCBI taxonomy): domain Eukaryota; kingdom Viridiplantae; phylum Streptophyta; class Magnoliopsida; order Fabales; family Fabaceae; genus Oxytropis; species Oxytropis ochrocephala. The sequence continues at coordinate 112,180,172 of CM037091.1, read as the reverse complement.
AATATTTGAGTACATGCAGTGTTGCTGCATTGGCTCCGTGTGGGAATTTCAGCTACATTTACAATAGAATCTTCATCATCTTCTTTCAACGAGACATACAATCACATTTACAATAAAACCTCCATATTCTTTTTCAACTTTGTATAACTGCTCCTATTTTATCATGAGTTTTTCCTGAACCATACACGATACCCCGAGTGCTTCACTTTTTCATTGTATTGTCATTTTTTTCAATAAACAATTTCATTGAAAGGAGCATCATCCTTATGAATGAGAGAAAAAAAAATATACTGGACGATGTTCAATTTTTCTTTCTTATTATGGGTTCATTTTTTGTATTTGTATTTAATGAATGTTGATAATTATTAAAGTTCTTTAGACTTTTTCTTCTTATTTTATCTACAAAGGATGTTCAATTTAAATGTCTTTATTAAAGTTCCTTTCAAATTTGCGATCTGCAACTTTTTTTTTTTGTTTTAGTTTTTTTTTTTTTTTTCTCTTCTTTTTTCCATTTTGTTTTGTTTCTTTTGGTTTTTCTTGCTTTTTTCTTCTCTTATATTTTAAGGAGTGATTTCTGTCTTTAAAATTTGTAAATACTTAAATATGTAAATTTTGTTCTTCAATAATCGATTCGGTAAAAAAATTCATTTCATGAAAAAAACTACGAAAGTCGATCCTAAAAATGTGGTTTGGTGTACTTGATCGTGAATTTTTTTAATTTTGTAACAAAATGTCTAAAGTGAAATGTTAAGTAGTGCGTTTTTGAGTACTTAGGGATTGAAAAAAAAATTAACTCTTCAAATACCAGAAGTTTGGTAAAATATAATAATAAGTTTGTGAAAAATCAAAGTACGTAAAGTGGGATGCTAGCAGTGTATTTTAGGGTACTTTAGGACCCTAAAAAATTGTAGATGTTCAAATACACGAAGTGTGTTCCTCAATAACCATCTCTTTTTGATTTTATAATCTTCTTATTTAAATTATAGTTTCAATTTAATTTTATCTACGGGAACTTCAGTCACATTTACAATAGATCATCAATCGTACTCTTTCAACTTTCTTTATGTGCTTCTATTTTATTAATAATTTCCATCAAATCCATCACGATACCACGTGTTTCACTTTCTATTTTATTATCTTCTTTATTTTGGTCATTTTGCACCAACGGGTATTAAATCTTTTCTTTAATTGGTTTTTATATTTTTATCTTTCTTTAATATTCGAGTACATGCAGTGTTGCTGCATTGACTCCCCGTGGGAATTTCAGCCACGTTTACAATAGAACCTTCATCATCTTCTTTCAACGGGACCTTCAGTCACATTTACAATAAAACCTCCATATTCTTTTTCAACTTTGTATAACTGCTCCTATTTTATCATGAGTTTTCCTTCAACTATGCATGATACCCGAGTGCTTCACTTTTTCATTGTATTGTCCTTTTTTTTTCGATAAGCAATTTCATTGAAATGAGCCTGAGGGTGCCCATCTCTTTACAATGAGAGAAAAAAAAATATACGGAGTTTGTTTAATATTTCTCTCTTATATGGGTTCATTTTTTGAATTTGTATTTAATGAATGTTGATAATTATTAAAGTTCTTTAGACTTTTTCTTCTTATTTTATCTATAAAGGATGTTCAATTTAAATGTCTTTATTAAAGTTCATTTTAAATTTATAATATTTTTTATTTAATTAATATTTATAATTTAATTTTTTATTCACAAGAATTAGATTTTATATTTTACAAAGTTACTTCATTTGCCTAATGGCATAAGCTACTTATTAGATTTTATATCACAGTTGACAAGCTCAATGTTGACCAGTACAAAATTTTCTTTCAAGTACGATGCTATATTATTCTTTCGAAAGAAATTAATTACTCGATTATACGATGAAATTTAGCCATAATTAACTTATGTCTATAGGGAGTTTCACGTAAGCATAATTAACTTATTTTTCACCAGAGCCTATAAATATAAGTAACCCCCCATTTGTTACACCTGGTAATATTATTTATGTATTGACCCGTCCAGAGGACGGGTATTGAGGCTAGTACATTTCTTAAATATGCGTTATAGATTTGACAATTTTTTTTAAACATTTATGTGTATTAATAATATATCCAAATCTGTAGTAATTAACCCTCAATTTTTTTAGAATATGTTTGAGAGGAGGATTTGGAAGGGTTTAAGAGGGGAGGGATTTGTCTATATTTTAATAAAAACAAAAATGAAAGGATAACATAATAGATAATGATAAAACATTGTTAATTACCCTTTTTTTTGGTAGTAGTAGAGAAAACAGGAACAAAAAGAAAAACAAACAACAATTAAATTCTTAGGAAGGAGACTCTTCAAACATCATCACTAAGCAATGTCTCTAAGGTGGGAAGCAGATGCTCCATGAACACGGTCCCATGACCAGAAGAAGCGCCCAACTTAGCCAAGAAGTCTGCACATGCATTCCCTTCACGCAAAATGTGTATAAACCGAATACTCCAACTCTTTGCGATCAGCTCCTAGTGCTCAGAATGACTGTCGCATATTGATGCCAAGGATTAGTAGGCTACTGAATCAGAGAGATACTAGCAAATGTGGTTCCTCTCCCCTTCATTTTGTAACTTTATCAATTGAAAATTGAAAATCAAAGCTCTCCCTTCCTCCCTCTTGGTAAACCCTTCATCCAAACATACCCTTAGAAAATTGAGAGGATATTTACTTCAATTTTAGTTTAATTTATACAATTTATACAAATGAAATACTACTATGTCTCTCCTTTGTTGGTTGCCTTGATAATTTCATTTAGGGGTGTTCAAAACCGAACCAAACCAATAGGAAAACCGCAAATCGAACCAAACCAAACCGAAACCGCAAAAAGCGCTTTTGATCGGTTTTTGTTCGGTTCTTTTTTCATTGCATCATGGTTTGAGTTCGGTTCGCGGTTTTGTTTTCCAAAACCGAACCAAACCTAAACCAAACCAAACCGCATAAGTAACACTAAGGCTTGTTGAATTACAACCTTCCTTACTAACTTATATACTTGATTGCAACTACTACAACCCAACTCTCACTCACTTACTAGCCCAAATCCAATTAATTCTTTGACTCACTTACAAATAATCCATATTGTTATGCTATATTTAAAAATTACAACAAAATATTTCATTCAAATTCTTTTAAACATTGTCTTAAATTTATTTGAAAAAATTAAAAGAGAGTGATTTATATACTACATATATTTGAGTAGATTTTTTCTTAATGATTTGTGTTAGCCTTTTTATGTTAGTTAATTTTAACTCCGCTTTAAATTAATTTTGTCTTGGAAAAACCGAACCAACCGAACCAATCCAAACCGCATTGGTTTGGTTTGGTTTTATTTTGAAGTCAACGAACAAACCAAAACCGCGATGTAATTTTATGTTGCGGTCAGATTCACTTTTTTATCTCAAAACCGAATCAAACTAAAACCGCACCGCTAACCCTCCTAATTTCATTAACATGAGGATGTCGACTTTTGAATTCAAACCTAGGTGTGAGGATGAGAGTAGTGTGTGTAATATTTATTTATCATATTTTATCTGAGTAAAGCAGTAAAACAAAAAGAATGAATGAAACACTAGTACTAAAATGATGGGTTGGCTTAAAAAAAAACACATGGAGGTGTGCCTATGAGTCTATGACTGTTCTGTGAGAATGATATCATAACAGCGCATCAGTTTCCGTGTGGTCCCTAATACAGGCTGTCAAAGAATAGTATGGCAATGCAATGCTGCTTGCTAGCTAGCTAGCTATTCTCTATTCTATTTCCATCACAATCCTTCTCTCTCACCCTCAAGTCCTAACCATTAAGCAAAGCAAAGTGAGAGTAGTAGTCTACTATCTATCTATACCATTAACCTACTACCAAAATACCAATCTTACCCTTTTTCCAACTATACAATTTTTGGATATTTATGTAATTTCCTTTTTTCACTTTTTAAAACTTTTCCACTTTTTCAAACTTTTTCACTCTCTCTCTTCACACTTTTTTCAAACTTTTTCATCTTTTCACTCTCTCCTACTCTTTCTTCCCCTAACTCTCACATTTTTCTATTTTTCACAATATTTCTACTTTAATTTTATATACATTTTTAATCTCTACGGGAAATATTACATATCATTGTTAAATGTTTGGGGGTAATGTTCTGACTAACCGAATAATAATTTGAAACTTTTTGTTTATTTACTTTAAATTAGTCTTGATTTTCACGGGGTAATGTTCGAACTAATTAAATTATGTCTAAATCTATTAATAAAAACAACAAGACAACACCCGTGCGTATGCACGGGTATACTGCTAGTGACATTGAAACACAAAGTCTTTGAGACTGAGACTCACCAACTATACCCCACTAAACACGCCATCTACCTAGCTTAGCTAGCTTCCTTCTTCTCACTCCACTTTACCCTCCATATTCATTCTCCTTCACCCACCAAAATATACAAGAACAAAAAAGACTAGTACCTAACACTGCCTCTCCCTATTCACGAGCACCATGGATATCTGTGGTGTCTCCGTTACAATCTTCATTCTCTGCCTTCTACCACTTCATTCCGCATTCCCTAACAACTCTTCCGCTCAAATCAACTCCAATTCCATCCTCGTTGCTCTATTAGATTCCCATTACACCGAACTCTCTGAACTCGGAAAAAGCCCTTCTCCTTCAAAAACTTGAAGACGCCGTCGGTAACCACAATCTCACTATCTTCGCTCCTAGAAACCAAGCCCTTGAACGTGACCTTGACCCTGAATTCAAACGATTCTTACTCGAACCACGAAATCTCAGGTCACTTCAAACCCTATTAATGTCCCACATTCTACCATCTCGAATCGCCTCTCACCACTGGCCTGCCACCGACCGCCGTCACCAATCCCTCTCCGACCACCGCCTTCACTTAACCACCAATCCTTCCGGCAAGAAATCTGTTGACTCCGCTGAGATCCTCCGTCCAGATGACGTCATCCGCCCTGACGGCGTAATCCACGGGATCGAACGTCTTATAATCCCACGCTCCGTTCAGGAAGATTTCAACCGGAGAAGAAATCTTCGCGCCATCTCCGCAGTTCTCCCGGAGGGAGCACCAGAGGTAGATCCACGAACCAACCGATTGAAAAAACCAGCACCAGTACCAGCAGGTGCTCCTCCAGTTCTTCCAATCTACGACGCATTGGCGCCGGGACCATCACTAGCACCAGCGCCGGCACCTGGACCAGGAGGTCCACGTCATCACTTCAACGGTGAACGACAAGTGAAGGATTTCATCCACACACTTCTTCATTACGGTGGTTACAACGAAATGGCGGATATTCTGGTAAATTTAACGTCGTTAGCAACTGAAATGGGTCGTTTAGTTTCTGAAGGTTATGTGTTAACCGTTTTGGCTCCAAACGATGAAGCGATGGCGAAATTAACGACGGATCAGTTAAGTGAACCAGGTGCACCCGAAGAGATTATCTATTATCACATAATTCCTGAGTATCAAACGGAGGAGAGTATGTACAATGCGGTTAGAAGGTTTGGGAAAGTTCGTTACGATACTCTCCGTTTGCCGCATAAGGTTCTGGCTCAGGAGTCTGACGGTTCTGTTAAATTCGGTCACGGTGATTCCTCGGCTTATCTTTTCGACCCTGATATTTACACTGACGGAAGGATTTCCGTTCAGGGTATTGACGGTGTTCTTTTCCCTCATGAAGAGGAAAATGACAAACCTACCCCTATTCGACGCACCACAACTCCTCTTGTTAAAGTCGCAGCCAAACCCAAGAGGAGAGGTATGTTCTTTATCAATTACAATTAATTATTTAATTAATTAATTGCTTCATTATCATTATTACTATTAATTAATTGAAGAGTTTTGTACTATTACTACTACTATTTGAGATATTATCAGATTGAGGTAACTTTAATTTTATGTTTGGAATTAGAGAGTTGTGATTTTTTTAGATTTTTATGTGTGGTCATCATTCTTGTGGTTATTCTTAATAATTTTGTAGTAGGCTTTATACTTTTTTGGTATGCCTAACTTAGCACTTGGTACACCCCCCTTTGTGCATATGAAAAGAGAAAAAATAATTATTTAGGAGAGAGTGGTGATGATTGAGAGAAAGGAGTCTAAATGAGGAAGCTAGGAGGAACTTGCCAAATACTAGTAGTGGAGATGCTGAGAAAGGGTTTTTCTCTAATTAGCTTAATTTCTGTTTAGTCTGATTACTCTGTCCTAATATGTTTCAAGTAATACATGTGAATATTATTAAATTAAATCAAATAACATAAAAATAAATCAGTGTGCCAAGCTGTGAACCACATTCTACTTTCGGTGCTGAAACGGTTTGTCAGGATCTGAGACAAGCTATTTTTATTTTTTATTTTATTGTTTCGTACATAGTACTATCATTTATTTATGCGGTATTAATATATTATTTAGTCAAACTATATATATTGTTTTGATTAATTTTAATTTTACTACAATTTAATCATTTGACACGCATTAAGGAGAGATATAAAATTCATTGGTTGCAACCACCATTGGAATAGTTTTATCTTGTATACATGTGAAAATGCAATAGAATTAATTGCCTTTGGTATTAGTTGACTTAACATTTTATTTTTACTTAATTGCACGTGGCAGGGAAATTGCTGGAACTCGCCTGTAGTGTGTTTGGCTGCTCATGAAATCGCTTTCTCAACTAATCGCTTAAAAAAATAGAAAACAAAAATAAAGAGTGAAGTTATGTAAACTTGATGAATGGTAAGTTTACCCACTCACTATTAGTTGGTTGGTCTCTCTCTTTGGATGATAAACACTTTGATCTAATGTCCATTTTATTCACATGCATTGTGCAGTTGTAGAGTAAAGATTTCAATACAAAAAATGATGCTTCGTGAATCTATATGATGAGAGAGAGAGAGCGATTGAGTTGTTGCAGGAATATTTCGGTGGGAAACTCACACAGAAGATAAATTTTCTGTCATTTTGTTTCATACTGTAATTACATATATCATTTTTTTATTAAATTTTTATTTTTATTTTATGTTTATTCACTGTCTCTGTCTCTGTCTCTGTCTCTGTATGCATAAATAACTTTCCAATACGACGCTCCTTTCTCGCTTGCATATTTTTCTTTTCTTTTTCTTTTCCTGTTTGTACGTGAATCAAATTTATACATAATCATCTACTTAATTATTATGCCTTCAACTTCAAGTACCAACTCGTTTTGGTCGGCAACTTCATTTTTAAATGAACACCATAGTTCATATTATTTTTGAGTAAAACTTCATGCTAACTCTTTTAAATGACTTGTGTTTATTCTTCTTTATAAATTGGTCATCAGGAAATTTTATTTAATAATGATAAAAAATTAAAGGAAAGTATTGACAGAGTTTAATGGTACAATTATTTTTCATAAAAAAGGTAATGAAATGGACATCTCAGCGGAAGGTTACAAAAAGAAGTGGACTTGTGCTTTGATTTTGCATCACTTCTTTTTCATTATTTGTAAAGCTTTTGTTAAGGGGGTTACTTCATGGAAAGCTAAATTAATGGTTGAAATGGGAGAAGAGGAAGTGGTTGTGGGATTAATTATATAGAGAAGAAGACAGAGTAGGTAATGGTGTTGCATCGCTGGGCCTCCAACGCTGTCGGTGATTATATTAAAAGCCTCTTGTGTAATGTCACGTTTATGCTTTTGTAGGAAACACATTGCTATCAAAGCTGTCCCCAGGCCCCAGCAGTATAGGATTATTCCTTGATTACCCAACAAATCATTCCTCCCCATACCTATATTCTTTCTTAACATATTTTTTCTCAAGGGAAGCAAAATTCGCTGAACTCAACAACTAGCCCAAATGTCACTCCTACAATAATAATAAAATAGAGAAAATAAGATGCGGCAAAATTTCCAAAACAATAAAGAAACAGAAGAGATTAAGGGTGAGCTGCCAAAATTCTGTGTGCTATAACATATTAACATTGACTTCAAATGAAGTTACAAGACATTTTTTATTTTATAAAATTAAAGTTTATTGGTAGAGTCTAGGAAAATCATTAGAAACACCCATGTCAAATCCAGATCATGATTCTCAGCAGTTGCAATCAATTGTAGAGTTCTCAATTTAGCACAAATGTGTGTTGGAGAGATACTTTAGCTAGAGATATTTCTGCGTGACTGTAGGTCGCGAAAGGCCGGCCTCCAAGTACACCATGCCAACTTATATGGAGCTAATCGATTAGCACGAGCTTTTAATACGATTAGGAACTCTTTGAAAGTGAAATTGATACAAAAGTTGATTGATTCTGATGAGAAATTTACTTATGTATAGATCAAATTTCACGTAACTAATATATATATATATATATATATATATATATATATATATATATATATATATATATAACTAACTAAGAATTGTAAAACTAACTCTAACCGAATTACCTAACAAACTAACTATAACTACCAAGCTATATATCTAATAGACGGTTCAAAAGGTGGATCGATTCGACTAAACTTAAGGTTCTAATTGATTAACATCTTTCTATTTTTACTTCACAAAATAGCATATTGGAGGGTGGTTATAAGGTGCATTAATAACCATGCTTCAGTTGTGCTTTGGTGTTTGAAGTACTTAGCTTCGATGCTTCACTTGTGCTCTGAAGGTGTTTTGGTAGTATTGGTGTATCTTTTTTAGCTTCGGTGTAGCTTGCCCAAAGAAATACTTTGGTGTATCCTTTCCCATCTTTTTTATTTTTGCAAAGATGGATTTTTTTTTTACAAAAGTAAACTTATATTTAATTCATACTCAACGTAAAGATACAAGCCGACTACAATAAAAAAATTGGATGCTAGCGAAGTCCCTTGATGCCCGAGTTAAGGAATGAGCAACAAGGTTAGCTTGCCTCCGGATAAAACTAACCGTATAGTTTTGTGAGTTCCTACATGAGTTTAAAATAGAGGCAAATTCGGTAACAAAACGACACACTCCTCGAATACCACCGACCACTGTTTTGCAATCCAGCTCAATGGTGACTCTCTGGATGTGTAATTCTTGAAGTCATTCGACTGCAATTAATAAACCCAAAGCCTCTGCCTCCTGTGGTGGTTGGGAGCCATAAAAGCATGTCGTCTTCGCTTTAACAAAGAGGCCCTCACAATCCCGAATACATAGACCAATACCAAGCGTGTTATCATCAAGCAGAATTTGCATTGACATTACATTTTACACTCCCCTGCTGCTTTGGACGAATCCAGCGATGAGCAATTTGAAGCAAGCATTCATTGTCGCCCTTTATTCTTTATTCTTTATTCTTATGTGATGTTCTTTGCCGTGATGTTGTTGTTGTGTTGTTGTAAAAAAGGCGCTTTATTCTATTATTGCTTTATTCTTTGGGGAAGCGCCGCTGCTTTGTTATTCTTTGTCCCCGCTTGCTAGTGGCGGACCTATGTCTTTATTCGGGGTTCGAGGTGAACCCCCTAAACAAATAAAATTAGCACCGAAACCTTAGGAAAAAACATTTTTGTACCCCCTGAAAAATATTTTTTGCACCCAAGTTCTTAGTTTTGCACTAAAGTCTTTAGTTTTGCACCACTCTAATGCACCACACTCACATAATCACTCACAATCTCACATTTTTTATTATACTTTTTGCGATGAATGTTTGAAAAATTAATATTGGTCTAGTGCAACATAAGTTGTGAACCTATTTAAAGTCTTATTTTTATTAGGGTTTTTTTTCACCCCCCTCCTTCTCTCTCACACCCCCAAAATACCAAAACGGACAAATATGCCCTTTGTTTATTTTTTTAAAAAAATTTAACTTGCCCGGATTTACCTCAAATATTGGTAAACCCGGTTCATAAATCTGGAAAAAAAATCTGTTTCGTGGGGTTTCTCGGATTTACCTCATAGGTAGGTAAATCCGGTTCACAATTGTGAACCAGATTTACCTACCTATGAGGTAAATCCGGGAACCCCCCCTTTTTTTTTTAATTTTATTTTTAAAAAGATACGCGCCTGTTACGATTTAAAATACGATACGAACGCGTTACGATATACGAGTAAAGATACGTCTAAATACGATCTAAAATACATCAAAATAGACAGACAATAACGCCTATGATCCTACTACTCCCCGTGACTTCCCGTCATCGCTTGCCCGAAAAATCCGCGGTGATGCGGAGGCAAAGAAGAACGCTCTATGATCACGTGTAGCAACCGCTCTATGAGGAGCACTCACTTTGGCGTGGATCGCCCGTCTATTTTAACGTATATTAGTTCGTATTTAGACGTATCTTTATTCGTATATAAATAACGAAGTTCAGATTATCATATTCTAAATTGTGCGGACACGTATCTTTTAAAAAAATTAAAAAAAAAAAAAAGGGGTTTCTGGATTTACCTCATTGGTTGGTAAATCCGGTTCCCATGTAATTTTTTCAAAAAAATTTAAGCAGAAATACCATTTTGTGAGGTATTTCAGGAAATTTTTCTAAAATGTTTTTTTTTTTTAAAAACTGAAGGGTAATTTTGGAATAAAATGGGTTATGGGGGTGGGAGGGAGGATGTGGGGGGTAAAAAAGAAAACCCTTTTTATTATATTTTTAGCGATGTGTGTGTCTGAAATTTTTTGCATCCCCTGACCCAGGGTCCTAGATCCGCCAGCTTCTCTTCTTTGTCCAAATGTTGAAATAGGCCTACGCGCCTGCCAATGATGCAAATACTCCATTGCACTTGAAACTGCGAACCTAATTGGTTGGGTAATATTCTGCCATATTTTTTCATTCCGTCGCTTCCACAAACACCAAATAATCATAGTCACACCTTGGTTGGGTAATATTCTGCCAATGATGCAAAGATGGACCTTTATTAATAATATCCTCTAAGTATGAGAGTATACCCGTTGCCTCATTTGTAAACCCTCAAAACATATTAGGGGTGCAGGTTTTCCACTTTAGAAAAACTCTCTGATTTTGTGTGGAAGTTAACTTCTGACCGACGTGGATTTGTGAAAAGAACATAAGAATGTACTCCCTCCGTTTCTATTTCAGGTTTGCCACTACCAGGATATTCAAATTCAGTTCATTTAAATCAGTTCTAGGTTCTGCTAGCATATTCAAGTCAAGCTCTAACGTTGCCTTATTTTCTTCCATAGAGATGGACTCTGAAACATAATTGGCTTCTACACCCATTGAGTCTTCCACTTTTGTTAAATCCATTGAGTCTGGCGCAACCACTTCTCCGGAATCCATGGAGTCTTCAACTCTCTCTACATCATCCATTAAGTCTGCCACCAATTCTTATTAGAAATATATTTAGTTTGTTAGATTATTCTGTTAGAGTTAGTTTTCTAGTTACTAGTTTGTTAGGTAATTCGGTTAGAGTTAGTTTTTTAGTTACTAGTTTGTTACATATTAGTTTGGTGAGATTGGATCTATATATATATATATAAGATCAAACTCTTATTGTAATCAATTACCTTTTGTATCAATTTCACTTTGATGAATATTAGAGTTTCTTAACCTTTTCCCTCCTATCTTCTATGGATACCATATTCTTCAATATGGTATCAGAGCAAACATGCTATCCTCCATGAAGATTGCTTCTGTTGCATTTCGCTATACGTTATTTATTTTTCTTTAATCAATTTCATTTTTGTTTCAATTTTCATTTTACTTTCATTCTTTCTTCTTCTCGGTCTCTTTCTAATTTTTCCCTATGTTCTTGTCTAATATGTGATTATTTGCATTTGTGATTCCTGAGTGTGTCTATTTCTGTAACTTTCCTTCTCCAATTCGATTCTTGAAGTCTCTAAATTTCTTTCAACTCGTTTTGCAATTCTTGCAGTTCTGTTTTGCGATTCCGCTTCATTGTCCTCCTTTCATTTTGGTTTCCCATGATTGTGATCTGAAGCGGAGATCCGATTTTATTTTTAGTCGAGTTTTTAATTTCGTTCTCGATCTAAATCCTCGTTGCTTCTTCTCCACAAAATCTATTCGTGGATCATCTTACAAGCAATGTGGAAGAGATATTTGAGTCTGTGTTTGGTTACATGTTTGAATGGTATGCTGGTGATGATCTTCATTTTGCACTCTTGGTGTTTGTGCTTTGTTTCTCACAACGTTTCCTTGACTTCTCTACAACAACCACCACGTATCTGTATTGTTTTTTTTTTTTGCACTAGTGTGTGGCTCGGTGATGACTTTGTTCACAAAATTATTTGGTGTTGCAACACGCACCGCATTTGCTGGGCTGAAGAATGCACACTTAGCTAATACATATGTTCTGATTCGAGGCTTGGTGTGGCCTGTTTTACTTGTTGGATTGGTTGCTCAAGGTGCAAGTCTTGGTATGAAAGATTCTTGGGGACCCTTGAAGGATTTGGCTGCTGCCAGTTTTATAAATATGGTTGGGGACATAGTTTTGTGCAGCTGTTTAGGTTATGGGATTTCCTTTTGGGATTGTTGGAACATCTGTTCCTTTATTATTCCCTTACATTTTTACACCTGATCATATGGTCTTCCTAGTTTAATTTCTACCGATATATTTCCGGTATCTCTCATTGTAATTTTCTTTTTTGATTTGATGATGTAAATTTATATTGTTCATTCCAAGCTAGAAGCCTTGTGAATGCCTTCTAGCTTGCGGGGGACTATTAGAAATATAGTTAGTTTGTTAGGTTATTACATTTAGAGTTAGTTTTCTAGTTACTAGTTTGTTAGGTAATTCAGTTAGAGTTAGTTTTCTAGTTACTAGTTTGTTACATATTAGTTTGGTGAGATTAGATTTATATATAAGGTCAAACTCTCATTGTAATTAATTACCTTTTTGTATCAATTTCATTTTGATGAATATTAGAGTTTTCCCTCCTATGGATACCATATTCTTCAATAATTCTCCCAAATTCAGAGTCTTCAACTCTCTCTACATCATCCATTCAGTGTGCCACGACTTCTCCCAAATCCATGAAGTCTTCAACTCTCTCTCTCTCCGACCATTGAGTCTGCCACCACTTTTATTGAATCCATGGAATTTTCAACACTCTTTGCATCCAGATCATTCCATATACTCTTGAAGAAGTGTGGTATAGTCGATGATTCATTTATCAGCAATAATATTTTTTTGGATAGCAACAAGTAATGATAGAAATCTTGGAAACGTAAATAAAAAGTAATGATACTTTTTTTTTACAGTAAAAAGTAATGATACAAATATTGGAAAGAGGAAAGTCTAATACTTAATGAGGATATTATTGGAAAACAATAAATATTGCTAAAGTGACACATAATTAGACACAGAAAAAATGGCAAACAAACAATTAAATTGAGGCGGGGGGAGTATTAGCAAAAAAGGGGTGCAAATAAGTAACCTTATTGCTAGCTATGTCTTTGCCCATTACTGACCTGTTGGTATTGTTAACACCCTTACCCATAACCCCCCCCCCCCCAACTGAATTAAAAAATGAAAAAACTGCTCTTGTTTTGTCTTTTGTTTTTTTATAAATTGAATATTCTCTGCGCATTTGCTCGATTCGGGTAGGAACGCAGATCGGTGACAAAACAGAAATCAGTGTGTTGATTAAGCTGGAAAAGATCCCAGTCATCTCATCTATGCGCTCTTGAGTGTTTTTTTTATTTTAATTTTCTTTTAAAAATGCATAATGAAACTGTTATTTTTCCCATTTTTTTTATTTTTAAAATAGATATTATAAACTAGTAGTACATGTAAAAATGGTCTTTATGGCGATATTTTTTCAAAATAAAGGGTTAAATATGTTTTAGCTCTTATAAAATTTCATAATCTATTTTTAATCTCTATAAAACTTTCATCGACTTTTTGTTCTCACAATATAAAATGTCAAGTTATGTATACCTTTCAAATTTTTGAATGATGTTTTGCAAATATGTTAAGAACATTATAAGCATCTGCCCCACAAAAACAGAGTTTTTTTGATCAAGAAAAGAATTAAATATCGATTTTTAAGCGTAAAAATACTCTAAAAAAATGCGAACCTTGAAAGCAATTTTTGAACGTATTTTGTAGAGTTTTCTATCATAATACATAGAGTGTATCTGCAAAATTTGGTACCATTCAGATAATATCTCTATTTATTTATTTGTATAGATTTTGTCATTAGTGCACAATATCTATTGGCTTTGTCGATGACTACTCTACGTCTGGAAACTTGGTTGACCACGAATACCCGGCTCGTGTGGTTCTCTCCTCCCAATAAAGTTTTTGCCGGTCCGTGTGGTTCTCACCACGAATACACGTCCCGTGTGGTTTTATCTTCCCAACAGAGATTTTACTACACACAAAATTTGAAATTCGAGATATTTGGGTGGGATCCATACTTAGTTACCGCTCGGAACGATCTTTGTTGATAAGTCATTGTCAATAGAAAAACAAAGTACAAGAAACAAATCACTTAAAACGTTGGTGTCTCTTCAATAAGATACCATATACATAAACGGCCTGATAAATAATGAACTAAAAAGGCATTTTAACAAATACATCACAAAATAAGAGCAACACTTGAAAGTTAAAAAAACAAAACAACTCTTATTTGCAATACATGTTTACTACGATGAAAGCAATCTTTATATTCACAACAATAATAAAATAATTAATAACATAAGTCCTAATCTTAAATAATTATCAAGTTGATTGATATGATTCTACCCTCCAACAGAAACCTCATATGATACAATCTCAGATGTAGTTGAAGTTTAAGGCACTGCATTGTTTGGAGGATGATCGATCTTGTTCTGTCTCATCAGATTGTTGCTCCATATCATTTTTGCATTCAGAATTGTTTACATCTGGATTTTGCCATTCTTCATTGCTTTCTCTGCTTCCATTTTCTTGACACTTCACCTTGGCTTGGGTTTTCCTGATCAGTTTCTTTGAAATCACAACATCTTTATGACCCTTTATCTTTGCCTTGGTTGAATTATTTTCTTGTTGTTGTTGTTTCCTAGTGGATTTGAACAAGACCTATCTTCTTCAGCATTGTTGTTCTTAGCAGATGGTTTGTGCCTTCCAAGCTTTGGAGATCTTGCTGCGGGTTGTTGGTATCTAATTGGAACATGGAAGTGATTGAAGTATCGTGATCGATGTCCAACAACACGACACATAAGTGTCAGATACTAGACACATTACATAGGTATTAGCCAAGTGGGAGTAAATAGGATAGATTAGTTACCTTCTTCAGCTCAACTTTTGGAGGTGGTTCCTTGTAAAAAGTTGGCATTGGAGTTGCTTTGAATGTCATGCTCTTTCTCAATTTCTTGATCTCTGCCTCTTGGTTTTCCTGCCAGCAATCCAAAACAAAAACATGTAGAGAATAAGCTAAAAGCAGCAGATAAGCTAGCTATTAGCAATAGCTGAAACTCAAACCACAACACGGAATGATGATGATGATATAATAAGGTTCTAAAAAGCCGAAAACGGCATTGACAAAACTGTCTCGATAGTGACCGTTACCGCGACAAATAATTTTAATAAAATTTAGGTATTATTGTGATTAATTCACACCGCGACGACCGCAACTTATAACGCAACGGCCGAAATCGCGAAAACCTTAACGTGACCGCGACCACTATTTAGATACATACCTTTGATTTCTCTTGTTGGTTTGTTTTCTCTGCTTCCTTAGCTAGAATTTTTTCCTCCAGCTTAGAGAAAAACTGAAGAAAAAGAGCTAAAATAGGATGAATATCTAAAATTTGCTATAAATAACATCAATAATAGGGTGTAAGGTTCCAGAGACAACCTCCTTCCTCTTTTCAGCTCTTTCTTCCAATCTGGAGGAAAATCCAAAGCCGCTGTTTCTCTGATGAGTAGTAGCACTTCTGATAACATATATATATATATATATATATATACATGATAAAGTTTTCATTAAGGTTAGTGCTGCAATGTAGACACTTGAACAGAATTAAAATCCTAATTAATAGGACAGTAATAATATAGTATAAATCATACGAAGTTGTTGAGTGAGACTGAGAATCATCATCCTCTTTATTTGGTTTTGCATTTTTTGATGAGTTTGAAATCTGATCAGCAGGTCTGCAACAAAGTAAAAACTATTAGGTTACAACAATATAAACCTTAAAATTCAATCAAAATGTAAAGAAGGATTGAGTAAACTTAGAGAGATTGGAACATACAGTGATGCCTCAGATGTTTGGCTCTTGTTGACTGCAACAACTGAAGTTGACCTTCCAAACTAGTACACAAAAGTAACAAGGAAACAAGTTACTCCCGCTGGTCTCATGTATAAGAGAAAAACGTAGTTTTAAACTCGTTGAATAACTAAATCAGATATACTTATTAGTTATTCAATGACCAGATACATTAATTATTCAATGAAAGTACTAAAACTGCACGCAAAGAAAGGCAATGAGGAAAAAGAATGAGTACCGGAGAACGTTTTAAAGCAGGCATGGATGTCAAAGAAGTCTTCTTATTAGAACCTCCAGTGTTGGTTTCTGCTTTGTTTAAGTTCACAGCTTCAACAGAGTTTGTGGACTTGCTTAAATGATGCTTAACTTGTGTCTTCACAAGATACCCATCAATGCTTTTGTGAAAGGCTTTATCACCAGCTGGTTTGGATGGGAAAGAAAAGGTCTGAGAAAGGGTTGGCCTTTGTTTTTGAGATACTGAGGCTGGTCCTTTCAAATTGGGTTTGTCTTTGACACCTTTCTTGTTCTTGGAAACAATACTTTCTCTTCTAATGGGTTCCTAACCAAATTAAGGTGAATAATATCCCAACCGTGTAAATAATCATCACTATAATAGTATAAATATGTTTAAATACGGTCTCTATCGTGCAACAATTCTTGATATTGCAGAGAATCATGAGTCAAATACAATTGATGCAGCCACAATCATGATTGTGCTGCGATCACAATAGAGACATCAAAAACTTCGTGGTCTATTTTCAAATTTCCATTTCAGTAATGTACACATTAACATACTAGTATACATAGTCATACATACATATATATATATATATATCAAGGAATAACATTTTGGTCAAAAATAAACTAAATGGATTTTGATGTTAAGGTATGGTTATGGCACATTAAAAATATTGGATGTAGTTCAAAGATATAATTGTGCAGTACCTTAGCAATAGCAGGTTTTGTATTTTTAGAGGTTTGAAGTGAAACAGAGGCAGCAGCAGAAATGAAGGGCACTGCGGGTTTAGTTTCTTCATTCTTCATGTTCTGAATCTGAACTTGAGCACCACAACAGTTTTCATCATCTTTCTTTGTATTCTCATTTGTTGTTGTCACCCCAATAACACGTTTCTCTTCCTCCTCCACAGCAACCTCATTTTCAGATCCCATTCTGACTTGTCCTATTGTGGAAGAGAAGGGTTATATATTATTATTGTGTGATAGTTGAAGCAAGAAATGTGTATAGTTGGTGATGGTGACAGTGAGAGATTTGAGGAAAGAAAGGTGAAGTAGAAGGAGCTTTCAAAATGAAGAGGAATAGAAAGATTAATAGCAACTGCTACAATGACTTTTCCACCACTCTCTCTCTCTCTCTCTAATAAATCTGTAACTGTCTGTCACCTGAAGCTACATTTCTTGTTTAACTGTCATTGAAACTATTTTAAGGTAAAACTACATGGTAGTACGTGCGTGGGTCAATCAAATGTGGCAAACAATATGTGACATTTCTCCTCTTCCTTCCTTTCCTAATCTCTCTCTCTCTTTCTATGCTTATGTCCCAAGAAATATAATTAGGTGTGATTAATTGCTTAATTAATCTATTAATGACCAAATCAATCATTCCATGATTATTATCAATTCCTGAAAGCAACTTCTAGAAGAGTCTGTCTGCCAATACCAGCAAGTTTTTCAATTAAGAAGAATATAATTAAGAAAATAAAGTAAAGTTAGTAAACAAGCTCAACTGGAAAATGTCGAAATTGTTAGGCTGGATTTCATGTCCTAGATTCGAACCTGATGGGACCTCATAGTTGTGTGTGTGAGTTTCTAGTGGCAGTGATCACTCTGTCTATATAAAAAAATCATGTTAAAAATGAATGATGATATTTTTAGTTTGGAGATTATGGCATTGTGGCATAGACATAGAGAGAGAGAGATGATTGTCTACAAAATGCTGACTATGTTCAGCTGTGAATAAGACAGTGTTTTCTCTGCAGAGAAAGAGAAGTTTGTCCATATCCCATGAATTATTGTTTATAGCTGGAAGTATTGTATTTATAATAATGTGGAACAAATCACTCTTTTAGGTTGGTTGGTTCATGTATGTATATAAAGATTATTGAATTGAAGCACATAATAATACAATTCCCATTTTCTTGTTTCCCCTTTTTTTGGATATTAGTATACCAAATTTTTTCATAAGTGCATATACATTGGATTCGGATTACCTTGATGTTTTAATATAAATATTTCATAACTGCATATACACAAGAGAAGGGAACTAACTGTTTGAGAACATGGGAAGGGTGGTTAGGTGTTGATGTCTGTTTTGGAATGACATGGCAGGAGGAAGCAACATGATTGGTCGCACGTTAGGCACACCTTCACACGTACCCCACCATCTTCTCTACGTTTCGGAGGAGTTGAGTTTCATGTTAATAGTAATTTGCTCATCTAGCTAACAAGGATTTCAACATTGACATTAATTAATTTACGTAAACATGTTGTGGATAGGGTTTTACGACCACAATCAATAACAATTTATGGAATGGTTAATATATAAGGTGATTTTCAATTGACTAACTTCTTTTTATTGATGTGTTAATTTTGTAACTTTTGTTCTATATCTATCATTCTCTACGAGATGCATTCTCAAAATAACTTTTGTGTACCTTTCCATGCTTGTACCTTTCTCTATCGGTCAAGGGGAAATCGCCCACAGGACACACGACCCACTATGCCATTTGCAAGGACATGTGCTCTAGGGGTTATATGTACCAGTCAAGAGCAAGTCGCCCTTTACTCGTCCAACTTGCGTAAGTCATGTTTACCACACCAGAGCGGTCAACTTGATCAAGTTAAGGCCCAATTCTTCCAACTAGGTTTACGGACCAAATTGAGGGTTTACACTACAATTTTTTTTAGTTTAGGATCTATTTAAAAATTTCCTAATAATTCACGACCTACAAATAATTAAACCTTTTAGTAAAAAAAAATGAAAGATACAGAAGATTTTCATGTAAAAAAAATAAAAAGGGCTTATCGTTATCATCATCATCATCATCATTCCTTGTGATAGAATTTTGTGGGCTACATTGCATTTCAGACAAGGGTATTATTAGGGTTGTTACTTTTACCACACCCCCTCCTACTTCAAACACACCCCCTCACCCTACACATTTACCAAACTAACCCCACTTACAATTCTATTTCCTCTCTATCCTCTCCTCTTCTTCTCCAACACCCAAAAACACTCCCTCTCCAACACCAAAACCTCCCTCTCTCCACTCCAAAACCCACCCATCCTCACCTTCATCATTCACTCCCATTCAACTACCCATCATCGCAAGCAACTAGCTCGAGGTAATAACCCTACCAAACATTTTTCATTTTGGTTCTGTTTTGAGTTTTTTACGCCATTTTTTTTTTCTGCAAACGCGCTCGGTTCGAATAGAGTCGTTCGAACACGTTCGCATGAACGTGTTCGAACAAGTGTTACCGGGTGTGAATTTGATTTGTTCGAATAGACTCATTCGAACATGTTCGCATGAGGCCGTTCGAGCAGCGCGTATGACAAAGAATCGATAAGTTGCGGCTTCACGTGCGTGTTTTTTGGTTTAATGGATGAAAATGAGGGTGCATCTCGAGCGATTGAGTTGTCAATCGTAGAAGCCCGAGATGTCAAGCTATCGCAGATTGACATCTCAACCGACGTCGTTGAATCCCAAGACTTTACTAGTTCCTTCCAAACCGATACGGTAAGAATGAATTAGTTGTTTTAATTTTAGCTAACTATTCAAATTATGTAATCGACACATGGTAATTGAATTTGGTTATTTCCTACTCGTGAGGAGCTGGCGACTTGGAGTGCGTGCGGTTGGGAAATCTCTTGGGATGGTGATTGTTATAGGAAGATCGATAACGGACGACGACGATCGTGTAAACAATATCGCATCTTTGATTTGTGATAAATTTGGATCATATAAGACAAATGTTGAGGAAAGCACAAACACTAGAAAATGTTGTTGTCCTTCCGGATCGAAAAGGAAATTTATTAAGAAGCTTGGAGGATGGATTTTGAGGGTTATGAATGGAACTCATAACCACAGGATGGTTACTTATCATGATGGACGCCCGTACATTGGTAGGTTAACTTCGAAGAGAAGGAACTAGTGGCTAGAATGACTAGGAATCATACTCGGCCTAAATTGATCCTTAATGAGTGAAATTGATGAAGCTCGATGATAACTATACGGTTGTGAAACAAATATACAACCGTCGTCAAAGGCAACAATCGGCTATGCGTGAGGAGGTAGGATCGAGCTCCAACAACTCATGTTTTATTTGCAACGCGATAATTATGTTCTTGGACTCGACTTGCAGGCGGAACTACGGTTGTGAAAGACATCTTTTGGGCCCATCCCGATTCTATTGAGCTTCTCAACACCTTCCCAATTGTTTTGTTGATTGATTCCATATAAAACCAACCAGTGCAGTATCCGTTGGTTGAGATCGTTAGTGTGACTCTCACAGAGAAGACTTACTCTGCTTTGCATTTGCTTATGTCAATTGGGAGAGGATGGATAACTTTGCATGGGTTCTTGAGAAATTGAGGGGTTTATTTAGGAAACAGGATGAACTTCCGCAAGTCATACTTCATCGTGAGAGACACAGGTATGATGAATGCTCTGGCAAGCAATATTTCCAACATCCGCAAACTTGTTGTGCCAATTTCACATTAAGAAAAATGTGAGGCCAAAGCAAGGCTCATTGTGAAAGACCAAGTATTTGTTAATGACATTATGGGTGCATTTCTATCTGTTGTCCATGCGAAGACTACGGAAGAGTATGATTATGAGTTGGGTCTGTTTAACGACTTGGCAGCTCCTTATCCCAGTTTCATACAGTATGTCAAGACCACCTGGCTAGACCCCTTCAAGGAAAAGTTTATTGATGCATGGATAAATAAGCATATGCACCTTGGCAACACTACCACCAACCGAGAGTTGAGTCGCACACTCTCACTTGAAGCAAATATTACGAGAGGCAAGAGGGAGATTTGTGCAAGTCTTTGGGATGGAATGCGAGACCATGCTTAGGATACAACATTCTGATCTTAAAATGCACTTCGAGCATAGTTTGAGTAGAGTGAAAGTTCAACACTTGAAGAAGAAGATTTTTGATGAAATTAAGGGTTTAGTTTCATCTAATGCTATAGACCATATTTTGGGTGAGATGCAGCAGACTGGATCCGTTTCACTTAACCCATCATTATGTCGATGCACACTCAGGACTACACACGGACTACCATGTGCATGTGAGCTTTCAAGGTATGATGTACACTCATATTGTTATTTTGTCTATAAACTCAACATTATATGGGTTGTCACTAAATCAATGTCGCTTTTTTATAGGGTTATGATGGATGCACTCCAATTCCGTTGAGCATGATTCACCAACATTGGCGAGGTTGAATTTCAAAATACGATGAGGTAATGGATGATGAGTTGAGTGTAGAAATTGAACTTGAAGCTATCGGAAAGAAGGTTTGAGGCCTCCGATCACGCGGTAGAGTTATGATTAAGGCAAAAGCACGTGAAATGGGGTATCTCGATCGCGAACAAGTACAAAGTTGTCCCGAGTTGTTGGTCACCTAATTGTTGTTACACAATTTTTTCCCTTCAATGTTGCGCCATTCGAAGTGCCCGACGATTCAACATCCTTTTCGCATTTTAACACAAACACTTTATGCAGTGCGTGTCTTCTATTTAGATTCGGTGTAGTCATTCCAAAACATTACATAACATTATGTTTTTGTTGTCTTTTGAAGATCTTTATGAAGCCGGAAGTCCAATGCCCCCGCGGATTTGATGTGGATGACTAATAGGGCACCCATAGCAAAGTGGTTGGGACTCGCTTTTTATTAGCCGAATGCAAAAGTGGAAGTGTTTGCTCATACAATCACAACCCCATCCCCTTCCTTGTGTAGATTTAAGTAAAGATATCGATGGTAGTCAATGTTAAATTAGATTTATACTTTTGGTACGCAGCGTTGTATATGAATATTGGTAGGCAATTTTGAAATCAAAAATCAGAGTTTACATTTTAAATCGAAATCACCACAATGTTGTGTTTCGATTTTATTAAGTTTCGTTTCTGCGATAACAATAGTTCGAATGATACCATTCGAACGCTGCTCGAACGCAAACCCTTCGAACGAGTTCGAATAAAGCCAATCGAGGCAATCAAAACACACCTCACACCATCGGTTGGCAATATTCCTTTACACGCGTGAGTCGTTCGAACATGTTCGAACGATTTCGTCGAACATCATAAATTCCTTAACACGGACAAGTCGTCGTCGAACACACTATTTTCGCACAACGTCGTTGACGATCACTTAAACCACGCAACACGAGCGTTCCACGCGAGGTCATTTTTGGAAAAAAAATATTTAGGGGCGTGCATAAAGTAGGAGGGGGTGTGGGAAAAGTAAAAGCCATTATTAGACTTGAATTATGTCTCGTACCAAAAAAGGAAAAGCACTGAAAAGAAGACTCATATATAATCGTATAGAACTATACTATACTTTGTCTTCAACCTTGCGATCCATCGATTTCAGTGGCCATGCGTGTATCCACACTCGCAAACATGTCATTTTAGTTTGCATGGCTAAACCAGGATAGATGGACCTCCACCTTTTGGTTTTCTGGGGGCATGCCCACGTGCCCTTGGACTTCATTACTTTTTTTTTCTTTCTGAAATTGCCTAACTAGACAAGAGCCAAACTAGTACAATCATACATTGTCAACATAGGGCGAAAACATTAACCTGAGCGATCCAAGGGATTTACGACACAACGGCCCAACAAAATATAAACATTTAAGCCCAAAGGCTAAGCACATCAAGAGACTTACAAATCAATATGCCTTTAGCTAAAACCCAAAACTACCTAAAAATTGAAAATAAAAAACTAAGAAGACCCAATGAGCCACTACAAAAAAACGAAGGATTAGCGACGCAGGATTCCCTCGTTAAAAACACTAAAATCCCTCGTTAACGTACTTTAGCGAGGGAATTAGCGACAGCCCAAATCCCTCGCTAAATTTAGCGAGGGAATTAGCAAGGGAAATTTAGCGAGGGAATTAGTGAGGGAATTTTAGCAAGGGATTTATTTTTGATATTAGCGATTTAATTTTTGTTGCATTAGCGAGGATTTTTAACAATTTTTTTATTTATTTAAAATTCCTGCTTTTTTGCTTATAAATATAAACAATTAATAGTAATAAAATAAACTAAATGGAATTTCATATTTCTAGAATAGTCAAATAAAACCCATAATCAAATCTGAAATGTTACAACATAATCCAAATAAAGTTAAAAATTCAAATAATCTAAACGGAAAGCAATAACAAAATCCAAATAATCCAAATGGAAAGTAATAACATAATCCAAATCAATAGGGGGAAGAAGGGTGATCAGGATGATCAGACTCTGTTTGATCAGACGACTCAGGTGGCACCTGTGGCCTCAAGCTACTAAAGAGTGCGAACAACCTCTCCTGCTCACGTTGCATTCTCAACTGGTTTGCTTGCATCTCTGCAATAGTCTGATCCTTCCTCTCGCCGCCACCACCAAATGCTCTACTGCACTTTGGTGATGTGTCTCAGCTGATGAAGCATGGGAATGTCGACTACTAGAGCTGGTGTCATAGTGATCGAGAAATTTCACAAGTGGAGCTAAGGGGCCCGCACCATACAAGTGATTTTTATTCGTCTTGCTTACTGCCTTCTTCCAGTTTTTGTTTGTCAAAGCCATCATCTCCGGGGGAAAGTGGACCAAGTGAGTCAGGGTTCCAGCTCCCCTGAGAAGACTCAAACATCAACTCAGCATGTTTCCCCTGAGTAGGCTCAAAACATCAACCGCAACCCATCATCGCGAACCAGCCCATTAGGGTTACCAACTGCAAACTATCCAAATTACCACAGTACCCCTCCTTTGTCTCCACCTTCAAGCAAGCAAATAGAGCTGAGGCCAGCCACCCAACCATCCAGCCGAAGCCAATAGCCACACTAGAAGGCGACCACCAAGAAACTGTAACCACAAAGAAAGAGCAGGGGAAAGAGCGGAAAGTCCAGAGCTTTTCCCGTAGAAGGCAACCACGGCCAAGGGAACAATTTCTTGAGAGCTTTTCCCGTAGAAGGCAACCACACGACCAAGGGAACAATTTCTGGAGAGTAGAAAGCCACTCGAAATACCAATACAAGAAGGCAGTGGAAAAACCATAATGTTGGTAGCCACAACACCCAACTCATAATCCGACGTCACTACCAGAATCGAGTAAGGACCCCAATAGACCAACAACCATATTACCCACAACACCAGTAAGGAAAAACGGAGGATACCCAGTGCCAATCTTGAGTCCAACGAAGTTGGTACAGGAGGAGGTAAGACAGAGAAGTCCAAAGTTACCTCGTATTTGAAGGCCAACTGGCCCTGGAAACAGCAGATTCGAAGTTGAGACCTCAAGAAGATTGATGAGGACTTCATTACTTATTCACACTGTTCATGCTGCTTAGAGCTGTTAAATTGGCCTGTCAAATTTGACCCATGTGGTCCAGTGGGCTAAAGTTTAAAATTGGATCGGATTAAGCCAACTCAATTATCTACTACGCTGTGTTTTTTTATGGGGTCATACTTATTCCACTCCCCCACCTACTCACAATACACCCCTTACTCTATGAAAATACCAAAATGCCATTAATGAACAAAATAGTTCTAAGTGCATCACTCTTTTCTGGGTTTCAACAGAAACAATACTATACTTCCTATTCTTTGCAGGTCCCTTGGAGTCAAGTTGATGGAGGTTCTGCAAACAAGCCTCTAGATTCTACAGTTCTGAGTCGTCTAAATCAAATTTCTGCTATGAACAAGCTCAAAGAAAATGACTCTAAGGGTCTGTTTGATTTGAAAACAGGGCAATACTGGACAAGACAGTACTGGACAAACTTTTGTCCAGTACATTGTTTGTTGAACAATGGACAACACAAGCAAAAACTTGTAAATTTTACTATAATTTTGTTTCTAATGTTTATAATGATTTTATATAACATAAATTATATTGTAATTAATTTTTTTTAAAGAAAAACGTATGATGGAGAAGATGGAAGAGAGAGGGAAGGAGAGAGAAAGAGAGAGAAGTCATGAAATGAGAAGATACAAGAGAGATGAGAGGTAGAGAGGGGGAGAGAAAGAGAGATGATGGAGATAAGTACTGAGATGATAACGAATGTATAGAAAGGTAGAGAAAAGGATAGAGAAGAATTAGATGAGAGAGAGAGAGAGAGGAGAGGGAGGAAGAATAGAGGAGAGAAAAAATTATTGAATAGCAAATAACAATAATATTTTAGTATTTTTTTGTGCAATCAGGAAGTTGTACTGTGGGACAGAAAAGTTTATCAAGTGGTTTTGTGAGTCAGACGAGAATTTGGGTCTTTGTCCAGTCCCTTGTTCTCATTTTTGTCCAGTACTGTGAACAGTTTTCAAATCAAACAGGATACAACTGGAGTTGTCCAGTCCAGTACCTTACTGCTTAGCGAATCAAACGCACCCTAAGAGCAAGTAATTTTTTTATCACCAGAGTCCATGAAATTATGTTTTCCTCTCTTTTGGCAATGGTAACTAGTACATTATAGTATATTGAACTTTATTTGCAAAGTTGAATATGTGAACAACTTAACTTCAGTTTGGAATTGTCAAATTGTACTCCTTTAATATTTTCCAAAATATTCCTTGCAGGTTATTGCTAAGAATCTCTCTGAAGAGGAAACTTCTGAGTTGAAAGAATTGTTTAACATGATAGACATTGATAATAGTGGTCATATTACTTTTGAAAAACTCAAAGCTGGACTAAAAATGTTCGGTGCTAATCTCAGTGAATCTGAAGCTATTGGTCTAATGCAAGCTGTAAGTATTAATTAGAAAGGTAGTGTTAATCATATTTAGCAGACATTGTTATAATCCATTTGTCCCAATTTTGTTTGTGATTACAGGCAGAAGTTGATAAAAGTGGCACAATTGACTATGAAGAATTCATTGCTGCAACATTACATATAAACCAAGTTGGCAAGGAAGATCATTTAATTGCAGCACTGTTATCATTTTTCGAAAATTAGGATGAGTAAAGCACTGTTATATGTATGCTTCAATACAGTAGTTCACTGATTAAATGTTGGAGATGCTTCAATACTTTGTTGCTTTCATGGAGACACTATTAAGGTAAGTTTTCCTAATGAACAAGTACACTTTTTCTTACACAATGG
This sequence comes from Oxytropis ochrocephala, assembly GCA_020916435.1. NCBI lineage: Eukaryota > Viridiplantae > Streptophyta > Magnoliopsida > Fabales > Fabaceae > Oxytropis > Oxytropis ochrocephala. The sequence goes on along the minus strand of CM037091.1, from coordinate 112,153,632 downwards.
CCCATCTCATCACAAACAATCCATTTTTTTTGACTGAATCACAAAAAATAAAAGAATATGACAGAGGCATGATAAGGATTATTATTGATGTGCATTCAATAAGAAATGAGATAACATAGATATTATTATTATTATTATTATATTTTGCGAAATCTATATTTCATTTGTTAAACAAAAATAAATTAATTTTCTAATTTTTTTTGACACATAATTTTTTAGTTTTTAATAATAATTTTTTTATCCTGTTGTTGTGGAACACTTTATTCTTAGCTGCGGGATCGGCCAGAGGTTTAAACAATTTTGATTCCTATGTTCTTCAAGTAATTGCGTCAAGGAAGGAACTTTGTTCCTCGACTATGAGTTCCCTAACTCCTCCAAAGAGTGTTAGGATAGGTGTGAGAGGAACATATGGATTGGATTATCTAAAGGGCTAGAAACATAAAGGAAAGCTGTAAAAATAAAGATAAAGACTTTGTGAGAAAAATAGCATATTTGATTAATTGATGTGTGTTTTTACAAATGTACAGTTTCTACTATATATATAGATGAACCCTCGTTAACGACTACTCGAGCCTATAATTGTTCATCGTTGGATCGATTAAATTCAACTTCTCAGATGATCCCTAGTCCCTAAAACCTCTGAGTCGTTTCTTCACGACCTCATTAGCACGAGTTAGTGGGGGTAAAACCTAGTTGCTCCTATTCCCATGGCGTTATGACATTTATTGACCTTTACCGCATCAACGTTGTGTCCAAGTGCATTAATAATTCCCAAGATAATATTTCCAGTAGTTTAAATAACATGGTAAAACCCATGTGGGCTGTGGCTAACCTATCAACATTTTTACATACTCAGCCCTGACTAAACTTTTGAAGAGAAACTAAATTCACTACACTGCACTCTGACGCTTATTGACCTTAACCGCTTCAACATTGTGTCCACGTGCATTGATATTCCCAAGATAATATTTCTTTTATAGTTTCAATAACATGGTAAAGCCCATGTGGCTAACCTATCAACATTTTTACATACTCAGCTCTGACTAACCTTTTGAAGAGAAACTAAATTCACTACACTGTGGGGAATGTTAATTTACAAAAAAAGAAAAAACACAAGCATTTTTCCTTAACATACTGAAAGTGCCTCCCTCAATCCAATGCTAAATCTAGTGTCACACTTAACACTACTATTACCTAAATCTGCATTTCCTCTCTGCATCATAGCCACAAATTCATTGTAGTCTATTTGTCCATCCTGAAATGATAAAACATGAACATAGCAACATCATCAAAAAATGCATGAAATCTGGAACATTCATTAGACACCAAGCACTAAATTGTGTTACTGTAAAATGTACTCACATTATTCTGATCAGCGTCGCGGATCAATTCCTCCAAGTGAACATTCTCCATGCCAAATTCTTTACAAGCTTGTTGAAGCTCATCTTGAGTGATGTAGCCACTTCCATCTTTATCAAAATATGAGAAAGCTGCTACTAAATGATCTTCTTTCCCAACTTTGTTTATATGTAATGTTGCAGCAATGAAATCTTCATAGTCAATTGTGCCACTGTTATCAACATCTGCCTGCAATCATAAGAAAAATTGAACAAATGGATTATGACAATGTGCTGCTAAAAAACAATAAAAACATCCTAATATTCTCACATGATTATCTAGGAATTTGAAGATGATTATGAACTAATTAATACTTACAGCTTGCATTAGATCAAAAGCTTCTGATTCTTTGAGATTAGCACCAAACATTTTTAGTCCAACTTTGAGTTTTTCAAAAGTAATATGACCACTATTATCTGTGTCTATCATGTCAAACATTTCTTTCAACTCAGAAGTTTCCTCTTCAGAGAGATTCTTAGCAATAACCTGCAAGAAATATTATGGAAAATATTAAAGGAGTACAATTTGACAATTTCAAACTGAAGTTAAGTTGTTAAAAGACATGGACACGACACGACACACGAGCACATGCATACACATAGACACCGGTTTTAATTTGAAAAATATTGGAAAATACAAGTAATTGAAGTGTTGGTGTTCTACACGATACATGTCGGACACCAAACAAGTCTTCAACGTGCTTCAGAGTTCAATATACTACAATGTACTAGTTAGGTGATGAAAGCAAAATTACTTACTTTAAGAGCCATTTTCTTGAGCTTGTTCATAGCAGAAAACTGATTTAGACGACTCAAAACTGCAGAATCTATAGACTTGTTCTGAGCAACTCCATCAACTTGAATCCAAGGGTGATCTGCAAAGAATAGAAACATCATCATTTACAATATGCTAAATTGGTACTAAACTAATAATAGCTCAAGTTCTATGGTTTAGCAGTGTAGCAACTTTAGTGATGAAAAAATAAGCACTTATCTAACTTTTGTTATTAAAGATTGTTGAAACTTACTGAGAACTTCATATGCTGTTATCCTTTTTCTAGGATCTCTAACAAGCATTTTCCTAATCAAGTCTTTTGCACTTTCAGAGATACTTGGCCATGGATCCGAAGAGAAATCAAGTTCACCATGTAAAACCTCTTCAAATATCATTTCCTCTGATTCTATTACCAAAAAAACAGAATCAAATTTCTCAATTCTCATAACCTTTAGAAACCTATAAGGAATTTAATAAAAATCAAGCAAGATGAGAGAGGATCATCAAGAATTCATACCAGCCCAAAACGGAGGCGATCCGCATAAGAGAATGTATATGATCACACCTGCACTCCATACATCAGCTTCTGGGCCATAACACTTGTGTATAACTTCAGGTGCAATATAATGAGGAGTTCCTACCACGTCGGTAAATTTCTCTCCTGTAAACGAAAATCGCTAATCACAAACACAAACAGAAATAGCGATTCTCTCGATTTCTCAAAAGAAACGAAAAGTTCCATTACAAAAGTTGATGAGTCCATAAAGGCCTAATGTATGTCGCTAGCTATAAAAATGTGTGCTTTTATATGCGGTAAACTATAGATACTAAATAGACATATTGTTAATATTAAATGGAAAGGGTATAAGAAGCTAATTTGCAAACCTGGTTTGAAGAAAACAGACATTCCGAAGTCAATTGCTTTAAGAGATGAATCTTCATGTTGATCAACAAAAGAAAATTCTCAGGCTTAAGATCACGATGCATTACTCCATGGGAATGACAAGCCTCTACAACACTAACAATAGTCCTAGCAAGTTGAGCAGCTTTTCTTTCTGTAAAATGTCCCTTTTCCACAATCCTATCAAACAACTCACCTCCTTCACATAATTCCATAACAACATGAACTGCAACAGGATCCTCATAAGCCCCTTTAATAGAAATCACATTTGGACACTCTATCAAGTGATGCATTATCTGAATCTCCTTCCTCACATCCTCCAAATCTTCATCTCTCACTAATTTCACCTTCGCGATCGACTTGCATGCATATTTATTCCCAGTAGCTTTCTCTAAACAAAGAAAAGCAATTCCAAACTGTCCTTGACCAAGTTGAGTTTCCAAATTATAGTACTGCTTAAAATAACCATTTTGTGTCCGTAAAACCGATTCGGCTTGAAGGCCAGCACTTTTTACCGATACCCTTTTAATATTAGGAAGCGTCTTTAGTTTTGCAGGCTCAGGCTCAGGCTCAGCTGGTCTAATAACAACTACTAGTTCTACTTCATTTTGACAATCGCTTTCCTCCGAAAAGGTCTCTTCTTTGTTGTGTTGAAATGAATTCATTTTGATTACCATTGGTGGCTTTTGTTGAATAGACAGTGAAGCATCTGTGTTATGATGATGTGAAGGTAGAGTTGAATTTTCTGTTCGCGTCCATGGCAGGAGTGACCACCAAAATGAAGTAGGAAGAAGAAAGGCATCATCTTTTGAGGTTGTGAATCCAACACAGTTGTTTCCCATCTTACACTAAGAAACAAATAATGTTATTGGGTGAATTCAAAGTAGAGAGGATTGTATAAGAAGGTGGAAAGGAAAAAGTGTGAAGATAAGAATAAATGAGAAATTGACTGATATTAATGAAGGAATCAAAGGCATTATGGAAAGAAAACTGGAAAGGAATGAATGATTTTGAAAGAGTCAAGGTGGGAAACATTAATTGGAAGATTCGCGTTTTTGTGTGTGACAGTTTGACAGAGTTGAGAAGAGAAAGTGTTGATATGGTTATAATTAACGTTGATTGTGGAAAATGAATTACTACTACTAGAATGGAAAGAATTGAAGAGAGAGAGACAAACAGAATTACTATCCAACGGTGATTATGGGATGTCTCATCTAGAATCGACGTTCCAGATCCGCCGGCTCTCGCCGGTATATATATTATTACTACCACCGTACAAACTTACATATGTTACTCAACTACTTGTGCTTATTTTTCAAGGTTTTTTACCCCTATTAAACAAGTTGTATTATGTTAGATATTGACTAATCCAAGCTGAATTAGTCAAAATAACTCTCTACTTGTCCCTTTAAAAAAAAACTCTCTACTTGTCATTGCAACATAATTTAAATCTAATAATACTTCAAATATGTTTTGTTAAAAAATACTTAAAATATGTATTTAGTCTATGTAATTCATACTTTTACTTTTTTAGTGTCCGGCCAAAAAATTGTTTTGCCATTAATAGAACAAAGGCTATACTATAAAATGTATTTAAACTTAATTGAAAAGACTGTATCAAAAAAACTTAATTGAAACCATGATAAGATTATTAAGGCCAATTTGATTGTTAATTAAGATAAAATAGAGATTTTTTTGACAAAGATAAACTAGAGATAGATATACGATATTATAGAGACATGATAATGGTTATCCTATCGTGTATTTGATGTGCACTTGATAAAAAATAAGGTAACATATATTATTATTATTATTATTATTATTATTATTTTGAATAACCTTTTTTTTATCAAATTTTGAATAAGCTTTATAAATAATGATATGATATTTTTTTGATGAGAATAATGATATGATATAACCCAAGGTAACATTTCCATTGAGAATAAGAAAAGGGATTTATGAGAAGGCAGATTAGTGGTGCCGCACTAACTTTTTCAACAGCAACCCAACTTCCACTTAAGAGTCAAACAAACCTCAAAATATATGAGAAGACATTTTAGGCTATTGTTTTTCCCACGCCCCCTCCTACTCAAAACACACCCCACAAGGGTGTGAAAAGACCAAAAAGTCAGCCAAAACCTCTTTTTTTCACGAAATTTCATCTATTCGAACATGGGCCTTCGAACAGATTCGAATGACATCGTTGGAGTGTGTTAATTTTTGACTTCACACTCTCTTTGGGCGTTTTTCACCTGTTCACATGAGGTCATGCGCTCGTTCGAACGACATCGTTCGAGTGTGTTAAATATTGACTTCACACCCTTTTGTGCGTAATTTCACCTGTTCGAACGAGGTCGTTCGAACAGTCTTTAAACACGTCCTCACAGCGTTTCACGCAAAGTTATTTTTAGAATAAAATTTGATAAAGGGTGTGAAATAGTAGGAGGGGGTGTGGGAAAAGTAAACGCCGCATTTTATTGGAGAACTTCAAGTCCTCTAGACAAAACCACTGCTAGTTAAAAGGATCGTGCTACGTCCATGACCCCCACTTCCACTTAAGAGTCAAACCTCAAAATACACTCATCGAAAAACACGAGTACAAATGAAATCTTACATATCACAAAGGGAAATACCGACAATAACCAAGTGTAGATCAGTCAGAGTTTAAGAAAACAAATTAAACAGCAGAGAAACATCTTATTAGAGGACATAAGTGTAGGCCAGATGTTCATTAATCTAATCTAATGAAAGTATATTTTGTGTCCAGGACGATTTAGTTTAAACATCTTTAGCCAATGCAGCAAAATCAGTTTCTACTGAATCTGTATCCTTGGATTTAGGAGAAGCTTCTTGTTGGCTATACTCTTCAACAGGTATCCCTCGCCTCGTAGAGGATGAAGATGATGGCTCTTTATCAAATATAGGTGAAGAGTTTGCAAAAATATCAAAAAAGCCGTTCTTAATTTCTGCAGCCGCCACATCAAAGAAGCGACTGAAATCCCTGTAGAACCCACGTTCCAAGGCTTCAATATCACTTCGTAGCCCTGGGAAATTATACACACCACGGTCTGATGAGCTGTTTGAAGAGCCAAATGTGGCAGACCTTCCTTTAAGTACCTCATCTGTGACATCCTCTTCGGTATACTCTTTGTTTGATTGCAACACTTCAACGGGCCTGAGAATTTGTAAAACGTAAAAATGAAATTAGAATGCTTTTGAGAGAGAGAGGGAGAGAGTAATACAACTACTAGATAACTAAGTATAGCAGCTTTTATTCCCAAACATTTAATGGCCAATAGTATGATGAACTTATATAGCACGGAAAACTTCAAAAAAGAAAGTGTCTATATGAAGATACTTCAGCGAAGCACTTTCAAAAAGCTTGCAGAACCTAATATCCCTCAAAACTGGAATCAAGCATCTACAGCAGTACTACAGGTACACACACTAGCATATCATAGAACTTCAAATTTGAAAGGAACTTCTAAAACTTTGGTGAGTCATCATTCCCGTGCTTTTTGGGAACCAAACCCTCAGCATCTAGACCAAACCTAAACCAAAGAAAGCACCAGGTACAGTTGAGAGAGCTTTTAATATTTTGGCTTATATCTTATGACACAATCAGTTGTGTGGGTATTTGAAAGAGCTCTTGATATGCTCATTAGCTGTTTCCAGTTATATTCATAAGCTCCCCAAAATAGCGTAAAGAAACGGCCTATATAGAGTTTATGCAAAGTATCCTCTCATTTCTTCTTTGATCATAGAAAGAGCTTAAACACAATACACCAAGGCCTATATATTCATGAGACGGAAGGTTAATCTCTCAAGTCATTTAGGACCAAACTTATAGTCTTCCTCTTTGGACTCAAGTGGATGTTTTGGGGCATCTATCCACCAAGGTCTTTCTGTTAATTGCATAGAGTTTCTACAAGACTACAACTAAATCCCAAATTTCAATTTAGATGTAAAAAAAAGATATTGCAGGAATCTCAAAAATCTATATCTCTATCTCTGTTTGCCCTAATTCTTAAACGGAGCAAACATGTCATCACAAACATTGCCTATTACTCAATTTCTAATAATTCAAAACGATCAATAATTAATAAAAATAAATCCACATACGGTAGGCTAGAGTTCATAGCAAAGCCCTTCCTAAACCTAATCAATCATAGTTTTATGAAGCATATAATAATAATAAAATTTGGGAATAAGGTCATACATAATAATAAATAATGATTAATCACCAACAAAAAAAACACATAATAAAGAATGAGAAAAAAGAGTATTACTTTCCAACGCAATTTCTGAGAATCTCTTCAGTTTTCTCGCATTTCCTGACGAACTTTCCAGGTTCAACCTCCTCCGTTCTGCACTGCGATCTCACAATCTTTTGGGTAGGGCATCCGGAGCCGGAGCTAATGTCACGTGAAGAAGTGTTGATTTGGGTGTCGCCGTTGTCGTTATCGCCGTCGTCACTCCAAATCCAACCCATTTTCCGTTCTCAAATTTCTCGCTGATCGCCGATATTTCGTTTTTTATTTTGAGACTTTTAAACCCTGCTGCGTTTTGTGTTTGTAAGTAGGGTAGGGCGGTTATACGGGATCGTCGAACATTCGAGATAATACCGGCCACGAAGCCAATAAATAAAGGGCAAAACTTTAGCAGCAAGATAGCTAGCTTGTGGAACTTTTTAAATTTTTTCAACCACAATTTATACAAAAATATTTTCTTGACTGAAATTGTTTATTTATTTATAGATAAAAGTAGCAGTATATGGATAAAGATTTTTTCTTTTTACATCCTCTTATAGTACAACTTTCAAAATGATTTAGATGTTAAAATAAGGGTACGTATAATATGGACCTCTTAAAAATGGAGTGTTTTGACTAATGAGGATGCTAGTCGGAGAGAAATCATAATGTATAGATATGACATTCATTTATCAAGGGGTTTGGGGATGGTAGAGAAGTGGATTTTTGGCATCATCATTGGATTGGACAAAGGCCTTTATATCGAGACTTTCTTAATTTATTTGTTGGTTGCAGGAATAATCATGTGAGGGTGGCTAATTTGGGCAGTTGGGATAACAATGTTTGGAGTTGGAACTTCCCTTGGAATCGTTTAGATGGTCCACTGTTGGTTGAGGAGTCCAACGTCCTTGCACCTATCTTGCAGGAAGTCACTCTGAAGGTTGGTTGCGATGATTATTGGATTTGGATATTCAAATCAAGTAAAATATTCACGGTGCGATTGTGCTACAACCATTTGGTTAAAACACGCTTGGTTCATATGGAGGACATCAGTCTCAACTTGGCGTTCAAGGGACTATGGAAGACATTAATCCCTTCAAAAGTTATTATTTTTGGGTGGAGAATGCTAACCAACTCTCTTCCCATTCGTGACTTGCTCCTAAGGCGTAATGTTATTAACTCTAAGAAAGCAGCAGTGTGTGTTTTTTGTAGAGACCGGCGTGAAGATTTGCAGCATCTTTTTATTGATTGCATATTTGTTAGGCGAGTATGGTCAAAGATTAACAAATGGTTAGATAGACAAGTCCCCCTTTCGAATGACATAATGGAACATTTTTTGGCTTTTGGAGACTTATGCAAAGGCTCTAAGGTGAAGAAGGTCAAACACTTGTTATGGTTGTCATCTTGTTGGTGCATTTGGTTAGCTCGAAATGGGTGTGTGTTTCGAGGGGAGGATGTCAATTTAGAATCTATTTTGGCTCATGTAAAGTGTTTGTCTTGGTGTTGGTTTGTTTATGTGGTGGGTAGACATTTTAGTTATTTTGCTATTTCATAGTGGAACAATGGCCTCTTTTGTATCAATAATTTTGCACCCTAGTGCTCCCATCAATGAATCATTGCTTATTAAAAAAATCTTTACATTTTTTAGTAAAAAATGGAGAGTAAAATAATATTTTATGAAACTTACTAAAAATAATAGGGTTCATCGTTAAACCATACAACCTTTTAAAATAATAGTCAAAATATTTTTTACTTTCCAATTCGTGATTAGTTTATTGTATAAAAATACGAGTTTAGTGTTGTCACTAAAATTTTGCACTTTCAAATGATCGGAATTCATGGTATATATGACTTACAAAATGATTAAGATAAAAGTTAGATTTAAACATACATTTAGTCCTTGTAAATATGTAGGTTTTTATTTGTAGTCTCTGTAAATTTAGTTTTTTTGTTTTTCGTTTTTGCAAATATATAAACTACTAGTATAATTCACCCGTGCCAGCACGGGTCGATATTCATGTGTTTAGACACCATAAGGTAGTTACTTCAACTACTGTATTTAAACAAATACATATATTTCATTTTGTTTCAATTTTCATTAGTAAAATTGTAAATATTTATATAATAGTATGAAATTAAATTTAGTTATATATAATATTATATTATAAATTCAAATGGGATGTGGGGTTTTGTCATGTAAATGATTTTGTTTCCTGCCTTATAATGTTCTGTAATAATTAGTTTAAAAAATTAATATAAAAGTATTCAAACAAAATACTATGAATTGTATTGAAACTGATGAAAATATGATTATCATCTAATGTTTTCTGAATGAGTATATAAAAAAACACATTACTATTACTAATGGTGCAATGTTCGGTGGTTATACGATAATAGAATGTCTCATCTATTTAGAAATATATCCTTCATAATTTTTTCCCCTAAGCGTGTGAACCTATGAAAATTCCATTTTATTGTTATAAGCAACTTTTCATTAGTTCATTTAAGAATCATTTTCGTCCAGCTACAAAATTGTCATGTAGTATAATTATTTTATACATGTTACTATTATTTTTAAAACCTTCAGAATTTCTAAAATGAGTGATGATAGATCTATCTTAATGAATTTGGATGTTTCGGCTTAATGCTACTTGGTAAAAGGGTAGATTTTGTTTTTCAGCCCAGCAATCAGAGGTATTTTCGTAAATAAGCCTTTAAGTTAATGTTCATTTTCCTTTCTCTGTGTGTTTGCATTTAATATACATATTATTTGGACTTATTTTGTAACATTTTTGTAAAAGAGAATATATATATATATATATATATATATATATATATATATATATATATATATATATATATTACTAATGAACCCGATACCCAATAGTCCCTCAGCTCCTCCAAATTTCCCCGTCCCCACGAATCCCCATAGTCCCCGCATAAATGCTGAAAATCATTAAAATTCATTAAAAATATAAATTAAAATCTAATAATATTGAAAAAATATATATATAAAAGTATGGTTAAAAAGTCGTAGTTTAATATTCTAATATAAGAAAATATAAAAAATTTCTTCTTTTTATATTTTGATACTAACATATTATATACATTTAATCTTGTTATATAGCTACATCACACATGAAAGGACATTAGGAAAAATAATACTTTTTTCAAATGGTACTTTATGAGAGTATGTTGTTCTGCATTGAAGATCTGCAATTAATAAAAGATATTTTGGCAATCAATCTCTTTGTAGATCTCCAATAATAAAAAATCACCTCAAATGGTCCTTTCTGAGAGTACGTTGTTATGAATGGGGAAAAAGAATTTTGGGTCACGAAAGACATAATCTTGTTAGGAAAAATGGAATAATTGTATTTGAAATTTAAAAATATATAAAATAAAAAGAATCAATAACAATTATAGTTTAAACTAAATAGCAAATTAGAAGAGAAAACCAAATTTGATCTGAAATGTATCAATAACAATTATAGTTTAAACTAAATAGCAAATTAGAGGAGGAGGAACAATCATGTTCTCTTATATAACTTTTTTTTGATAAAAGTTCTCTTAATTATATAACTATCAACACCAAATAACAATGCAATCACTTGTTCCGACAAAGAAAAATGTAATCACTTGATAAACATTCCCAAATAATTTGTATACCCTAATTTGATTATAATAGGATTAATTAGATTCTTTTGACCAATTATAGGATTAATTAGATAGTAAAACAACAACAACAACAATAACAACAACAACAATAATAATAATAATAATAATAATAATAATAATAATTTGTTTCAAAATAATAATAATAATAATAATAATTAATGGAACTACACCCACATTAGATGTATAATTCAAGTCATTTTTCAATTAAAATTGAGTACGTGCATGTAGAAATTAAAAAAAAAATGTATAATTCTCACCTTAGAGTTGGGTTCTCAACATAGGACCTTTGTAATTAGGGAGAATATTGCAATTGTAGGCATCATTGAGGGATATTGCGCTTGTAGGCACCATCGAGGTTCAAATTTTACTGCAAATAAGTCCAAATGTTCGGAGGGAAGAAACTGAAGAGAGTAGACATGTGGAGATCCAAAGAGAACAACAGAGTTTGCGATATACATGTCGAGAAACAATGTGCATTGGAGGTTGGGTTTCTTCTGGGTTTGCATAGAGGAACAAAAGTAATCAAGTTTGTGACGGAAAAATCACTTAGATCACTACAAATTAATTATTAGTTGTTTAATAATTTTGGTTTTTGCGATAGTTATAGCACACACACAAAATTTAAAAACATAATATGCAGAATATTTTAAATAAGAGATAAGAGACAATATATTTTCCTTGTTCAACAAATCATATCATATAATATAAAATGCAAATGATTGACAATAAAATATAAGTTATGGGGCTTTCTCCACCATTTTTGATGAGGCGGTGGGCGGTGGTTGATGGACTCATCAATTCAGTGCAAATGGTGGGAAAAGAAAGTAAGTGTGACTTTGAGTAAGAGGTCCGCAAAAGGGAGAGATGGATGATGATATTGTAGAGAGGTGAGAAATATATAGTTTAAATCCTAAACTTTAAAATTTGAATTTAAATTGCCTCGAATTTAGGCAAAAAGTATGGAATTGTGTTGGAAGAATATTCAAATACAAATATTTCAAATTCAAATTTACATCAAATAAAATAGTTAATTTGTTAATCTGAATTTCAAAACTAAAGACCGAGATGTGAGTAATAATATTTAGGCGAAAAACTATGGAATTGTGTTGGAAAAATATTCAAATAGCGCTATTTCAAATTCAAATTTACATCAAATAGTATAATTAATTTGTAAATTTGAATAATAGATTGTATTAAGTACGTTGTATTTCGTATTATATCAACATTGAATTACAACTCAGTTGGCTAAAAGTTGCTTCTTCCACCAATAGGACAGGGGTTCGATACTCATTGCTCGTATTTTTGGTGAGGCTACGATTTTTGTTTAATTTTAGTGGAACACATTGCAAGGAAGCTGACGTGGATATCCAAGTGTAAGAAAATGTTGACGCGACGTGGATATCCAAGTGTAAGAAAATGCTGACGTGGATTAAAAAAAAGGTGACGTATTTAATGACGTGGCACGATAGGTGGATGCACATGTGGAACATTCATGGTTTAATATAATAGAGATTTTGTTTTTGGACCGTGTTATTTTATTTTATTCTTAGCAAAAAAAACTATATTGGAATGTTAGATTAATTATTGAATTAACCAATTTTAGATTGACATAGTCAATTATTTAAGAATTATTCTTAATAAATAATCATGGGCAACTATTATTTTTTTTGACCAATGGTGAACTATTATTAAACACTACTGTCCCATTTTATAAGTTGTTTTAGTAAAATCAATTTGTCCCAATTTAATTGTTGTTTTATATTTTTAAGGAAGTATCTAAGATGTTTTTTCCATGAATACCCTTATTAATCATGACAACTTTTTATATTTAATAATGATTCACGTTTATCTATGTAGAGAGATAAAAGATTAAATAGTAACTTAAACAACATTTTTTTATAAAATATAAATTACTAATCAGTTTTCTTAATATGTGTGTAACAATCTTAAACTAGATATAAAATGGGACGGAAGTAGTATGTAATTGATGAGTATGTGTTGGGATTTTAATTCTAAATGAAACGTGATGAGTTTGGTCATTTAGTTAAGCCCAATGAAAAATCTATGCCCTCATGCGCTTATAGTTATTTAACATCAGACGATTAATCCTAATGTTGAAACCTATACTACTCTCCTTCAAAATGAAGGTAGTCAGCTCTCATACCCGCCTTCGGTCAATCTTTCAATCTCCGAGGTACACAATTCTTTATCTATTGAGATAATATTTCACTTGACTTATAACAATATTATTATTATTATTTTCCTAATCAAAACATCTATTTATATCCATGTGAGCAAATTTGTGGCAAAAACAATTCATTCAAACTACTTGTAACTTTTAGGTGCTTCAAAATACATTTTAGAGATAGATGAAGCAGCAAAAAAGAATACTTCCATATTACATGGTTGGTAAAAGAATAAGGGACAAAATCAATCCAACATATATGAACATTATATAAATTATTGAGGCAATTAGGTTGCAAGCCTATAATTTATTTATTTATTTATTCTGATAGTGGCCATCATCTTCTAAATAAGAAAACAACAGTATCTTCTATACTTTTTCCTCTTGCTTAGCTGTTTTGACACATCTAAAGACATATCTTCTTCGCCTGCATCATCAATGTTAAGTTGTTTGTTATCATCACATGTTATAATTCTCTCATTATTTGTTAAAGAGTATGAATCAACATGGCTACTTGCTTCAATTGATCTCAAGTGATTCTTCTCCTCTGGTGAAGTTGGTACCACCTTGTTATAGTTTACTTCCTTTGAGTTAGGATTTGTTCCTGTCTGCCTGAAGTTTTGGATTTCATACAAGAGGTCTTCTTCTGAAGTTTCCTGCAGTGTAATGCTGCTTCTTGACACATCATCATCACCACAAACCTCATTTTTCACACAAGAATATGAATTATCAAACGTGGCACTTTTTTCTGTTATATAGCGAGTCTCTACATTATTAGCAAAGGTAAAAGAGAATCTGCGAGAATGAAATCCAAATTTGCGAACCATTGAAATAGCCCTCTCTAATGTTCCTAATGCTTCTTTTACATCTGACCTCATACATACACTACTATCATCTTCCTGATCAATATGAATTGGAATGTCATGCATTATTTTCTTCACATCTTGTACAATCTCACAATTCCCCTTCTCAATTACTACAATTTCTTCACTATCTGCTTTTGAAATCGCTTCACCATTGTCCTCTTCAGCAGGAAGGAGGATAGTTGCAACTTGCTTAAGCACTTCCTCATCATCCATAACAACATTTGATGATCCATTTATGTTGTTGTATAGAGCTTCACGAATTTTAACATACAATGGATCCCCCAATGCCTTGCTGAATTCTTTCTCATTGTTCATCTTAGAAGCCACAGCCTATAACAATATCTGTTACATCAAATGATAGTAATAAAGAAAGGAAAGGAAAGGAAAGTAGTTGATGATTTGGTAGAACTTTAAATGCAACCTTATCTCTATACATGAATAAAACAAGTATATATATTTATCTACAACCTTCTGATAAAGCCTGAAACCACTGCCAATGAGCTGCCTTGACATGAAATTTATAAGTGATGGAGGTACAAAATCCAGCTTGATATCCAAATTTGCTATTGCCCTACAAATAATTGAAGTCAAGAAGAGTACTACTATAGAATATCAATGAAGTTGCATATATCTTAAAACTCACCGGAAGTAACTTCTTTCTGATGTCACCTTTTGCAAAACATAGCCTCCTACCACATCAATTCTCACAACATCCTTTGCCTCAGGAATTGCATCATTGTTAACACCATCAATGCTCGCATTAACACTCTTTGAATCATGGACCTGAAAGCAAATACAACACAAATTTCTTGAAGCTTAGATTCTTCTAATTCACAATTATAGCTTTCTTTAGAAAAAAGGAAACAAATTAAGAAATTAAAAAGGATCCAAGTAACTATACCGTTTTCAAAAGAACAATTATCAGATCATCTTGAAAGTACTCAAACAGATAATAATGCACTATAGCCTCCCTTGTAGATAGTGGCCATGGAGGCTTCATCCTTTCTTCCAAAATTTGGAGCAATATAATATAAGCATTCAAAAGTGAAGACATTTTATTTAGCATGGTGAGTGAGTAGTGGCACTAAAGTGTGAAACTTCTTAACTTGATGCTGAGAAGAAGACAAACCTTACTAGTGACATTTGCTCTCCAGTCTGGATCTTCTGCAAACATTCAGATGCTGTAACTTTGAAACTGGGAATAGTAAACTGGGGCCACCTGAGAAATGAAAATTGTGAAAAGGGTATCAGCTTCAAGCATCACTGACGGTTTTTTCTATAGACCAGATACATCAGTTATTCAATGTAGTAAAAACTGCATTATCCAGAAACTCAAGAGTGAAAAAATGACACTAGTTTTCATTGTCATTAATGAAACAAAATATGCAGAAAACCGAAAGCACATATTGCATGATGATTCTCACCATTTCTTGTAAAGGGGTGACTCCCATGTGAGGCATAAACCTGTAATGAAGAAAACAACTCATTAAAATTTCACATGTTAAAGTCGATCGATATCATGGCGCTGTCTCGTTGCTAAACTTAAAAGGAGGATGCTAAATGTTTTTGGATGATTTATATGTGACTGACCAACATCAACAGGTCCATCTACATAGCCTTCAACCAACAATGTATGAAAGGGAGTTCCCTCCGGTCCTTCGCGATACATAACGCGAAATTCCTCACTATCCTGTTTTAACTGTTGAAAGAAGTAAAATTAGCAACAATGCTTTGAGATATTGATTGAAAAAGTCATGTAACTACTGCAGAAATCATAATCAGACTTGATCATAACACAACACAATGATTACACAAGATTACATTAGCTAGTCCTTTGAATTTTTAAAAAAGGGTAGACCAATAAAGCAAGAAGTCATTCAGCTATTGTAAATTCCTGATTTATACTGATAAGATAAGAAAACCATCTATGTGATAAACTAATATCTAAATCAAGAACAATAATCTAAATATGAAGAACACATAAAATGGTAAAAACAAGAGAGTAGATAGCCTACTTTCCAATCGGCGCGCGATGTATTCGCATTATTAGATCCTCCTCCAGTATCATATACAGAAACACTTCTCATCATATCAAGAATGTTTGATACCTCAGCAGTCTTAATTTCTACTTTCTCCTCACATCCTGCAAAAACCATTTACACTTGTCTTGTTTTCTGAGAGGCAAAAAAAGCTACACTCAAGTACTGATTAGGAAATATAGTTACCTTGTATGTCAAATTGTTCAGAACGTAGGAGTTGAGTTTTGACAAGTTGTTTGAGCTTCTGTTCATTTGTGAGATCAAATGAGGAAAGAGTTTTTTCCAACCTCTCCCTATACTGCACAATGTTTTGTTTTTTCTCCATCTTTGTTTGTATGTACCTCTAAGAAAAGAAAGAAGAACCTTTGATCAAAAAGTGAATGTATAAACAACCACTTATAGGAGTTTGCATACCCTCCAAAATCATTGGAAATCCACTGGACTTAGATAAAAGTAAGAGTAGCTAGCTAGCTACAAATAAGAAAAAGAGGAGTTTCCACGTGATTGGGCATAATAGCTCTCTCCCTATTAGCCTGCCTAACCTATCATGGATTAATTTATATTCACCGATGGTGTATAAACATTTCACTTTGTCGATTAATTACAAGTTAACATGTCGTTAAAAATAAGTTAGTCAAGTAGTAACCACCTTACTATGAATTGTGATTGATTTTACTTACATTGAGGGTGGGTAGTAATCATCAGACTCAGTCAACTAACACGGCCATAAATATAGATAATGAAAAATTGAAGGAAAGTGGTTAACAGAAATTGAAAAGGAGAGGAGAGCTAACCAACCTTATTTGGCTACAAGGGGCACGTAGATGAAAAATAGAGGAGGTCAACGTAACGTAACGTAACTATGATTGATTTGGTATAAGAAGTACTAGGTGGATCTGAGTGTATAAAGAGGAGGAGACAGAGGCAGGTGATGTGGGAGCATCCATATGATGTATGGTACAATTCCCAATCAATTCAATACTAGTAGTACAGTATTGGAAACTGAACTAGCTATTGGTAGTATTGGTAGTTGAATGGTGTGGAATTAAGAAACATAAATTTTGGTAAAAGGGGTGGAGGTTAGGAATTCAAGGCATAGATACACGTGTGAGGTGGCGTGCTTGCTGCTGCAACAAAACTAGGAAGAAGACAAAATTGAATTGTTGGCTTTGTGGGACCATATATACTACTAACATAGCAGCAGCAGCAGCAGCAGCAGCTAGGCTTGGGAGAGAAAAGAAAGGAAAGGAATGATATAAGGAGAAGAGAAGAGAAGAGAAGAGAAGAGAAGAGAGGGTAAGTTTAGATTAGAAGGTATGGTTTGGTGGGTTTAGAGGCTGTGGTGTGTGTTAACAGGCTTTAGAGAAAGTATAGTTGGGGAAGGAATGAATGAAGGAAAGAAGGAAGGAACAATTCATGTGATGTGGTGTGGTGATTGATTGATAGTCACGAATATAATCTAACTTTCTTTTCCATCCGTCAAGGCCTAACGTAACATTTATTGTCACAGTTGGCACTTATATATACCACTACAAAGTAGGGATACCTACTCACTCCCTCTAATGGCTGGTGGGTTGAATTTTTGACCCTTCCCCACCTCCACACGCTACTTGGTAGGACTGCCCACACACTCAAATCCCAAAAATACCCTAATATGAAATGCGCTCTCAAACCACCCCATTTTGCGTTTTCACTTGGTACGGTTCCTAACAATTGAACTGGTACGGCACCTAACTGTAGAACGATACTAGTTCGGAGATGTGGTGCCCAAACACCCCTGTTCACTGAGTACAGTTGTCAATGCCCGAACCGATTCTGTTGTAGAGTGTCGAACCTAAAAGATTTCAAACCATGGAGTGTGTCGCTACTTTTTCAGCCCCGGAAACCAACCACCGTAGTGGTTCGGCGACCTGCTACCGAACCTTTGGAACACGGGGAAAAATGGGACGCGCTGGAGCATTTTTATTTATTAAGAATATTTTCGTTATGGGGTTGTGTGGTGAGTATGACGAGAGTTGGGAAAAGCATGAGCCTAAAATAAAATAAATTGATGACAGACTAGGTTTTTTTTTTGGTCAACTGACAGACTAGCTTGTTACAAACCATCTAAAATGGGCCACAATAACGAGTCGGTCCATCATAAAAATATGGCTCATGCTTCTTCCAACCCCTCTCTACTCACTAGACACCCCTTTATGGGATGAAAAGACCAAAAGCCCTTAATGAAAATTAAATTTTATATATTTTTTTAAGGCTTAAATATGTTTTTACCCCCTGCAAATATGGGGTGTTTTGCTTTTACCCCCTGCAATTTTTTATTTATTAAAAAACCCCTTGTAAAATCAACTTTTTTGGTTTTAGTCCTTCTGTTAGATGTACGTTAAAAAAACGTTTATGTAGCATTTTTAAATACGTTTTTACCTCGCAAATAGGGGTGTTTTGCTTTACCCCTGCAAAAAAATCTAAATCCCCTTCTTCTTCCTCAGCACCCACCCAACCTCATATCAACTTTTCCATCTCCAACACAAACCAACGCTTCCATATCAAACTAGAACCTATCTTCTCATCTTCTTCGTCTCTCTCTAATTATAAAACCTATTTGTGTGATTTCTAATTTTATTTAAGAAAAAAACCAACTCAATTCCAAAATAAGTCCATCCGAGAACACAGGGCCATTACAAGTTACAACACAAAATAACAACAATCTTGGAGTGGAGTGGACAACCATCTTCCTTAGTATCTAGCTATACAGTAATACATTGATACTTGTAAAATTTATTTCGCATGTGTACTATATAGTTTAAAGTTTATTGAAACAGTTGGAGCAAGAAATACATGAAACAACCAACAAGCTCTACTAGCAGATGACTTGGATACTCCATCTTATGACTCATCTCTTGTCATGTACACTGATCACTTCCCTTTATAGCAGAGACTATACATATTAACTTATATTAAACAATCTTAATTAAAAATAACTATTTAGTGTTAGGAGCATTGTCTACTACACGGATAGGGACAACTGGGATAGAATCCCACCATTCCTTCAACCTTCTACTCCCAGTTCCAGTTCCAAAAGACTTGCCTGTCTTCAATGTCATGGTAAAGCTTTGCACAATAAGAGCCATAAGGAAGAATTTGAATGGAATTACTGCCAATAACACTGCTAGTTTGATATGGAAGCGTTGGTTTGTGTTGGAGATGAAAAAGTTGATATGAGGTTGGGTGGGTGCTGAGGAAGAAGAAGAGGATTTAGATTTTTTTTTGCAGCAGAAAGTAAACACCCCTATTTGTAGAAAAAACGTATTTAAAAACGCTACATAAACGTTTTTTTAACGTCCATCTAATGTATGACTAAAACCAAAAAGTTGATTTTACAAGGGTTTTTAAAAAAAAAATTTGTGGGGTAAAGCAAAACACCCCCTATTTACAGGGGGTAAAAACATATTTAAACCTTTTTTTAAACATTAAGTACGATTCGGTGCATGCTTGATCGAACTTGATCGAATCTGATCAGCATCTGAACAGGTCAAAATTTACTCGACACCCCAAATTATGTTTTGACTGAGGTTCGACTGGCGCGGCGATCTAGATCGATCACCGCATACGAACCCTCTCCACTGTTTAGTCAACGGCTAAGTATTTTTGATTTATTTTTATTAAAAATAAAAGAAAAATTTGGACGTGTTCATCATCTTGATGAATCTAGTTTGTTTCAAATATCAAGCTTCCAACCTTCCATCAACAGATCCATGGCCGATAGGAAAAACCCAACAATAAAAAACAACTTTAAATTCTATATATTGCAAGCCATCATTTATATATATGCAAGCCAATTAAAAGTTTTTTGTTTTTCAATCTTGATTCTTATAGATTGGTTCTGCACTCAAAAAGCTTTTTGAGGATGGTGTGGTTAAGCGAGAGGAATTATGGATCACCTCCAAACTCTTGTTTGTTCATTTGTTTTTCTGAAAATTTACCGCCTTTTCTGAATGTTGGAAAGAATGTTTTCTTTAAGCTTTTAAACATGGATGCTCTGCTTTATTTGCTGTCTCCAAGTGTTCAGATCACGATTCAGAAAATGTGCCAAAAGCATTGGATAAAATTATAACAGTGGGGTTCGATGGAACCAAGTCCGAACCGGTTCGGTTGCACCTCCTCCGAAGCGGTTCGACTAACCGTGCTCTGAACCAGTTAAAATGTAGTGTTAGGGGGTTTTTGATGTGAGGATATTTTGGAAATTTTTGAGGGTTAGGGGTGTCCAGTGAGTAGCTAGAGGGTTGGAAGAAGCATGGACTTAAAAATAAAAAGAAAAGAAAATTTGTTTGATAAAAGAGGGTAAAATTTAAAATAAGTATATAAGTTGGTTTTGAGAGCTGCCCTGTCGTGCTCGTGGCTAATCAGTTTGGCAGGCTAGGTGGATTAAAAGGTTGACACATCTTTGCAGTCCATACTTCGTATAAGCCCCCTACTCACCACACACTCGCCAAACATTAAATACTCCAAAAATACCCTCATGTGTAACACACAAGACCCCCTACCCCATCTGCACGCTGTGTTTTGGAACGGTACAATACCTAGTACCGAGCTGATTCGGTTAATTTGTTAAAAATAATTTTCTTAAAAAATTGATATGGATATCGATGATCTAGGCAACACACACCTAGAAAATCTAGAAAAAATTAGGGCTCATTACTCCTCTAGAAGGGACTTCTAATGGGACTTCGGGCCTCAAATTCCTAAATTTCACCGTTTATTATTTTTTATTAACTTTTTAAACTTTAGCAACGCTCTTTTTGTCGATGGAAACGGTGTCCCCAGAATAAAAAAGGGTCCATGCTTCGTACAACCCCCCTCCTGACGATACCGCTGAGTCCGATGATATATATATATATATATGACCATCCTGTATTTGTATTTTATGTCTCTTGTATTATTAATGAATGAAATTTTAATTTATTGTCCATTGTGATTTTTATTTGTTTTATTTTTCATTGTGAACATAACAAAAGGACACGACATAACATCAAATTTTATTATTTAAAGAGCGTAGCCATACATCAAAATAAACGAAACTACTGAGAGAGAGTTCACTAATTTTTGGGGAGTGTGCTCTCCATAATATAGATCACCTCTTCCGGTGTGCGTCTCGTTTTGACAAACAGCTCAATGAGATGACATCCCAATGGGGTGTTAAAATGATGTTCCATCATTGCGCGAAGATCGTCGTCGCTACGGATATCCATAGCTTCATAGCGGTGAGTGTCGTCTTCTAGACATACACACTTGCGGTAACGTATACGCGAGATGTCTTTGCGCCACTCTCCCTCTTTGCGAATCTTCCTCTCCACCTTCTCCTTCAACTGGCTGAATGTAATATATTTTTCCGACCCTCTGTAGCGCTTTTTGTCGCGAGACTTAAAATAAACATCATCGGCCTTGTTCTCGACTGTTCCAGGGCGATGCAGTGCAGTTAGAAATTTGTCTGGCGATATCTGGGTTGGGCACAATTGCCATTCATTTAGATCTTCCATTTCAGTGAAAATCAACAAAGAGGGAGAGTGAGAATCAGTGAAGTGTGAAAAATAAAAGTGTGAAAATCAGTAAAGAGTGAGAGTCTATTTATAATAGGTGTGACCAAAGCGTGAGTCGTTGATTTAAAACGATCGTAAGCAATTAAAATTATAATCTGTTGTACACAATTTCCAAAAAATTGAATTTTGGGCGCCAAATCGACGGTGGGGGATTCGTTTCACAAGACGCTTGGTCGACCATGGTCGACCCTCACTGGATCGAACCTGGTCAAATTTGAATTTGAGTCAATCTGGGGTGTCTGACAAATGATTAACAGGTTTGGCACTGTGAGATTCGACCATGGTCGATCAATCGTGTGTCGAATCGTCTATAATCTTTAAAAAAATAAAAAAAAAACAAATTTCAGTGAGGGCTTTTAGTCTTTTCACACTAAAAATGGGGTTTTAGTGAGTAGCTAGGGGGTTGTACGAAGCATGCGCTTAAAAAAGTGTAGACAATCATAGAGGGGATTTGGAGGGAGAAACGTGTCCTTGTTTTGAGGGACAAATTTAGGCCTTAAAAATTTGTAAGGAACTAATTTATTATGCAAAAAATTGTCAAGCACCATTTTACTGCTGTAATTAACTGAAGATAAAATAGGCCTCTGAATCTTTCTTTCATCCTTCATGTATCACTCTTCTCACTTAACTTAGTTGTTAGTGCCTAACTCACATGAATTGAAAGATGTAACATATCAAGGGAATAGACCTGATTGGCTAGCTTCTTGTCAAAATTAACCTGTAGCCAATGTTGTGACTAAACACTATCTCATGTTTTCTTGTCACCTCCCACAACTATAGTAGACAGCACATTTCCACGCAGAGCAGGAATGTGTTGGATGAAGCCCAATAATACAGTCCTATATTTAAGTTGCTCTGTCTCTCTCTTATTAAGCACATAGTAATTTATTTATGGTCCACACAACACAACACAATAAAGGTAAAGTTAACCACCCACTTTCACCTCTTATTTTGTGCACAAGTGAACTGGATTTTGAGAACATTGATAGTATTTTCTGGTAACCCACTTTCACTTTGTACATTCTAAGTCGGAACATTTTACATGTCTAGTCAAAATAACTCCACCAGACAAACTCACCCTCTCTCAAATGCTTGGTCTTCTAGTTTAGTTTAGGTGGTCCAAAGAATGTTTCTGGTCAGCAAAACAATGCTTCAACACAATCTAAGGCACAAAGTGCAATTACATCACCAAACAAGAATCAAGCACAAAGTGTTTATGCCAATAAATAAGTCAATCCAACCAGAAAATTACAAATGCACAATTTATGAATAATTACATATAACCTTTTCTCATGCAGTCTTTGGCTTTTTGTTTTATAATTATAAGAGATAGATAAGAGAAAAGAGTGATGGTGTACTGAATGAAAGAGAAATAAACTGACAATTGCATCATCAACTAGTAGAATTTAAAAACCTGCAGCAGAAGAAGTAACTCTATAATTCTAGCTAGGCTGGCAAGTCAGTTCTGAGTCTGAGAATGTCAACGCCTAAGTAATCAACTGGACCCTGAATTGGCACATGAGGCTTTCCAATCTTCACACGAACAGCAGATATCTCTTTGTAATTTCTCAGTGTAGCCATTGCAATTTTTTGAGCCAATGCTTCCAAAAGGTTCATGGGTGTTCCTTCCATAACTTCCTTAGCTATACTGTAACCCAAATTTCATACATCATTAACAAAATTATCATATTTTATGTTTGAGAATGAATAATGAAGTTGAGTGAGTGAGTGACTGACCTATATATTTCAGCGTAATTAACAGTATGAGACAATTGATCAGATTCACCAGATTGTCTGAGATCCATCCAAGCATCTATATCTACACAAAACTTCTGCCCCAATGTCCTTTCTTCCGGCCTTGCTCCGTGAAAACCATAGAAACTCAATCCCCGAAGAATCAGCTTGTCTCCCTCCATTTTTCCTGCAATTAATTAAACCAAAAGATAAACACAAATACAATCTCTAAACACCTAATTAGTTTGAGAGTACCTTAAAACCGACGGACGGAGACACAAATTAACCTCAGTTGCTCAAAATCTCAAGTAATGTATGTACTACCTACTACCACTCTCACTTACTCAATTGAACGAATATAATAATAATAATAATAATAATAATAATAGTACTAATAATTCCAAAAGCAGCTATATAATTATTATTATATTATTTTTAGATTATTATTATAACCTTAAATGCCTTCCAGCTGCCCAGACAACATATTTTTCTCCACTCCACATTTTTTTTTTCTTTCAGATTTGTTTCTTTGATCCGTATGCTCGCTCAAAAGTTGTAATTTCAAAAAATTGTTTGGAGAATCCGAGGCATAGTTTTGAAGTGTACAGTATAAACCAATTTCAACTTCAGAAAATTATTATTTAGAAAACTTCGTTATTTCAAGATTATATAATATAATATCAACTTTTCTTTTACTAAAGCTGTTTATGTTTATTGAAAAATTCACACTGAATGAATAATACAAAACAGAATGCAGGAGTGTGCAGTTATCTGATTCTAAGTTTAATTCACATTCATTGAGCTATTTTTGTCTTACTCCAGTAAACAATAGATGCAGTAGTGAAGAACAGCAGACTTTTTTACTCGATTAACCCGTTGAGTATATAATCATCAGTTGCACGCGTTACAAGTTTGAAAAATTAGCAGCACACTGTTCTGTCAAATATTGAAGAAGAACGAACATTCATACACATACTCTACACATTCAAAAGGTAGTATTTCTGATTTGGTATTTTAACACTTTATAGACCACGGTTTGACCCAAAAAATGCCACAAAAAGTCCTCGTTCTCAATCATTTCGGATTATTGATAACGTGCCAATCGCCTTTTAAACAATTCTGGAACAGAAAATGAAACTGAGAAAATATAGATAGGGAATATATAGCATTAAACTGAACGAGTCAGAAGTACAGCTCACAGCAATGTAAAATTGGCCTAACCTAATAGCACTAAGGATGATGAGGTGAACCAAGGGGACAAAAGGTATAATTTTCCATATATATAACCATGGCTTTAAAAGAGCCTAAGCCACATCTAACAAAAAATTGGTTAGATAATTCCAAGATGCATATATACATGTCGCACAACAGGTGCAATAATCTATCCTTCTAGTTCAAAACTTTAAAGATCTACCCTCCTTTTCTGTAGCTTCTAAAAGCTGTACAATATTAAATCCTTCTCTATTCTCTTCACTTGTCTCAGTAAAACCAAGCGGAACCGCTTAAACGGCGATTATGAGGAATTCAGGGCTGTCAGTCAAAAGTTCTAAAAGCCTCCATCTTTCTGTGTTGCTATCACTAATTACACAACTGCGTCTATGGTTTTCGCCTCCATCTAAACTTTCTTGTAGAAAAGAACATAAGCAGCAGAAGTTTTTATCATTTCCTCATCAGCAGGGGTAACCCTGCTATCATCAAACTCATACCATTTATCGTTTCCATACTGCAGGAAAATAAATACAGTAGTTGGATAAGCATAATTAGAATGAATATATGAAAATATGCATAGCATAAATAATCATTTGAAACTAATGGTGTACCAAGAAAATCATTTAGAGCAAAAAACAAAATACATTGCAGCTAGTCTTTTAAAAATAAAAATAAAAAATAGGGTGATTTGGAATGTCTAACAAAAACTAGTATAATGTGAGCAGCTTACAAGATGATTTCATAAAGTACTATATAAGAATTATAAAATTATGTGGAAATATTATCTGCTTTAAGTCTAGAACATCCTCTGAAGCAAACTTCTAAACAAAAGTAGGAAAACAACTCTATATATATCTGGTAGTCTGCAAAAACTCTTACTTCCACAGGTAAGGTTCTACAACATTGTTTGCCGTGACTCCCCAAAAGAAAATAACATACAAATATTTATGTACTTGGCTAATGGAATACTTAGTTTTTTGGGTCACAATGAATTGCCTAAACATAAAAAAGAATAATTAAAATGTCCTATTAGAGTAAGAGATGTCTACAACAGTGTGGTACTTACCCGGACAAATGCTGTATAGTGACCTCCTCCTAACCCGCCATAGTGACAACTAATTGCATACAACATGTAGCGGTTGGACGACCGTAAACTACTGTGAGCAACATAGCTTGACAAATCCAGATCATTAATTGGGAAGTCGACAAAAGTTTCCAGCTTGTTCTTAAAGAATCGGCTAAATGAGAACCTCTTCAAATGAACAACGAGGATTTCAGGCAATCTCCAGAGATCTAATTTTTTAGTTGCTTGCTGAGGTGTTTTGCAGGTAGGACAGTACCTTATGCACATCAAATTGCAAGATCAAACATCAGAAAGACTAATATGTCGGATATTTAAGAACATAAGAGAAATGCTCTTGATTAAAATAAAAGACAATAACGATCAGAGGCTATTTTTCCACTAGTTCATGATAAACAAAATAAAACTTGATAATAAGTTGAACAGTGAATAGAAAGCTCTCTCCTAGAATTTGAGTTTATGGCCTAAATTTTACAGTTTGTATTGTGAGGAGTGTCCAACCTTTATAAACACTACTTAGGTCATATCTCTACGCTAGTGGGACTAAATGCAACCCTCATAAACAGCACAATTAAGGTGCTGGAAGCTTCAACAAAGACAGCTCAAAGCTGCCGCAATGAAGGTGCCTAGGGCAATCGCAATTATGGTGGAACTTTCGACAATCTTAAAACATGAAAACATTCAAAGATAAAATAACAGACTTCATATTATTATAAATGTATCTACTAACCACATGTCTTCTGGCCCAAGAGGTTCCTCTCTCAAAAAGGCTTCAAGGCACTTGTAAATGGAAATTGACTCTTGTGTTCTCTTGAAAAATAGCTGGGGCTTGAAAACCTCAGGCAATAAATCGAGCAGGTTTGTGTCATACTTTTTAATCATCTCATCTGACCATAAGACAACTACCTCCATCTTTCCAGGCAACATTTGGACCGGTAATGGTTCATTCAATGCTATCTTAACATTCTCATTTCCTATCCCACCACCAAATAAGTAAAATTCGAAGTCAGTCCACAAATGTGTGTCATCCTCTGTTTCACTGTTCGAGACTGCATCACCTCCTATTCCTGGAGAGCTGGTAGTCTCGCCTAATTTATCATCTTCATTTAGTTTTTTAGTAACATCATCAACATCATCATCCTTATCATACTCATGTATGGTATCTTCAGTGTTTTGCATCAGAAATGGATTAATTAAATCCATAAACGCTCTATGAAGATGATATCCAGAAGAAATACCAGGCAACCTTGCTACAACCGGAATGCCAAACAATCTATTCTCAAACATCTTCCCAAAACTGTAATACAGATACAATAAATTAAGTGCATCAATTAAGAGCATAGAGGTCAGCAAACAGAGGAAGAACCAAAAAAAAAAGGCTCATTTACCAAACACACGTGAAATGTTACAACAAAATTTGCTTAGATATGAAGTTTAGAAACGGTAACTAAATAAGACCCAAACAATGAGTGCTTATTTTATACTCAAGACATGTTAGCCTGACTTGAATAAACTATTCATATTAGCATCCATAGACCACATGGTAGATTAGTACAAAAATTGGGATGTCCTACATGAAAACTGTAAAACTATTAGATACTCTAGGAGTTTGCGCTCCCGACAGTTGAGCTCATGCCATTAACCAAATACACGCTTGTAATAAAATTTGCTTACATATGAAGTTTAGAAATGACAAGTACTGTAGAAGAACCAAACAATTTGCATCTATTTTATGCTCAAACGTGTTAGACTGACTTGAATAAACCGTTCATACTAGCATTCAAAGACTACAAGGTAGATTAATCAAAAAAAAAAATTGAGATGTCCCATGTGAATTAATAGAATCTAAAGTTGCTTTCGATTTATATTAGCAAAATTTTTAAAACTATTAGATACTCTAGAAGTTTGTGCTCTATCTGCAGCGAGAGTGCGACTATTTCAGGTCCAAGGGTATGCAGTCTTAATTATTCACAAACATAGAGAGAGGCATTGTAGCAGTAAAGTGAAATTACTCCAGTCTTTAAAAGAAGTAGAATTCGGGCATAGAAAAGCTTACTTCTCCACAATGCGTTCATGCATGAAAACTATCAAGGGGCCAGCTTCTTCATACTTCTGCATTCGGTAAGCGACAAGTTTGTCTTGATCTCTAATATCGGCTAATGAATCCAATTGATCCTCAAATACTCGAAAAATCCTATTCCTGTATATCTGAATATAATTCGATTTTATCAGAGACTTCAAATTAAAGCAAATACATAGGAAGTGTTTGCATTATCCTAATGAATTGATGTTAAAAGATTTCACATAATGTTCCCAATTAATCAAGGATAACAAACAATGATTTTACTAAATGCACAACTGTTGCAACATACCTCAGCCACCAAGAGTGTTTCATCATCTCTCAGAGAACAAGAAGCACTTAAGGCCCCAACAAGATCCTTTAGGACTCCACATTCAGGCACTGTTACAGTAATTGTAGACGGCAATGTGATCCCATCAGTGCTCACAACAGTCACATTCATGGTCCGTATTGTTGTAGAAGGTAATGGCAGTGACAGGTACATAAAAGGGTCAAATGTGATAGAAAGCTTCTTGCAAACAGGGCAAATCAATGTTGACCGGAACTGACCCTGCACAATAATGGAATGAAATAAAATTTAATTTCAAAAGTGATAATTATTGGAATAGAAGAAAATATAGAAATATATTTTCTTCCTAGATTCCTAATTGCAATACTGCTCCTCATCTTAAGCAAAACACTAAAAAACATGTTTTAGACATCACATGCAACATGGTTGTCCACCCACCATCTTATTTTAATAAAAAGAGGGCTCAGTGGCAGCTAGTAGCCAGGTCTACATAATAATAACTCTTCCAAAATGGCAAATACACCAATCACTTCTTTCTTTAATACATAACAGAATAAAATCACTTTCTGGGATGTCTATTTGATTATTTCCATCAAAATCCTTTATGCATCACAGAGACGGAAAACTTAGGGAGGCTGGACCCTATATATGTTAAAGACCTATGAGTGTGAGATTTTTCGATTATAAGGAAAGAATCTTAGTAGACTCACTTGGCACAAGTCAACTACTATTGAGTCATTGCGGCGAGGTGATTTCGCCAATACTCTTACGCCACTTCTTCATCTGGACGACCATCTGGATCCTTCACTTCATGATATGGCTTGCGTTTTACACGATTAAGGTCTTCATGCAATCCATCCAACAAAAAAGCAAGTAGTTCCTGCATGCCAGAAACTTCAAGATTTTATAAGATTATTTCATCTCATGTCACAATGATAAAAGATGGACAAGGAAATGGCGATTGTTATAATACATGTTTTGCAGTATTAAGAAAAGGGGTGATAGAGTTGAAGGTATTAACTTGAGAGTCATGCTGGCTATAACCACTAAACTGAGGCGCAAAATCAGCCAGTTTCGTCTTGAACATTCTTGGTGCCACAGGTATTGCTCCAGGAACCCATAGCTTTCTAAGTAAATCTCCAAAAGCCAGAGCAAGTTCTCCTGAAAATATAAGAGAGAATAAATTAATACAAAAACATGCTTGCAAATGACAGAATAACATGAAAAGGAAAAATCATACATTCATTCCCAAGGGATTTTCATAATTTATCTCTCTACGGTAATCTCCAAGGAAAAAATCAACAAGCTTTGGGGTGTGTGCCAAACACTGAATGGCACTATTCATAAAACACGTATTTCCAAGATTCTGTAATCCTGTCAAGCCCAACGATCGAACTGCTCTATAGCTACTGCCTCGAAAATAATTGGTTGTTGTTACATAGGAGATAACATTTTCAGTGCTTCCATTCATCATAACAGAGTTTCTGTTAGTAGAAGATTCCATCAGGGACGTGTCCGAAATCATCCCATTGCTCTGACTACTACCCCTTGCTGAATCTGAAAGTCTATAAACTTGTAATTCCAGAAGAACCTGCATGGACATGAAGTAGTAAGAGCGCTATAGAAAGAAAACATAACTGATTTCAAGGATCCAATCTTCAGAACTAACAATAAATCTTAAAAACAGATTTCCAAAATTCAAAACTCAGGATCATGGGTTAATTTCAATATTCCACCATGAATTGTCAAGCCTCTGGTTCCTTGTGTGTAAACTTGAAATGCATTTAACTAAATTATATATAAAAAAAAAATATCAGCAAGTACCTCTTTTACAGGTTGGCCAAGAGAATCATTTGGCACCTTAGCTTTGTCATTCATGAAAAGCTGGGTTGTCTGCCCAGAAAAATCCCAAATATGCAACTGCATCATCGGTAGCATACATAACCAAGGGAACATGGACAATTCATAAACAAAATCAATCAATTATTAGTTAACTAACTGGGTTGTGTGCAGAATTGAAAATGTCACCAGCTTTCTTGTAGAAGTCACCCACATTTTCCTGAAACCATGCTGCCTATTATCAATTACTGATCATATAAAGAGACTTTAAGTAAAATAGGAACTACAATATAAGAACTTCTTGAGCGAAATTCTTAACCCTGCCAAAAACCATCTGGAAAAGGAAAACAAGCAATTCACTAAGTGGACCTTTTGGCTTATCTTAGCTACCAGCGAATTGCTTTCCCATGAAACAAATATCTTCACTTGCAAGGGAAGAAATCTGGAAAACATTCCTCTGCATAGTAGAGGCTCCCAAAATCTTTCAACTGCATTATTGAAATCATTATACCTACAAGACGATTAAGATGAGTTGGTTTCCACCCCTATAAAATATATGTGCTTGTACTACTACTAATCATCACTATATATTTGCTAACTTGAAATGAAACAGAAACCTGCAAGAGATCTTCTAAAAGTAAAAGACTTACAATCTCATTTACTGTCAGTGCTAAAATCATTTATCCCAATAGGAAATGACAAATCAATGTTAAATTACTGTAACAAATGCACAGAATCATTCCAAAAAAGAGTATTATGTAAGTTATCAGTTTTTACAGGCAAGAACAAGAATGAGAGGATAGAGCTAAAGAAACTGGGCATAAAAATACCATGGTTAACTAAACCTAATGAAGGATGCACTAATAATTGAACTGTTGTTAAAGAAGGGGATCCACACTGATGAGCCTACGACGGTTGGACCTCTAACCAAAGTCTAGAGCAGACAGAAGAAAGGGATTAAAGGCATAAATGGGAATGAGGTTTCTGTTAGAGAAGGAGTGAAGGGGTCTAACGAAATGGACTCCTGCCATGAGGGGATTGGTGCTGAAGATGCTAGGAATCATGAAGGAGGCCGAGATATGAAGACTATGGGTGCCAATGAGGACCGGGCCACTTTTGGGGAGATTTGGACATTTCTGTTGCCACTAGGTAGAGAAGTCTTGACTCTTGAATTACTTTTTTTTCTCAGCTTCATGCATTGTTGTTTCTGCCAATAATAATACCACTTGTAATTAAGCTGTTTCTTGGGTTTCTTAATACATACATTCTATAATAAAAAACTCAGTTTTTATCACAGACCAACCAGGCTAATCCTGACAAACAGGACAACCTACTGTTCCATGACTTATTTACTGCACTCAGTTTCCCACTGTCCCGATATGTTTCATTCAAAATACAATGCCATAAAATAGACACTCTATTCACACTACGCACATCACTATGGCCCATTGCAAATTGCTGCATCTTTTATGCAACCTAAAGTGGGTACCTCACAATGCAATGGACTTCCTCATTACTACATCCATAAACAATTATTTGCACTACTCCATCAACCCTAGGGCACGAGGTTAATTTCACCCCAATAAAAACAAATAAGCAAATAATCACAAAAAAAAGACGACATACTTGTAGCACATAAAAAGATGATGATGATGATGATCATAAATTTACAGCCCAATGCATAGTAAACTCCTAAGAAGACCTCAACATTTTTCTTAATTTCAATCAAACAGTACCTAAGACTTCACAACAATTAAAACCTATTGAAAAGACAAAAGGGGGGAGGAAAGAAAATGCAAATCTTCGCTCACCGTTTAAGAGCACGCAACCAAATTCCTTCAGGAACCAAAGCATACTGATGGTCTGAAAATCCCACCTCCAAATTCTTGATTTTCTTGCGGTTCTCTTCCTTTTTTAGATGAAGCAAAATTTCGGAGTCAGAATCACAATTAGACCAAACCGTGTACAAAACACCTTCTACACGATCCGCTTCACCTTCTGCTTCTACCCACCACCTTCACTCCAACCAAAAACAAAATCAATTCCAATGCAAGTAACAATCATATATTCCAATTGCTTAGGGCACAAGAATAAAAATGAAACTTAATTAAGCTACGTCTTTAAAACACAGATTAGATAAACCCGCACTACAAAATAACCCCTAAAAGCGGAAACAATAAAACCTTCTCACAAAGCAAACAATAAACTAACAATTACCAATAATAGGTTAACGAAGAACGAAGATTGAGTGAGCGAGTGAGAGAGTGAGAGAGAGAGAGAGTAGGTACCTGTAGGGAAGCAAGTAAACCCTCTCGTCGGCGAAATCGCGATCGTCTTCTTGGAGGAAACGACGGGGAGGGCGAAGGGAGTAAGAAGAATCGAAGTCGTCGGCCAAGTAATCGGTGTTATCAGGGAAGAGACGATCCATTGCGAAGAAAGGTAGGGTTTGGGAGAGTAGGAAACGAGCAAGGGACTTGCAGAGATGGAGGAGAGTAGAGAGAGAAACGGGAGAGAGAAAACGGGTCGGCTTCAGAAGCAGGGAAGACAAACCGAGCTTTTCCGTTAAACGGGTCATAACGCCTCCTTCTTGGGTCAATGCCTTCCAGTTTTAAATCGAGAAACTCTTAATTTTTTTAGTAATTTTTTTTTAGTATAAACTAGGTATTTCGAGTCGACTAAAGTTCTCATAGATTTAACACCGTTATATGCTCAAGCCTGCAAAGTTTTCTCAAGAGAGATTAACCACTGTTACATACCGAGTAGGACCACAGTGGGCCTCTTAACTTTTTTACATCTTTTTAATTATTAATAATCATCAAAGTCATGGCCAAAACTTAACAAATGAACTTTCACCAAGCAGACCGGTAGGGCCGGTCGGTTCTTTGCGGGCGTTTCGCTTGGCGAGGCGAAGGCTACCACAATGTAGACATTGAAGTTGATTGCAAAATGGTTGTAGACGCCTCTCAAATGGTAGTAGAAATAATTCAGATCTTAGGGGTATAATAGAAAGATGCAAGGAAGTCCTAGACACCAAAACAAGCTTTAGGATAAGCTTTATTCGGAGACAAGTCAATCAAGTAGTCCACTCTCTAGATCGGGCTGCTAGATCTTATGCTAACTCCATGATTTTCAATTATGTTACAAATTATACTATAACAAGTTGTTTGAATGAAATGAATTGATTTGCTTTTGATAAAAAAAATAATTCAAAGAATTTTACATTAAAAACTATAAAAATTGGATTTTTTGGTGTGATGTAAAGATTTGATTTGGTATCATTGATGCATAAATTTAATGATTTTAGGTTTTTAATGAGAATGAGAAAAAAGGAGATAAATAAGGGAAAATATTAGTATTTAGTAGGGGTTCAAATCCAGATTTGGGAATGCAGTCACTACGCCAGATTGATTAAAAAAAAGCCACCATATATGCGGCGTTTTTAATAAACGCCACCTATAGATGAAAAAGCATAGGAATATTGGCGTTTTTGGAAAACGCTACGTATTTGGATGACGAGAAAGGGTAATATTCAGCGCTTTTTGGCAAACGCCTTTGGTTATTTGGATCAAGAAAGAGGAATATTCGAGCGTTTTTGGAAAAGCGCTGCGTATTCGGATGCGAAAAGGAATATTCAGCGTTTTTGTTAACGCGCTTTGCTTATTTGATGACGAGAAAGCCTAATATGCGGCGTTTTTAAACAAACGCGCCCATAACACACGCAATACTCGGCGTTTTTACCAAAACGCCCATATATCACGCGTTCTCACCATATACTCAGCGTTTCTTTAAAAACGCTGAGTATTGCTTTTTTTTTTTTTTTTTTTTGCCCGTTCGTTTCTCTCTTTTTTTCATTTCCTTTCGCGCTTGTCTTCTCCTCTCTCTCTCTGCGTACGTTTTCTCCTCTCTCACGGTTCTCTTCTCTTCTCCACACCCAAAAACCCACAAACCTCATCTCTCTCTCGCTCACGTCTCTCTCTCACGGTGGTTCTCTTCTCTCTCCTCACTCTCATTAGCTCTTCCTCTCTCAACTTTCCTCATTCTCGTTCTCTCTATCCACACCCACAAACCCCCAAACCCACAAACCCATAAACCCACAATAACCCCCAAACCCACAAACCCCCAAACCCACAATAACCCCAAAACCCACATTGCTTGTCTCAATCCTCTCTAGCACCCATAGTCCTCATTGCTTGTCCTCATCTTCTCTCAAAGGTTAGTTCTCTATTTTGTTTTTTTGTTTTTAGGTTTTTGTTAGGTTGGAGATGAATATGTAGTTTGATTGGAATATGTTGAATGTGTGAAAAAAATATTTGATAAGAGAGGAATATGTTGAATGTATTTGTATGTGTTTGATATGTGTAAAATTAGTTGAATGTGTTTGATATGTGTAAAATTAGTTGAATGTGTTTGATAGGAGAGAAATTAGTTGATATGTGTTTGTTGCTTGGTTTTGTTGAGATTTTGATTCTCAAATGATAGAGTTTTTAAGCAAAGTGTGTGTCATCTATATTAGTAAAATCAAATATGCCTAAATCGAATATGCAAATTGTTTGTTAGGTTTTGGGAGTTTTTTTGTCGGAGCTTGACGATCGTTGTTCACAATTTGGTTGGATATTTGTCGAGTGTTGCTTCCACTTGTTCAGTACTTTTTTGTTCTTTTGTTTATTTTCTATGAAGAATTAATGACTATATAGAAGACATCAAAGTCTTTGATTTGTTTAGTTGAAACTAGCTAGCTAGTTGATTGAATGTCTTAGCTTCAATAAAATTGTAAATTCTCTTATCCGAATTTATTATAGATATTGGGACATTATGGATAGAAAGTGGATGTCCGCGATCGTGCATCCAAGGAATATAGAGATGGAGTGGATTATTTTGTGAAGTGTCTTTGTTCAAGCGTTTAGGAGATCTAGTAATATGATATGTCCTCTTTACGTTGTTGCTATGTAAAATCGAGTTAATGCGCACGAGTTGGGGACATTTAAAGGGTAATGGAATTGATCAAACTTACACTTGTTGGACAATGCATGGTGAGGAAAGAGTTGAATCTTGAATATGGGTAATAGTCTTGAGAGATGTGCCGGTTGACACCGAAATACCTACGTTTGTTGGGGATGAATTTGAAGAGATGGCAAAGGCTTTTGAAGACGATCTTAATGGACCGTCCTCAAATGTTTGAGAAGTTGATAACGGATGCAGAGACGCCGTTGTATGAGGTTATCTTGAATTCACAAAATTATTGTTTGTGATAAAGTTGTATAACTTGAAAACTTGCTACGGATGGGCGGATAAGAGCTTTCTTGAATTACTCACACTATTGAAAGAAATGTTGCGAAGGATAATGTGCTCCCTTCTCGGACGTATGATGCAAAACAAATGTTAGGGTCCATTGGCTTGAACTATGAGAAGATACACGCTTGTCCCAATGATTGCATTCTATTTCGGAATGAACATGCATTTTTAAAGTCGTGTCCTAAATGTAATGCATCGCAGTATAAAAAGAAAGATTCTCGCTCGAGAAAAGGTGTTGTGGTATTTTCCCATAATTCCTCGATTTAGGCGTATGTCACCGTAGTTCGGAAGATGCAAAACACTTGACATGGCATGAGGATGAAAGGATTAAAGATGGCATGTTACGACACCGGCAGATTCTCCATGATGGAAAAAATTTGATATTGATTATCCCGATTTGGGTTGGATCCAAGAAACCTACGACTTGCATTGTCTGCCGATGGTTTTAACCCGCACGGTATTGAGTAGCTCCCACGATACATGGCGTGATATTAGCGATTTATAACTTACCTCCATGGCTTTGCATGAAACGCAAATATATGATGTTGTCTTTGTTAATTTAGGCCCAAGCAACCAGGAAATGATATTGATGTATACTTGGCTCCTTTAATTGAAGACTTGAAGCTAATGTGGGAGAATGGAGTAGAGGTGTATGATGGGTTCGAGAGAAGAAAGTTTCAACTTGAGGGCTATGATTTTTGGCACAATTAATGACTTTCCAAAGATACGGCAATCTATCCGGCGAGACGAAAGGT
Source organism: Oxytropis ochrocephala (assembly GCA_020916435.1). Classification (NCBI taxonomy): domain Eukaryota; kingdom Viridiplantae; phylum Streptophyta; class Magnoliopsida; order Fabales; family Fabaceae; genus Oxytropis; species Oxytropis ochrocephala. The sequence goes on along the minus strand of CM037091.1, from coordinate 112,117,668 downwards.
CGGTGTGCATGCCCTATATGTGAAGATAACACCGATTGGATGTGGTTGGAACATGGTAGGAAGAATATCTACCCCGGTCATCGTAGATTTTTGCCATCTACTCATCGAGATCGATTGTTAAAAAGGCATTCAATGGGAATACCGAAACCGTAAAGCTCCCACGGCTTTGTGGGTGAACAACCTGTTTGAAAAGGTGAAAGATTTGAACATTAAATTTGGGAAGCCATTTGCAGGAGAGGTTGCCAAACGGGGTGGAAGAAAAAGTCGATTTTCTTTGACTTGCCATTTGGAAGTCATTATATGTAAGACAACTTCATTGATGTGATGCATGTTGAAAAAATGTCTTTGAAAGTGTCATTGGTACCTTACTCAATATGCCGGGAAAGACTAAAGATACCATCAACTCGAGGTTGGACTTGCTTAGTATGGGGTTGAGACCGGTGGGTCCGATAAAGAAGGGTACACGCACATATCTACCTCCGTGACATTTCATACTCTATCTAAAAAGGAGAAGATAGTGTTTTGTAAGTTTCTTCATGGAGTAAAAGTTCGGAGAGGGTATTCTTCAAATGTTACAAACCTGTATCCATGAAAGACCTTAAGTTAAAGTCTTTAAAGTCCCATGATTGTCATGTTCTAATGGAGAATTTGCTCCCAATTGGTATACGATCCATTTTGCCTAAGAAAGTGCGCGAGACGCTAACCAAACTTTGTTACTTCTTTAAGGCGATTTGTAGTAGAGTGATTGACCCTAGAAAGTTGCCATCATTGCAAAGAGAAATTATTGTCACTTTGTGTGAGCTTGAGATGTATTTCCCACCTTCATTTTTGACATAATGATTCATCTAACAGATTCATTTGATTTAGAGACACAATTGTGTGGCCCATGTTACATGAGATGGATGTATCCGTTTGAGCGTTACATGAAGATATTAAAAGGATATGTGAAAAACCGATCACGACCGAGGGTTGTATTGTTGAGCGCTACATAGTTGAAGAAGGCTGTTGAGTTACGCACCGCCTATCTATCTAGTCTTGAATATTCTCGGGACTTCCAAGGTCTCAAATCACTTAGGAAGCATTACTAAAGGGATGTCGGGATATAAAATAGTTATGGTGTCAAGGAAGAACTACATCAAGCACACTTATATGTTTTGCACAATGATAGTGAGGTTGATTCATATGTTGCCAAGCACATGGACATACTTAAGAGTGATTACCCATATAAGAGTGAAGTTTGGTTAACAAAGGAACACAATCGGAGTTTCATAGTGTGGTTAAAAGACCACATTGATTTGAGTTTGTTATGAATCCTACTTGATTTCAAAAAGATTGAGATGGTTAGCAAAATGTCCAAATATGCATGTTTTCTCTTACACCGGCTATCTAATTGCGGTTACACGTTCTATACAAAAACCCATGATGATCGAGTAAAATGCAAAATAGTGGGGTGACTCTTGTTGCTCAAGCTATGCATACATCAAGTGCCAAAGACAGAAATCCCCGTGATACGCGAATATGTCATACCGGGGTCATTGAACAAATATGGGAGTTGGATTACACCATGTTTCAGGAGTCCGTGTTCCAATGTAAGTGGGTTGACAATAATAATGGTTTTCTGATTGATGAGTCGGGGTTCATGCGGGTGAATTTCAAGAAGTTGGGATATAAAGATGAGCCTTTTATTTTGGCATCCCAAGCTCAACAAGTGTTTTATGTCACCGATCCGATTGATATCAATTGGTCTATTGTTTTCTTCGACACAAAAAAATTAGTGAATTACATTTATGATCAAGAAACCAATGATGATGGTATCGAGGACGACCACTTTCTTGGGGACATCACTAGAAGAGGAAAGTACTTATAGAGAGGATGTTGTGTATGTTAGAAAGGATCATACGATGGAATTACGATTTCGTCAAAAACAAAGTACCAAGGAGCGAATTGCAAAAAAAATTGTATCGAAAAAAAGGAAAAGGTAACCGACATAGATGTTATTTTATAGACATGGATCTTATTTTCATCTTCTTTGGTGATTATTTATTTTTTTGTTGGATGTTTTTTAAATGGATAAATATAACAAACAATGATTATGTTTTATTGCGGTAAGATGGCGAGATCATAGTGATAGTGGGCATGACACCGGTGAGGCGGTGATCATGATGTTACAAACTATATCGAAGCGTGCTCCTCGTGGAATATGTGATTAAAAAGATATCATCAACCGGTTAAGTAAAGGAAAAGAAAAATTAAGTGTAAGATACTAATTAATTGCTAATTAACTTCATTCAATACTAAGTTTTAATTGTTTGTGATCTAATTTACTATTTATATAATGCGAGTCCAATGGAATGTTAAAGTCCGCCAATTGGAAAAACAACACTCATTTGATTACTTTCCTTGGTAGTAAGGTAAAACAAATGATACCAATAACAATCACTACTTGGGTTCACACAAAGAATCCCGTTTTGGAGAAACAAAAACATGAGTTGTGGGTAACAATACAGTATATAATTTTAGATCTTTTTGGTAATCTTATTTAGTAATTTTGTAGTCCCATATATATATATATATATATATATATATATATATATATATATATATATATATATATATATATAAATTTATTTATATGATTTTCATTTAATGTGCATAAGCGAAATATTTTGATGTGGATGATTCTAAAAAGGAATTTGGATAATGAAGGAAACCAGGAAAGTTACATAAAAATTTGAACGACATTAACAAAAACTTGGCTTAAAGATGATAATGGAAACATCAATTGGAATCCTCCACCAATATATAGTGGGTTTATTTCAGAGGAGGATTGGCGGACATTTGTTAGGAGGCGATGAAGATCCAAAATTCTTGGTTAGTGCTACTATCTATTAAGTTATAACATATTTTTATATTTGACAATTATCTATTATACATTAATGTATACTTAGCTCTCTTAATAGAAAGCAAGTGAGGTGAATCGAAAGTGTGCTTACAGGTTGTGAGTATCCTTATAGAGGCGGTGCTACTCCATATCAACATATTGAAGAGAGATTGGTAAGGCACAATAAGCTTGATTTTTAGTTTCATGAAACTTTTTATAAATAGTTTCTTAATATTTGGTAAATTTAAATATAGTTGGTGGAGAGTGGGAAAGATCCTACTAAAGAAGGTGTTGAAGCGACATGTTTTGTGGGTAGAGGCTCGACTAAACAAAGAAAAGGAGATTGTTGATCCTAAAACTAAGGAGGTGTCGGAAAGAATTGTAAGTATTTCCTAAATTCAAGCTCACCGATTTTAATTGTAACTTTTATGATTTTTATAATGTATTATACTTTTTGTTTTGTGAATCGGGAAGCCATATCACGATCGGTGTCACAGGAGAGCTCGCGATTGCTCGAAAAAGAAATCCTTACACGTGCCTTAGGTAAAGAAGAATACTCAAGGTCGCATGAGGGGTCTTTGGATTTGGAGTAGCACCAACCGAGTACTTTGGACCAAAACAGAGAAAGTCTATGATGAGAATCATGACTGCCCACCACCGAGAAAGATGATGGCATTGTATGAAAGTTTGCAAGCTCAACTTAATGATATGCGATCACTTTATGGCCATGTTATGCCACCAAAGACCAACCCCTCGCTACACATAGCGATTGTACGAGATAATTGCACCATGCCGCCATCAACTAAGGTATTAATTGTTTTTATTATTTTGTGGTTTATAATTGATTTATTGTATATATATATATATATATATATATATATATATATATATATATATATATATATATATATATATATATAACATCAAATAAAGTCTTTATTATTTTGTGGTTTATAATTGATTTAGGACAACAATGAGTGTGAGTGTGAATTGTATATCTCAAACCCACATGAAATGGTTGCAATTGGCTACACATGTAAGCAATTGGGTCCTTGATGCACAATTTACCCCTACCTCCAAATCATGTTAGAGTCGAGTTGCGGTACCATTTAGGGAGGATGCACCATTACTGTTCCAATTGACAAGATTGATATCTTGGCGGTGTCCTGGTGATTGGTACCTTTGTGGCATGGCCATCCGCCCTTGTCGTTGTAAGTGGCAATATATTTGTAACTAACTAATTATAGTTTTTGTCATATAATTTGTGCTAACTAAGTAATTATTTTTGTTTAAACATAGATGCGCCAAAATGAAAAATCTAAGAAAGTGTCTACCAAGCAAGAAAAGGTCTCCTTTGAAAAGTCTTTGGCAAGGAAATATCTATTGGCAAGAAAGTGTCTCGATCCACCCCTTCTACAAAAGTGTCTCGATCCACCCCTTATGTAGAAGTTTCACACCGCCTCCTCCAAAAGTGGTGATCACCCTCTCTTCTTCTCGCCAAGTGACTCATCCCACCCCTTCTCCAATTGTGTCTCACCCGCCTCTTCCTCTTCCATTGAAGCTTATATGAAGATTGGTGAGGCCGACGCAGCGTCTGAGAAATACATGATGAAAGACAAATTGCTTATCGTAAATTTTGATGAAGAAATTTTTGGAGTTGGCATGCCTCATATAGTCGGACGTGAGGATATCCGTCTTTGTATGTGATGCGGATGAGGCAACCGGTATGGTTATGAATATATATGTCGAAGTACTATGTAATTTATTATTTGACATTGTCGATTTAATTTTATTATATCGTTAATTTAATTTATTATATATATATATATATATATATATATATATATATATATATATATATATATATATATATATATATTTATATATCTAAATGTAGGTACTTATGACGAGGACATTGTGGTCCTTAGAGCAGCATTACGAGAGATATTTGTTCTTGAGTCAGGAAAGTACAACCTTTCATCAAGTGAATCGGCTGCAAAATTATCAATCACTTGTGGAACAAAACCAGTCATTTCTTTGTTCAAACTTATGTCAATGATTGCTTAATTGAAGCTCAAAATAGAAGTGATGATGATGTCTTACTTCTAGCACAGGTTAATCTAGGGTAAGAATTTTTACTCATTATTTCTTATATAACATGCATTTTTTTAATAGTAGTCAATTACTTATTCCTAAATTTTTTTGTAGGAGACATTGGGTTTTGTATGCAATTAATCCTAGGAAAAAAAAAAGTGTATTACCTTGACTCACTTCAAAATCATTACAAAAACCACATGGAGTTTGTGGAGCTTTTTAACAGTGTGTTTATTTTGTGTCATTCTGCATTTCTTACTTTTACTTATATATGTATATATTGTTATTAATATAGTTATATGACATTCTATTCGGTGGTTTAAGGACATATTGGGGAGTGGATAAATTAACGGTCAAATGGTTACCAATAGTTGTAAGTTTCTAACTTATACATTACATTATTTTGTCAAAAAACTATATTCAACTCAATTTAACAATTAACTAATCTAATTATGTTTTGTAGTGTCCTAAACAATTGAATAACATTGATTGTGGGTATTACGTCATGCAATATATGAAGGATATTATTACCCAGAAAGAAAACGACTATCCTCAAAGCAAGGTATCTACTTATAATATATTTTTATATGATTTCGATTTAATAGTGGTTCTTTCCAATATTTAACCATTTCAATTCTAATTTTATTTATTTATATAATTTCAAAGTATTTTAGCGATTGTCAAAGCAACACATACTCTGTTGAAAGCAGATTCTTGAGCTTAGGGAGAATGGTGCGATCATCTCTCCCGTTTTTTTAAAGTTTCATTTGGATACAAATAAGTTAGCCTAGCTAGTTTTTGGTTCATAATATTGTAACTTGATAGCTTGTTTTGGATACATATGAATTAGATAATGAAACTTCTTAGCTATTTTGTTTTGGTTCCTCTTATGTAATTTGTTTTTCATTATATGTAATTTGTGTTCCTCTTAGCAAATTGATTACATTATGTATTGGATTGGATTTGGTACATGCAGGTAATTTGTAAATATAAAAAGGAAAACACACAAAGCAGAAAAAATTAAAAAAAAAAATTTAGACAATACTCAGTAGCTTTTGATGAAGTATTTGGGTATTTAATAACACAAATAGGCAATACTCGGCCGCTTTTAATAAAGCTATTTGGGTATTTAATAACACAAATAGGCAATACTCAGCCGCTTTTAACAATGGCTGGGTATAGGGGGTAATATTCAGCGCTTTTTAAAAAGCGCTAAGTATCTGGGAGGACGCTTTGGATATATTCAACGCTTTTTAAAAAGCGCTAAGTATTAGGAGGACGCTTATGATATATTCAGTACGCTTTTTAAAAAGCGCTAAGTATTAGGGAGGGCGTGTTTTGCAATGGGTGGCGTTTTTAGGAAGCGCTACCCATTGTTGGAGTGAATAGCCAACGCCACCTTCAAGAATCTCAAAAGCACGCCCATGGATGGAAAAAAAAACGCCCATCTACTAGATGCATTTGTAGTGAGTAGTGTTAAATCTTTTGAGGGAGAGTTTTGCCGCCGATTATGATCCTAATTGGCTCGAGGGATTAGTCTATCTACTTGTACGTAGAGATACTTGACTTATAAAAAATAAAAGAAAATACTAGTATATGAGAAATAGACCAAAGATATGATATATTTTTCGCTCTAAAAGCATTGAATTTATTCTTATAAAAGTTGCAATTTTTTTGCTTTTTAAAAAAATTGACAATTTTTTTAAAAAAATTGTACCATTTTACTTGACGTTTTAGTCAAAAAAAATTGTTTAATTGTTGTTTTATGATACCAATGAAGTATTAATTTTGTTTCTCATTATTCTCCTTTGCACAAAAAAAAGTTTACTATTGATTGGATTGATAATTCCACCAACATGGGACGTCGGCTTCGGAGTGTGATTTTTTATTGTCATGTCATAAACTGTCAAAAATCAGAAATATTAAATTTTTTTCTATTATATCGTTAAAGCATTATTGTAGTTTTCTTTTTTCTTACTTACAGTAATTATTAAAATGGAAAACAAATACAAGACGGAAGAAGTAATTCTTCTTATCATATAAAATCATTAATAACAAAAATAAAAATTCTTAAAAAATAAAAATTCTTAGCAATATCTTGTAATGTTTAAAAATATTATATTATATTATATTATTCTTATAGATTTTTAGTTAGTAAATAAACAAACTTGTATATTAGAATAAGATAGTATGTGTGTATATCAAAAATATCTGTATCGTTAAACATTAAGGAATCTAATATTGTATATTTGTATGATATTTTCAAATATGGCCAGATTTTTTTTTTTTTTGAAAAACAAATAATATGACCAATTTATTTTGCAGTAACTTGGCAAAAAAGGAAATCAAGAGTTTCTAACACATTTGTCGTTTCGTGTGTAACAATTTTGTTCATATATATGTAATCTTTTCATATCCCGAAAATTATGTTTTGGAAGCGGTCTTTAGCATTAAGGCAAATGCTAAGAAAAAGAAGTTAGGATCCTCTAAATAGGTTGTGGAATAGTGTTGGCAAACAAGAGTGCAAATTCTAAATAGGTTGCTAAAGTCTTAATTGAAATGACGAAGAACCATGAGAAAGTAAAGTTGAATGAAGTTGTGGGTCAAGTAAAGTAAAGGTTTTCTACTAAAACCACTAGTAGTACAACATTCAGAACAACAAAAATTGCAAAGTAGATTGTGGAAAGGGATTCTAGTAAGCAATAGTCATACTGAGATAATGTGAGCATCACCTAGAAATACGTACAAGTTAGAATTGCATAGATTCTGTTTAATGCATTGTATGCAAATTTCAAAAGAAAAGTTTGGTGGCGAAATAATCATTGATGAGGGAGTTGATGCCGGCATCTGCAAAATGCACTTATTTTGAAGCATGGAACGAAAAGATGTTGCAGGTCAAAGAGATAACACTACTAGAAAAACACGTTATTCCGGCGGAAAAAAACCGTCAAAAATGCACTAAATCCACAAAAAAAGTAACGTTTCCACGGTAAAACGCTAGGAGGTAATGTTTTCCGGTGGATTTTTCCGCCTGCCGTTTTCGGCGGATTTGTTTTAAAAAAATGAAAAACCCACTGGAAATGCACATTGCCGGCAGATGTTTTTCTCCGGTAATGAGTGTTTCCGGCAGATTTTTTAAAAAAATTTGAAAAATCCGCCGGAAACGCACATTACCAGCGGATTTTAAAAAAAAATTGTTTAAATTTTTTGAATTTTAAAATTTGATTTAATTAATAAGAAGGAAGTAGAATATGAGAATAAATGACATAGGAGGGAATGGGAATGATTAGAGGAATGAGAATGAAGAAGTAGAAAAGAATAAGAATGAAAGAGAGTATGAAAACAAATAATATAGGAGAAAATAAAAATGAATAAGTAAGAGGAATAAGAATGAAAGAGAGTATGAGAAGAAATAATATAGGAGAAAATAAGTTATAAAGTTATGCTATGCTATGCTATGTATGTTTTTTTTTTTTGAAGCAATGTTTTTTTTAGATAAGCACTATGTTATGTATGTAATTGAAGTTGACTTTTTTCCAGACGTACATATAAAAAAATATAAATTTCAAAAATAAATTAGATTTTAAAAATAAATAATTAGTTTATAAATAAATTAGTTTGATTATCAAGGAAAGTAAAGAATTTCACTTTTAAGTAAATATATAAATTAGACTATCATGAATTTTAAGTGTATATGTGTGTGTAAGAAAAAGCAAATAAATAAACAAATTAGACTGTTAAAATATAAATTTAAAAATTTAATTTCTAAACATCTTACAAATTAGTTTAATCATCATGAATTTATAATAATTGTAATTTTTTATAACTATTTAATGCTACTTTATATTGTTTAAAACAATCTAAACATGTTCTTTTATGTCATTTTACATTATCAACTAGTTCAACCGCTAATTTTACTAAATATTTTATTCACCACCGATTAGCTTATTCATAAAAGCTTTATCTGACTGTTTACTTATATTCTTTAACAAAAGAGCCTAAGATTTTTGTAACAATGGTTCTAATGGTTCCTAGAAAGAATAACTGCAATCAATTTTGATCGTAGTAGATTGTAATCCGTATGAGACACGGATACTGGTTTTTTTGTGTCATTTTGTATTTATTAGTTAGTTTAACTGCTAATTTTCCCAAACACATGATCTGCTATCCACCAACTTCTCCATTATCCGCTAGCTTATCCAGTACTTTTTACCAAATAGAGTCTTAACTTTACGAAACACTTTATTCATCATTGGTTAGCTTATCCGTTAGTTTACCTAATGTTTCTAACTATTTCCTGGTGTGAGATTTTGCTAGAACACGAAATATAGAAAATGAGAGTAGAGAATGAATAATCAGTATAATCTAGTATAATCCAGAAAATGTGTGTTGTTTCATTAGCCTCTGAGGGCTATATATATAGTACAATAAGTGATTATTAGTATTTATTACACATTATGGCGTTGTAATGAGATTCTGAGACATATGGAGCAATTATAGGAAGTTCCATTAATGCTTGTCTGCGATTATGGATATGCGAACTAAAGCGATGTAGGTGGCCGAACGGATAGGCGACAGATGCCAGAATGGTTGTAGGGAGTAGTACCGAGCGGATAGGCCGAACCGATGACCAAATAGTTGTAGGAATCGGTCGAATAAGAAATATGGGCCGACTGTAGGAAAGCTCCTACAGTATTCTTCTAAATACCGGTTAGTTCGATTGTGAACACCTAATATTCACGATTTTAACAAAAGAGCCTAAGATTTCTTTACCAATGTTTCTAATGGTTCCTAGAAGGAAATACAATAATCAATTTTGACTGCAGTTGATCTCAATCCATATGAGACACAATTTCCAATTTATTTATTATAAATCCCGAAAACCTAACCCCAAAATTAATTTCAATCCAATCCATCCCCTCCCCAACCAATAGTAAAGTAACCAACCCCAAAGCACACGGATTTTAACCCGAGTTAAATAACGTGTTAGTAAAGGCCACAACACAACACAACACAACAAACCAAACCAAACCCTTTACCCCCTTCCAAATCCATCATCATCCTCCTCATGTTGTTTCAAATGAATTGAATAATGTGTTTCTTTATAAATATAAACCCGAAATAACGGCATATTCTTTGTTCTACTATACCACACCGCATTTTTTGATCGACCAAGTCTACCTTCCTTCTTTCTCGCTCCCATTCTTCCAAACCTCTCTCTCTTCTTCTCCCTTATCTTCTCTCTAACTCTAATTAATAACTGTCATATTATACTCTCTCTCTCTCTCTCTCTCTCTCACTCTTATCCTTTCAACAAAGTGGAGAACAACGCCAACAAGAAATGGTGGTAAAGATGATAAAGTGGCGACCTTGGCCGCCTCTCTTATCAAAGAAATACGAGGTAATACTAATCGTAAAGAAGCTTCTCGCCTGTGATCTGTTACGTGAATCTTGTTCCAGATTAACGGTTGAGATTAAATGGAAAGGTCCTAAATCAACTCTCGGTTCTCTACGGCTTAACTCAGTCGAAAGAAACTTGACCAGCGAGTGTGACGTCGTTGATGACGATAACGGTGGCACTTCCATGGTTGTTTGGGATGAAGAATTTCAAAACGTGTGCAATCTCAATGCATATAAAGACAATAATGTCTTCCAACCGTGGGAAATCGTTTTCACCATCTTTAATGTATCTTTCTCTCTTTCTTTTCCTCTTTATAATATTCCATTAGTTTATTAATTTGGTCGATTCAAAAAGTAATAAAGTATATTACAGTGTCAATTTTAATTTTGATTACTATAATGTTGTTTGTTTTGTTCTTTGGTTATAGTAAATTTTTAGAGAATTGTTACAGTTTATCAAATTGGATGGATTCTTGTTTTAGGTTTTTTTGGATAATCCTTTCTGTTTGATTGTCACCGTCCTTCCCTTTCATTTTTTTTTGATTTGGTTGGTAAGTTACATGTGTCTCTGTCTGGTTCTTGGAAATTTGTCGTGTCATTTATCCACCGAAGAAATTAAGGTCGTTCATTGAACAGTGGCAGAGTAATTGTTTTGCTGATATCATCATTGTTGACTTATCGTAATCTGACTGAAAAGTAGACATTTTTTTAATACAAAATTCGCATTTTTTCCTGTGTAGTGCGGTTGTTGACTTTTTGTAATTAATTGTTTATTTATTATTATATTATTATCATATTTTAATTGACTAATTTTGAATAGTTGATTGGCAGGGGCATATAGTTTGTCATTTTCTTTTTCTAAACAGAATTTGTATTCGTTTCTATAATATAACTATAGGGATTGAGTGAAAGGCCAAAGAAAAGGATTCTGTAGTTGGAACGGCTTTGTTGAATATTGCTGAATTTGTGCATCCAACTGATCAAAAGGTTTTTGATTTGAACCTTCCACTCACACTACCTGGAGGTCCTGCTGAGCCTTCTCCTGCACTTTGTGTGAGTTCATTTTCAATTAGGAATCCTTGTGGTGCTGTTAACGTTCTGTCTTTTCGATTTTTGTCTTTGTTCTTGTCATAATATCTGTCAATTTATGCAGATATCAGTTAGTTTGGTGGAAATTAGACCTGCTCAAGAAAACATGGGGTCAGTTCAGAGATCAATAGTGCCGATAGCATCACCTTCGCCGCAGTCAGGGGAAATTACAACAACGACGACCGAGAAAGATGTTGAGCTTTCTGGAATTAAAGCTGGCCTTAAGAAAGTCAAGATTTTTGTATCCTCTAGGAGAGCACAAAAGGCATGTAGTGGGGAAGAGGGAAGTGACGGAAAGGGCTCCAGTGATTATCCTTTGGATACTGACTCACTTGATGATTTTGAGGAAGGGGATTCAGAAGAAGGAAAAGAGGAGTCATTTAGTTATGGACCATTGGCCTATGCAAATGCTGGAGGATCATTTTATTCCAACATGAGAGCAAATTGTGATGATGAAGATTGGGTTTATTACAGCTATCGCAAATCGGATGATGCTGAGTGTTCGCAGAGGGAGGAGTCAACCGTGTCTTCTTCTGAGCCTTCAAAGCGCAGCATACTTCCATGGAGGAAGAGGAAGTTGAGTTTCAGATCTCCTAAAGCTAATAGGGGAGAGCCATTGTTAAACAAGGCCTATGCAGAAGATGGTGGTGATGACATAGATTTTGATCGCCGCCAACTTAGCTCTGATGAATCCCTTTCTTTGAAGGCAAGAATTAATTCTTTTCTTATATGTATCCTTTTAATTGGCCTCATTGGTCTGATAGTGATTGCAAACTAAGAAAATTTAGTGCCTAGTCTCCATTAACTTATGTTGCTTGCTGGGTAGGATTGATCAGTTTCTGTTATGTTGTTTGCCAGCTTCCCAAGACTGGGGATGATTCGAGTGCAAATCAATCACCGGTCTCTGAATTTGGAGATGATAATTTTGCTGTTGGGAGTTGGGAGCAGAAAGAGATAATCAGCCGTGATGGCCACATGAAGCTCCAGACACAGGTGTTCTTTGCCTCAATTGACCAATGCAGTGAACGTGCGGCGGGTGAGAGTGCATGCACAGCTCTTGTTGCTGTAATTGCTGATTGGTTTCAGAATTATCCTCATCTCATGCCCATAAAGTCCCAGCTTGATAGTCTAATTCGGGAAGGTTCGTCAGAATGGAGGAACCTATGCGAAAATGAAATCCATCGACAGCGGTTCCCTGACAAACATTTTGATTTGGAAACAGTTATTCAAGCTAAAATACGCCCTCTTTCTGTTGTTCCTGCTAAGTCCTTCATTGGTTTCTTTCATCCAGAAGGAATGGACGAGAGATTCCACGACATTCTGCACGGTGCCATGTCTTTCGATAACATTTGGGATGAGATCACCGGTTCCGAGTGCCTTAGCAACAATGAACCACATGTTTATATTGTTAGTTGGAATGACCACTTTTTCATCCTTAAGGTTGAATCTGATTGTTACTACATCATTGACACATTAGGGGAGAGGCTTTATGAAGGATGCAATCAAGCATATATACTGAAATTTGACAGCAACACAATAATTTACAAAACACAAAATGTTGCTCAAGCATCAGATGATAAAACAACTAGTGACCAGCAAACTGTTGCGCGAGTATTAGAGCGTGATAACAAGCACACCAAACAAAAAGAGAAACAGGTGTTGAAGAGTGAGGAAGAAGAGGATGAGGTTATATGTAGAGGGAAGGATGCATGCAAAGAATACATCAAAAGTTTTCTGGCTGCAATCCATCTCAGAGAATTGCAAGAAGATATGAAAAAAAATATCACACCTTCCCTTGATCGAAGACTACAAATTGAGTTTCATTATACTCAATTGTTACAGTCTTGTGTTGCAACTCCTGAGGTGGAAGCTTCCATGATGGCTGCACCAGAGACACTTGCTGTTGCAATAACTGAGATTTCTACGTAGTAGCAGCACTGAAAATAGAAGAGAGAAACTGCATATAGCCTAACTTGTCTCTCTACTCTTGCTTTTGCAATAACTGAAATTGAAGAAAGAAACTGCACATAGGCTAACTCGTCATATAATAATGTCAACTAAATAAATATATTCACAATTTTGAAGTGAATAGAGCAAATAGTGGCTCATTTTAGTGTGGCACTTTCCTTGTTTTGCCTATAATTTCTCTAAGGTGTACAAAAATAATCAGAGAATATAATTAGATTTTGTTTTCTTTTCATTCTAGTCTTTTCCACCTTACTCTAATATGTTGTTATTATAATTTAGAGACTAAATACAATCCTCTCTTTTACTTGTTTTAATATTTCTCTTCAACTTTTTGTCTTATTCAATGTGTGGCTCAGATTTCACTACACCATAAAGTCATGAGAAGGAATCGCTTCCCCTCCCTAATTTCATGGCCGATCGTTAAGGTGTGTGAGGCATGCTACCGCACAGGGCATCAGGCTAGTCCTTTTTTTAGGCCCCCCAGAAGAGTACTTTAGATAATTACGAAACAAATTTTAGATGTTCAAAATACGTGAAGTTTGTTCCTTTAATAACCGTTTTGGTGAAAAAAAATTAATTTTGTGATAAAATTAGTTTGTAAAGTGTGATGTTGAAGCAGTGTGTTTTTTGAAGACTTTAGAGTTTAGAAAATATTTTAAGTTTTCAAATACGGAAAGTTCATTCCTCAATAACAGGATTTGGTGAAAAGATAATTTAATTTCGTGACAAAATATCTAAAGTGTGATCTTTGAGCGATGTGTTTGGAGAAGACTTTAGAGTTTGGAAAAAAATTGAAGCGTTCAAATACGCAGAGTTTCTTGCTCATGATTGGTTTGGTGAATAAAAAATAATTTCGTGACAAAAGGTAAAGTGCAACGTTAAGAAGTATGTTTTGAGGTCATTATAGTGTTTAGAAAAACTTTAGATATTATTCATGAACAAAAATAGTATATGATTCATGGAAAAAATTATGACAAAAGTATAATTAGGGCCCAATTTTTAAGATTTGAACAAGGCCTTCAAATTATTTGGGGACGACCTTGCTCGACGACATTACTAGCTTAGAAAAGAAGTAGAGACTTTTGGCTCTGTTTGACAAAGCTAATCCGCTAGTTTATAGTGGATAATCTCTTTGTGAGAATTCGTACTAGATTATAGCAAATTTTCAATAGCTTATAATGTGTTTTGAAACCCTACTTGAACTATCTCAAAATGGATGTTGTTTAAGGTTTTTTATACACATACTAAGAAATACAATGATTAGAAGAAAAATAATATATATGTTACCAAATTATCCTTATCAACTATGGGTGTCTTGTCTTATCTTTGGTCAAAAAAAACTATTGGTGTCTTATCCACTATTATTAATGCAAAATAGAAGTAATGTTTTGGAATTGGTAAAAAGTAATTAATATTGCACTGGAAATTGAAAATGATCATTTTGAAGAATTTTTTTTTTTGTTAAAGTCACTCATTTTGAAACAGAAGGAGTAACTAAATTCCTCATATATCTGTCATTAAATGAATCTTCTCTCCCATTCTTAAGCATTAATTATAAAAGTAAATGTCATATTATATTTATAAGATAGTTCAACAACTAATTTTACCAAACACAATAAATTCAATCCACTAACTTGTCCACTATCCACTATAAGCCTATAACTTACCTGATCCATACTAGCTTATCCGCTATTCATTTTTATTTTTATTTTTTTTTATTTATCAAATAGAGCTTTAATATTTTCATATTGGATGGCAATCCCTCCTCTCATTCGTTAAGGTGTGTGAGGCATGCTACCGCACAGGGCATCATGCTTGTCCTTTTTTTAGCCCCCCAAGAAGAGTACTTTAGATAATTACGAAACAAATTTTAGATATTCAAATACATGAAGTTTGTTCCTTAATAACCGTTTTGGTGAGAAAAAAAATTAATTTTGTGATAAAATTAGTTTGTAAAGTGTGATGTTGAGCAGGAAAGTTCATTCCTCAATAACCAGTTTGGTGAAAAGATAATTTAATTTTGTGACAAAATATCTAAAGTGTGATGTTGAGCACTGTGTTTTGGATACTTTAGAGTTTGGAAAAAATTGAAGCGTTCAAATACACAGAGTTTCTTGCTCATGATTGGTTTGGTGAATAAAAAATAATTTTGTGACAAAAACGTAAAGTGCGACGTTAAGAAGTATGTTTTGAGGTCATTATAGTGTTTAGAAAAAACTTTAGATATTATTCATGAACAAAAATAGTATATGATTCATGGAAAGAAATTATGACAAAAGTATAATTAGGGGCCCAATTTTTAAGATTTGAACAAGACCATCAAATTATTTGGGACGACCTTGCCTAACATTACTAGCTTAGAAAAGAAGTAGAGACTTTTGCCTCTGTTTGACAAAGCTAATCCGCTAGTTTATAATGGATAATCTCTTTGTGAGTGTTCGTACTAGATTATAGCAATTTTTTTTTTTGAGATTATTATAGCAAATTTTCAATAGCTTATAATGTGTTTTGAAACCCTACTTGAACTATCTCAAAATGGATGTTGTTTAAGGTTTTTTATACACATACTAAGAAATGCAATGATTAGAAGAAAAATAATATATATTTTACCAAATTATCCTTATCAACTATGGGTGTCTTGTCTTATCTTTGGTCAAAAAAAACTATTGGTGTCTTATCCACTGTTATTAATGCAAAATAGAAGTAATGTTTTGGAAGTATTGTACATAGAGGGTACAATTGGTAAAAAGTAATTAATATTGCACTGGAAATCGAAAATATATTCATTTTGAAGAATTTTTTTGTTAAAGTCACTCATTTTGAAACAGAAGGAGTAACTAAATTCCTCATATATTAAATCATTAAATGAATCTTCTCTCCCATTCTAAGCATTAATTACAAAAGTAAATGTCATATTATATATATAAGATTGTTCAACAACTAATTTTAACAAACATGATAAATTCAATCCACTAACTTGTCATTTATCCGCTATAAGCCTATAACTTACCTTATCCATGCTTTAAATTTTATCCATTATTCACTTTTATTTTTATTTATTTATTTATCAAATAGAGCTTTAATATTTTCATATTGGATGGCAATCCCTCCTCTCATTTGTTAATATTCCCACCTTGTTTGTTCTTCTCTTGCCCCAATAGAAAAACCACGTTTACCCTTATCATTATTGAAGCATTAAAAACCTTAAGGAATAATTGCTTTAACTTATAGTAAAAAAAGTGGTTACACTTGAGCAATTAAGTAACCAGAATGGAGTTGTTCTTACAAAAATGGTTACTGATATTCGAAGAGTACCTCTGACCATGTCTTCTCATTTGGCAATACCCTTTTTTCTCATGAAATTCAAAGGAACAAGAAATGGTTGCCTAATCCTCAGCTTAAATCTGAGTATATTTCTGCACTAGCTGCTAGTGAAGCTATTCAGCTAAGGATTAAGGAAGGTACGGTCTTATCAAATACAGAACTAACAATAATAAGCAAGTAAGTTTTCATTAACTAGTTCTTAACACAACATCAGCAAGTAGCTTTTACATCTAAAACCAAATTTCATACAATGTCCATTTTTAGAACTACATCAGATAGATAAGACACTATACATATGTTACATGCGAACCAAGAAAAAGCTGAAAAAAGAAAATTAAATATAGCAAAATCACACATACTAGCTAGACTAATTAAGTGAGCTCAATTTCTAGCAGCAAACAAGGCATTTAACAAGCCCATTTTCATTACATTCAGGACATCTAAGAAAACATTCATTATTACTTTTAAAGACTTTGCAACTTCCACAACAAGTTGAACAAATCGTAAACCTCAAGTTAGCACAACCAATACAAGGATAATCAATAGAGAAAGTTGGTGTTCCTTCTAGAATCTTACCAAGCCAACCCATTTCATGCAACCCAAAAACTTCATCAGCTCCTCCAATATACCTTCCCTTAATAAAAAGCTTTGGAGGTATCACTTTACTTCCCATAATCTTCCACAACTCTTCTCTATATTCCAAGTGTAAAGATACATCTCTTTCTTGATACATTACTTTAAAACTTCTCAATAAGAAACGTATTGTGTTGCAGTCTTGATAAGTTTTCCTTATTCCTCTTAAGCTTGTTGTGTAGAGAATTATTGAGTGTTTTCCTTCTGGTTTATACATCTCTTCAAAATCTTTGAGACTTGGGTATTCATTGTTGCATGCCACTTTTGTTGGGATGAGTTTCATTTCAATTATTTAACAAAATTGTCTCTCATTTCTTGCATGATATATATGTTGTAGCAAAAATGGAGATAAGATCTATAAGTTTCTAGTGGCTATATAAAGTGGAAACTGAAAAGCTTAGTGATGTTGGGTTTTGGGCTGCTTTATCAATGATTATTCACTGCATGGGTGTGGTGGCAAAAGCTATAGCCACTTTTTTTTCCATCTTTTATCATATTAGAAGAGTGACACTTTACCTACCATTTGGTGCATCAATCATGCTATGAATGAATGAATGAATTGTATATATATATGTCAATTAAAGATAATGAAGTGGCTAAAATTCTTTTGTATTATTTTCTTATAATCTCAATTTGGCACATGAATTGGTTTGGTTTGATATTGATTGATATGTAATTGGAGGTCCTAATTTGAAGGAGACATTGTGTCGTGTTGGTAATCATTAGATACCCTTTGTTTGTGAAAAAGGTGCGTTTCCTTAGTCAAATTGGATCCCTTGGGATAAATGTTCAACATGCTATGTCTTTGTTGGGGACAATGGTAACGACCCTCACCGGGATTATTGTTGTTCTTTTTAAGATTATAGCAAGCAATGTTTTAAGAGCTGGATCAGTGATCGACTCGGTGAAGTGAAGATACTGAATCACTAGTAATTTCATTTTAATAGGGCATTATAAAAAAATAAAGTGTTATGTTTATGGTATCAAAGTAGTGTTAAGGGATTTATACAATATTGGGCACATTGAATTTTGATTGGAAATTTGGCAATATGCCTATAGTTTATGATCCCATTTTTAACTTCATTTTTTTACATGCAAAACAAGTTGTTGCTAATCACTCAAAAGGCTACTATAGAAGAAAGGCATGTTGGTTGGTTGATATGACATGTCTTATGGTTAAGAATGACTTTTCATCATTGGAGCTCACGTGACGTGTCTGTCACTTATAGTTCTTCTACAAGAGCTTTACGATGAGAAATTTGAATTTTGTGCAGTTGGTAAAGTTGCGCAGTATGCATTCAGTGGATTTGAACCGTTTTGTTTTGATCAAATGAGTTAGATTTTTAACATTATAATCTAAACCTTTTGATTAAGATTGGACGGACAAAATCTGTTGAATGCACAACTGTACAATATGTCGACCACACATGATCAACTTCCTAAAAAAAATCTTCTTAAAGAGTTATGGAGATTTTAACAACTAATCACCCCGAATATTCCCAAACAAAATTGACCACCACCTTTACTTTTTGTTACTCCAAAATCGTCCTCTTGATTTCAAAGAAAGTTTACATCACAGAACCTTCTCCGTATAGACCAAAGATTCTCTACCCTTGTATCCGCAATCAAATGCTGCTGTCACGCACAAAAAGTGACAATCTGGAAACATTGTTTCAAGCAAATATAAAGATAAAGCACAATTGCAAACGATTATGCATGCCCATTTCCAAAAAGTGTATCATTCTGTTGATTAAGTGATCTTCCATGGAAATCAAAGGAAGAAACAGATCGAAGGAAAAGGGGAATTCTTTCATTCACCAAAATTGGAAAATGTTCAACTTTCTTCCTTTGATTTCCATGGAAGATCACTGAATCAACATGGTATCAGAGCCAATCCAAGTTCAGTTTACGCCACCCGCTATCTAGCCACCTGCGGTCACTCGCTCAGGTTGTCCCAGGTCACAGGCGTGAGGGTGTGTTAAAGTCACACGCCGGATGTGATATGATGCGAAAAATAGTTTATCAAATGAGAGCGTCATCCTCACCCATAGTTTTGTGGGGTTGAGTTAGGCCTAAAACCAGATTCTAAGACATTCCTCCACCAAACATGTTGAAAAGTCCATCTTACCCTTTTCTTGTAGGTCAATTGACTAGCTATGATACAAATGTGTGCCAACTGCCATGGACATTTCTTTCTATCCGAACTATTAATCACTAACAATTGTCTGGCACGAAAAAAAAGTGATTCATAACTTTCTAGTGCTTCTTATATCCCTACTGCAAAGGCTAATTCTCGTGTGATAATTTTATATGCAATAAATTATAAATTTATAAGATACCAGATTTTATTAAAAGGATATGAAATGAAGCATATACTTACATTCTTTGTGTCACACATCAATGCCGACATAGCTTGTTATGAGAGAGATTAGTTAGTCTTTCAATTCAAACATGTTCATTTAGCCACCATCGAATTCCATCAATGACATTTGGTGAAGATATTTTCCAATGTGAAGATGTCAACAGGCCAGAACATTACTTTTTGGGGTCACCAAATGAGGATAACAATATTCTCCAATTATCATAAAAAAAAACTAGCTAGAAAGATTTCTGAATCCGCTGAAGAATCACCACTTTAAGGAAGGAATGATGAATAAAATAAGGGACGGTTTTTTTAAACCCCCCACCCCATCCCCATAAACCCCCACCCAATTTTAAATCCTCAAAATGCCTTTTGAAAATTAATTTTTTTTAAAAAAAATAAATAAATCGTATATACCCCTTGAGTATATATATACGATGGTTATTTTATGTCCAATCGTATATAGTACTCAAAGGGGTATATACGATGGGTTTTTTATTTTTTTTAATAATTTGTTTTAATTTTTATTACTAAAAGGCTACTAAAAATTCGTTAAATAGTCAAAACTACTTCAAAAAATTATAAAAACACCACTAAAAATCTAACAAAACCAAAATAAGGCTATACAAATTTTTTTAGATTTTTTGGAGACTATGAAAAATTAAAACAAATCGTAAAAAATAGTAAACGATGGAATTTGGGATTTTGAAGCCGTAGTCCCATAAGAAGTTTCTTCTAAGGGAGTCTTGATTCTTGATTTTTTTCGGACTTAATGGTTGTGGTTTCATTACGATCGAAGTATGTTGCCCGGAAACCGATTTTTTAGCCTAAATTATTCGTTCGACGTATAACATCGTCACGTTTTAACGAACTACACACAAAACCTATTTTCAGGACTTAATTAATTTTTATTTGACTTAAAAAAATTAAAAAAAAAATACAATAGGGATCGTATATACACCTGAGGGGGTATATATACGACCCTTACATTTGGGCATCGTATATACACCCCCCAAGGCGTATATACGATTAAGGTGGGGGTGTGCCAATCATATATACGCCTTGGGGGGTGTATATTCGATGCCCAAATGTAAGGGTCGTATATACACCCCCCAGGTGTATATACGATTGGCCAAAATTTTTTTTAAAAAAATACATTTTCAGAAGGGCATTTTGGGGTTTTCAGTGTGGGTGGGGGTATATGGGGATGGGGTGGGGGTACCAAAAAAAACCCATAAAATAATGAGTCACGGGTGGAGTAAATTACAAATAGGCAGGCCCGGCTCACAAAAGCCCGAAAACATATAGGGTTTGGGCTTAAAATGTGAGGCGTTTGCTTTTCCCACACCCCCTCCTACTCAAAACACACCCCATAAGGGTGTGAAAAGACCAAAAGGCCAGCCAAAACCTCTTTTTTTTCACGAAATTTCACCTATTCGAACACGAGCCTTCGAACAGGTTCGAATGACATCGTTCGTGTGTGTTAAATCTTGACTTCACACCCTCTTGTGCGTAATTTCACTTGTTCGCATGAGGGTGTTCGAACACCCTATTTTATTACAAAAAATGGACTCTCACACCACATTCACCTTTTTACCTGTTCGGTTGACCTCAACTGAATATATTCGGTTGCCTATCCCCGAATCGGTGAAAACACGCACTCTACTTAAGGGTATTTTTGAAATATTTGGAGTTAAGAGGTGCGAAAGAGTAGGATGGGGTGTGGGAAAAGCAAAACCCAAATGTGAGCATATATTACTAACCGGGCCGGACCAAAAGAGTCCAAGCTCGTGTTGCACCATCGTAGTAAGTAAGCTTGCAAATTAAAAAGGGTCCATGTTTTTCCCAATCCTAAACCTCAAAATTTCAAAAATACCGTCACGTCACGTATTTTCCACAGGTTCAGTTGCCTCTCACTGAACCGGTTCGATAACTGTCAACCGGATGTTGTAAAATTGGAAAAAAGGGGTGTGTTTTGCTCTTTTGTACGTCTGACAATGGACATCCGAACTGGTTCCGTAGATAGTCGTCGAACCTACGTAATACTGCATCAGACAAAAACTTAAACAGAAACACCCCAAATTCATTTTTATTGGTCCGGTGGTGCTTGGCCGAACGAGTTCGATTAAAGGGGACTGAACCAAGCACGATTTCAGAAAAAAGAAGACAAATGCAGAAAGTTTCAGGGACGAAAATGAAGAATGGTTGGTAGGGGTGATACTTTATTATGGTTGACAATGTTGATAAGTTGAGTAGAAGGTTAATGACGAGAGTGAGGAGGGTAGGGTTTGGAGTGGAGAGATGGGAGGTTTGAGGAGAATAAGAGGGATGAAAGATATGGTTGGCAATGTAAATTTATGTAAGGTTATTTTGGTAAATGCATAAGGTAAGGGGGTGTGGGCTGAGTAGGAGGAGGGTTGAGAAAAGAAAAGCCCTTAAAAAGATACCCTTACTTCCACCATGTAGTCCCTAATTTTTTATAATTTTTTTGGGACATTTCAAATGAATTTTGTACAAAAGGTAAGGTCTAAAATAAATCAAAACTAATACCAAAATATTAATAAAAAAATAGTCAGTCATTGGTTGGTTTGTAATTTGTACCCGTGATGGAATAGTGTTAGGAAGTCAGAGAAAATACATCTTGAGGATAGCAAAATTCTTATATAGGTGCGGGTGCATACAAAACAATTAATGCTTAGAAACAACCAATGAAATTATTACAATTAATAAAACTAAAATACTCTCTCTCTTAATTAAAAGATTATTGTGTTATTTTTACACATTTATAATTTATTTTAGGGAATAAAATTTATAATTAATGATTTCATTATTAACAGTAAAATAGAAAATAAATATATATGTATCATAGAATTCATTTAATGTTTAAAAGTTTATTAAAAAAAATTGATTTTACTATAATTTTTTTCATTAAAAAAATTATACGCTTTGTGTGGAATTTGTAATGAAGTGTGTATTGCAGGACAGTAATCAATAGAAGTAAACAATTTATTTCGAGCATTTAATTTTTTCTAACACAGTTTTTTTACTGGTCCAACGCAGTTTTATTATTTAACCAAAGTCAAGTAAATTATTAGAGGTAATTGTAAAAGAAGTAAGGATACATTAATTATGTGGAAATAGAAAATATAACTTTAATTTTAGAGGAAGAGAGAGATAGAGAGAGAATTGAGAGACAACAAAAAAATATAATTTAATTTTTTTAATTGTAGTAATTTGATTGATTGTTTGTAAATGTTAGGTTTGTACCTATATTATAAGAAAAATTATTTGAATAAACAACTTATGAGTTTATTCTTTTACTTTTTACTCGATTTTTTTTTGCAGATAGCTATAGAGGCAATTGATGAAGACAACACCAATGAGGGTAATACCAAGCAAATTGGTGTTTCTCATCAAGATCCACCTTCATTTTCTTAAGAGTAAGTAAATTGTGTTCATGACTTTTACACATTCGAATCTTGTTAACAGAAGGAATTCATGTACCAATGTTAAAACCTAAGAAGAAATACTCACTAGAAAACCTGACTTTTAATCTGAAATTTAGGATATCACGAAATGAAATAATCATGTGTATGGAGAATTGAAATTTGTCTGTAAAATGTTTATGACAGTTTCAAACCTATTCCACTGATATTTTACTAACAAACAATTAATAATGATTTATTTTTTTAATAAATAATGCATTATTTTGGTTGGCTTCACCTGATATATTGTTGAACTTTTTCTGCGGAAATTAACATCTTACTAAACTAGAGTGCTTTTGGAAACCGTTGGATGGAGATGCGTAACAACTGACTTTTGAACTAATACTCTCTTTCCTAATAAATTTAGGCACCATGAAAATGGCACCTTTCTAAGGAGAGATAGTAACTGTTGTCAATAAAATGAAACTGAACTTGCTAATGACAATTTTGAGTGATAATATCATAAAGACTAAAGTGAAAGTCCCGTTTATGAATGAACACATGTCCTGCAGCCAACATGTCAGATAAGAAGATTGTCTGTAACGTCTTGATTTTAATTTATCAGTATAAATGTTTACCTGGTTACTTTCTGCATATATAATGCATATTAGGTCTGAAATCCTCTAGTCCTAGAGTAACCCCCTAAATGTGCCGCTTCATTATTCAAACTCACCCAATTGAATCTGAAATTCCTCTATGAACCTCTTTTTATTCTGAAACTTAAACCCAGTATTCTCATTTCAACTTGAGAGAAGGAAATGATGAGTGCTTCTTCATCTAAAAATGTGGACAAGGTATATAACTAGAAAACTTTTGCCTATTTATTACTTGTATGTTGATTTTAAAAGTATTTAGCAGAGTTTTTTTTGTTGTATTTTCTTTTGTTTATTTCACAATTCTCTTGTTATGGCCACATATGAATGATTCTTCATGTGTGAACAATGCAAACAAGGTATATGGCCAGAAAATTCACCCAATTGAATCTGAAATTCCTCTATGAACCTCTTTTTATTCTGAAACTTAAACCCAGTATTCCCATTTCAACTTGAAAGAAGGAAATGATGAGTGTTTTTTCATCTAAAAATGTGGACAAGGTATATAACTAGAAAACTTTTGCCTATTTATTACTTGTATGTTGATTTTAAAAGTATTTAGCAGAGTTTTTTTTTTTGTTGTATTTTTTTTTGTTTATTTCACAATGAATGATTCTTCATGTGAACAATGCAAACAAGGTATATGGCCAGAAAATTTTGGCTATATAATCCATATATTTAAATTTCAGCAGTATATAACAACCGCTTCTCTATTTTCAGTATTTTATTTATTATTTTAACGATTTCTCTCTTCCTTTCTTTGTGGTAGATTAAGCAAATAATATTTCTGATGCATGGTAAATTATCAGAGAAGAGAAATAACAATTCTATTTTTTAATGCACTTAAATTAATTTCTAGTCGAAGAAGAAGCTTAGGATGACCAAAATATTAAAAATCTGGTATATCAGTTTTTATGCTCATGGTGGAGGTTAAGTAATTAAATAGCCAATGGAACTTAGAATAATTTAAGAATTGAGACATTAACAGTAAGCGTTATTTCAGTTGTACATACAAATTTTCACATGTGTTCCTTACCGAGATACCACAAAAACAGAAATTATAGCATTTCAACACTTCCTATCTGTTTTTGTTGTAATCTTGTGCATGTTTCACGTGTTAAAATGCTATGGTTTTTGTTTTTGTCGTATCTGAGTAACAAACATGCTCAAGCAAAGACAAATAAATATTGCAATTAACTCTAATTCTGTTACTTTCATCTTGATCATCAACTTCTAGTAAATTTTACACCCTTTGTACATATCTCCATATATTTTAACATGGAATGAGCTGTTATATTTTTCGGTCAGTGGCCTATAATTTAGAGGTAAAAGAGAATATTTATTTGTGATTGCTTGCTTCATGTGTAAGAATTCCGGCTGGCTCAATGGTTAGAAAAGACAACACATATAGGCGACAAAGTGAGTTTTGTCATATTGATGCATCAAAATGTAACGCAACATACTTCGAACCACAAACTCTCCAACATTTAAATAGAAAAACAACTTTAGGGGGCATGGAAAATTAAAACAAAAGGAAAAGTAAAATTAATTATTAATTATAAGATATAAAAGGAATACCAATGGTTTGTTTTTGTAACTCTTTGCATAAGCTTTTAACGAGATGTCTTACTTTGTAGGATGAGCAAGTGGATGCAGCTTGCAAGCCAAGGTGGCTTGAGGATTTTTTGAGAAAAAAATATCTTTGACCCATGTTCAGCTCATGCTTTACCTAGAAATGAGTTGGACAAATACTGTGTAGACCGCAATCTGTCATTCTGGCATCATTGTGCTTCTCTAGGTACTCATTACGAGCACAAAATACTAAAAATCTATAGATACAGTTACAAAGAGGTCGTGCTCCTTGCTTCTATGGGAAAGCATATTGGTTGCTCACAGATTCAAGTAAAGTATCCTACCTTGATTCAAAGGCTCTAAATGATTCTTTTGTGTAATACCGAAATCCTACACAACTGGGCACATATTTGTTTATGCTTATGTGAACTATTTTGTTAAGCCAATATTAGTAGCTTAAATGCATGTCGAGAAGTTATAGGAGATCATCAATGATTTGGCAAGTCTTGATTGTCATCTATTTGTGACGTACTAAATAATTGATGAAAGTATATATTTGTTCCATTTCCTTTGGGTTGTTTTGTTGGGTGATACTCTTTTTCATATTAGATATTATTGGCTAGTTTTAGCTTAAGTGGCTATTGCTAGTACTTTTTTTTTACATAGGCAAATGTTAGTGGTTAGCACTACAAGAATAAGCTTGCATTGCCACAAAAATTTGCCACGGAGGGTTGTCCGTCGCTAAATTGCGACGGATTTGCGAATTTAAAAGGCTTTTATAGACGAGGCGCCAAAGATCTTGCTCAATTTGCCACGGAGATTGATAGCCGTCGCTAATTTGCGACGGACACGTGGTGGCAAACCCGTCGCAAAAATTAAAGCCCAAATAAAACCACGACTTTGTTAAATGAAACCTCAGAATCTGTTTTCACTTTGTTTTCCCTCCGTCCCACGACCTCCTCCGTCCCACGACCTCCTCCCATGTTGCCTCCCTCCTCCGTCCTCCACCGCCCTCCTCCGTCCTCCACCTCCCTCCTCCGACGATAAGGCTTCCATACAGCCACATCCATCATCTCCTTCGCGCCCTCTCTTTCTCCCTCTCCCAGCGGCTTCCTCAATCGTTCCTCATTGGTTCCGTTCCATTCGCCGCCGTCCTCCGTTTCGCCTCCGTTGTCCTCCGTTCGCGACGTCTAGGTAAGTTTTTTGAATCCCAATTTCAGTTTTTGCATTGTAAAACCCTAAATCCCAAATGTTTTGCATTGTAAAACCCTAAATCCCAAATTGCTTTCTTTATTTGGGTTTTATTACGTAAATAAATGTGTTATCTGGTTTTTGTACTAAGCACCGTAACATAACCTAGTGTTTATCTATCCTTGTGTGAAAAAGGTGTTTAGTGTGTATTTACTAAGTACATTTAGCGAAAAGCTTTGCATTTATCTGGTTTGGTTTGGTTTACCTATCACAAAACATTGTTAATTGTATATTTGGTGTCAGTTTTACTATGTATGTTGTTTTGGTTTTGGGGTTTAAGGTGTTGTGCTATGAGCTATTAGCCACAAAATTGTAGGAAAAATTGTCTCATTTTCGTTGAAATTTGGACATGATTGAAGGGTGTTTGTTGACTGAAGTGATTACTTGTTATATTTTACATTATTTATTTGTAACCCTATTCCCAATCGATTACATGGAATTTGAATTGTTGCATTTAAGTCTTGCGTGGTTTAGATTACAAGTCTCTTATCAAGAATACAAGTTTGATACGAGTTTAAATTTAAACTCTTAGAACAGATTGATATTGTCAATCTGAAGTATGAACTTTCATGACTCTTAGTGGAGGATGTGGAGAAGGATATTGCTTTAGGTATGATGGGTAAGCTGGGCTTGTGATTTAACTATATGAACGTCTATATTAACCTACGACACTTTTATTTTTGTTTGCATCTATGTGCAGTTTCATGTTCTCCACTTTTCTATGAACGTCTATATTATCCTGCTGTGAACATCTTATCACGACAAGTCGATGTAACTTTTACAGAGTATTATGCTATTTGATTCAGTGTTATCTGAAAGTGTTAAGAAAATTATTCAACAAAGGAAAATTCTTTTGTTTCTTCTTTTATAGCCTATTATTGACTAACCCTCCAATGACTTTGTCTTATAAGGCATAAAACGCGCTTATATTCACTGTGCTTTGTGTTCACTTTATTATTTACGCGCTATTTAGGTAGTGCGATCTGATGAGGGCTCTAAAGTATGTTTGAGTAAAGTCATTATCTTGCTCAATTGGGTGGGATTTGGAATTGATCTTTTTTGTTCTAGTTATTATCTTTTGTTTTGAATTTTGCTCAATTGGGTGGGATTTGGGAATGAAGTTCTCTCTTTGGAAAAGTTGTGGTTTCGATAAAGAATGTGTGACAAACTTTGTTTATAGGGACATGCTTGGATTAGTAAAGCATCAAGAAGTCGAAATTCATTTGGAATGTAAGCAAAAACAACGGGTAGTAGTGCTTCTTTTTGTGTTCAATCAATGAATTTGGTTTTATATGTTCGGTTGATTTTTATTTTGTTTGCATTCAACAGATTCTGAGCAAGTGATTCAGATTCGTGTGAATTGGAGACCAAGTCTTGTAAGTGATTCGAGTTATAGGAGCATTCTTGGGTTGTGGTGTTCTTTGGTGGCAATATAAGTTTCTGGGTAATTTATGGGGAGGGTTATTGGCGACATCTAGGTAATTTATGTTTTAATTAAGGTGCAAATTTTCTTAGTTTTATGAATTAATTAGTAATCATTATTGTTTTTGTTTTGTTAGGTATATTGTTGAGTTGGAGTTGAAGAGTTGGAGTTGAAGATGCTTCATTTTTGAGTTTCATGGACCTTAGTGTAGTTTATGTATGTTTGACATAAACTAGTGGTATGTTTTGATATATTTTGATATTTGGTATGTTTGACACTTTTAATATTAGTCTAGTTTATGTTTAACTAAGTTTGTGTTTTGGATTGACACTTTGAACATTCTTGATATGTTTTGGTATTTGATATTTTGTATGTTTGACACTTTTAACATTAGTGTAGTTTATGTATGTTTGAATTGGTGGATTGAATTGGCGGGGAAGTATTGCAAATATGAATGACAATGCACGTAGTTATTGTAGTCTGAATGTAGTTTTGGAGTCTGAATTGAATTGGCAGGAAGTATTGCGCATATTATTGTATTGGAGAGTATGGATTGAATAGGTAGAGAATTACTATTAAATTATTATTTTTTGCATAGCGACGGAATTTGCCACGGAGTTTTTTGAAAGTTATTGTGTTTGCCACGGAATTTTGCACAATTTGCGACGAAATTTAAAACAAATTCAAAATTATTTGCCACGGCTTTGCCACGGCTTTGTGACGAGATTTGCGACGGCTTTGCCACGGAATTTAAAAACAAATTCAAAATTATTTGCCACGGCTTTGCCACGGCTTTGCGACGAAATTTGCGACGGCTTTGCCACGGAAGTTTGCCACGGAATTGCGACGGCTTTGCCACGGACGCATTTGCCACGGACAATCCCGTGGCAAAGCGTTTATGATGACGACAGCGTTTTGCCACCATTTTTGGCGTCGTCAGAATCCGTGGTGAAATGCAAATTTGCGACGGGAATTTGTGCGTTTGCCACGGAATTGTCCGTGGCAAATCACCGATTTTCTTGTAGTGTAGTAACTAGTTAGGGATGGGGGAAATGTTATTTCCAGGAATAATTGTGAATGAGGGTGTACCGCAGAAGGTAGAAAAGGGGAAAGAGTATGATAAGAAATCAGACAGGAAACACTTGTGTAAGTTTGTTACACAATTCAACTCTGTTGTATCCTAACAAACACGATACATAGCAGTCGTGGCTCCTGCCTCCTGAATTTTGATTTTCATGTGGAATTACATTTGGTTATTTTGTATCACAATCTAACTAAGTTGTTGACGGTGATGTGCTAATTTCCCCTTTTTGCTAGGAGAATTATCAATTAATTAACAGTTTTTTTAAATGTTAGAGTAGCCCGAATGTCATTGGGAAACAAACATGGTGATTATCTTGTGTGTTATATAGTTTATAGATTAGGAACTGATACGAAGGTGATGGAAAAGTGTGAGGAGTTAGGATTAAAATGTTGGTGATTATCTAGAGTATTGCACACATGACATGTGTCTAAATGAGATATGTGGCCTTCAAGTGCTCAATTTTCATATTTTTGAAAAAAGTCAAGTGGCAAGTTTCTTTTCTACTATCCAACATAATGTAGTGCAAAATAAAAAAGTTTGGTGGATAGACATGGATTAAATCACCATTATCAAAGTTTTAAACAATTTAATTTACTTGTCTTCTACCAGACTCTAGTAGCATTAATTCTTTAATAGATCCGAACTCAAGTATCTACCTAGGGATATTAACACTGTTAGTTTTTCTTTTACAATCAAGCTCAAGGATATATAATTTTACGATAGCCTAAATTTCTACCTCACTCCAATGCCACCAATCCATAAGCCTAACCCTCATTGTCTGGTAAGTAAGGAGTAAACCAATGGTTTTAGCAGCCACAAATTCATCTCTACCAATGAGGATGCCCCAATACAGTGCTGATTTTGCATGTGGACCAATACATCGCTTTATCAATCTATTTGTACGATTTAAAATAATTGAATGAATCTTTTACCAATAAATTGCTTGTCAATAAAATAACTTGCAAGCTTCTATTCTAGTTTTTCTTTTGCCAATCTTTTTGTTTTTGCTTGTTAGTAAAAGAATTTATTTTTGATTGTTTTTTATCCCCTTCTCATTTGTAAGTTCTCTGAGCTACAACTTTTTGAATTATTCCCTAGGAAGCTTGTAGAGATGGCCTGATCATGATCTAGAAATTTGGTTTGGTTTGATTTGCTTTAAATATTGTTAGCTAATGTATTTAATTCAATGAATAGGTATCTCAACGAAAATCATATCATAAAATCTAGTTTCATGCACATTTTAATGTCAAACTGACATATGCAATAAATTATTTTTCTGACACCATAATAGGACATAACGATTTATACTTTCACTGTTACTTGTTCCTCCTATTACTAGAAGGTCATGAATATTATTATTATTATTATTATGTAAATTTATTTTAATTTAGGCGTCATTATATTTGGGAATTGTGATTTGTGAACCTCTTAAGTGTTGGTAAGGCTTAGGACTAATAGTAGTGTGATATATATATATATATATATCCATGGATAGTGTGATATATTTGTACAGACTCTTTTGTTGAATCTAATTTCTTTTGCTTGTTATGAGAGTTTTGCAAGCTCACCTTACCTTTCTTTGCTATTGATTTATCTGATATCAAAGTCTAGATGCAGGTCATGCCATGAAAGTGGTCTCATCTCTTGTAGAATATATATATATATATATGGTATTGGAGTATAGTTTAGGTAACTACATAGTCTATGTAGTTACCATCACTAAAAGGGTAGTATAGTCACCTAGAAATAAATAAAATTACAAATTTACTAATTCAATATATTTTTTATATCCTACTTATTATGCATTAAATATGGAATCCATTTAAAAAAAAACTGGGCTGAAAGAGTGCCCCAAAAATAGGAATTTGATAAAAATAAACGGGTTGCAATTAAACATTGAAACGACTGAAAATCGCTGCAACCCAGAAAACCATCGCTGCAACCCAGAAAACGAAAGAAAGGGAATAGCGATAAACCCAGAAAACCATCGCTCCAATGAAAACGAAAGAAAGGGAACCGCGATAAACCCAGTGAACTTCACAATCGCTGCAACCTAGAAAACCATCTGAAAATCGAAAGAAAAGGAACCACGATAAACCCAGTGAAGTCAAATAAAAGGGAACGAAGACGAAACCATCACCATCGCTGCAACCCATCACCACAAGGTTGAAGACGAAGCGACGTCGATTAGGAAGAACGAAGAAGAACGTACGAAGAAGAACGAAGGACGTCGCTCAGAAAGAAGGAACGACGTCGCACAGAACGAACGAAGACGAAACGAAGAAGACAACGATTTAACGTTAAATCTGTGTAAGATTTTAATTTTCTGGTTTATCTTGGATTTTGATTTCAGTAAACCAAATTACATTTCATTATGATTTCACAAATCACCAAAGGGACATTAGGTTATGATTTAATCATGGTTATGTGCTTTTTTGATTTTCTGATTTTGTGATTTTCTGAAGTTGGCCCCTATACTTGAATCGTTACGGTCCCTGTTTCCATTGTTTACTCCATGGGTAGCCAGGAATGAACTATATGTTGGTTAGACAGATATTATCCAACTTTAACCATGGTTATGGCTAGATAGTGAATAGCCAACCTATATCCTTGTTATGGCTAGATAGACTTTAATCATATGTGTAGCCAAGAATGAGCCATATCCTGGTTAGACAGAGAATATCCAACTTTAATCATGGTTATAGTTCGATAGTGAATAGCCAACCTATATCCTTGTTATGATTTAATCATGGTTATGTGCTTTTTTGATTTTCTGATTTTGTGATTTCACAATAAACTTGACATTTATACATGTGCTTTTTTGATTTTATGATTTTGTGATTTTTTGAAGTTGGACCCTAAACATGAATTGTTTACTGTTTCTGTTTCCATTGTTTAGTCCATGGGTAGCCAATAATAAGCCATATTTTTGTTAGACAGAGATTATCCAACTTTAATCATTGTTATGGCTAGATTTCTTTCTAGCCACCCTATATCATTGTTATGGCTAGAAAGAAAATATCCAACTCTTATCCTTGTTATAACTAGACCGTGAATAACCACCATTTTTCCTTATTATTGTTATCAGTTATTAGCTAATGCGTACTCTGGTTCATCTTACTTTCAGGGGTGATGGCTATAGGAAAGAAAAAGGAGCGTGGGATTGGTGAGAAGGCTAATGCTCCGAGGTTTAGACATAAGTGTAAACCAAAGAAGGTCTTCAATATGCTGAATGGAATTGAAGGACCTCAGAAAGAAATGCTGCAGTCCACCAGTTTTGGATCCCTAATGCTTATATCCAAGTGGAACCGGATTCCCGGGGAGTTTGTAAAATGGGTGTCTGAAAACTTTGAACCCGAACAAAGTCAACTGCGTCTGAGCAAATATGAAGCACTCAACTGTGTATACACATATTATATTTATAGGTGTTTTGTTTGTTTCTTTGTCGATGATCACTTTCATGTGAACGTGATGATGTCTGTATTGAAATGTGGTCAGGGGAGTATGGTTACAGCCAGCCAAATTGTGTTGCAGTTTTTTGCATTGTTTGTTTAATTGAATATGAAAATGACCATGAGATGATGATATATTCGACTGCCATTTGTGTAAATTCATTGATATAATTTTACAAGCATTAAGTATTGCATTGGTTTGATCCATTATCGGCGTGATTCTGAAAAATTCGAATCCCTTATTAGCGTCTACCCTCTTGTTTATTTTAATATGTAGATGGATAAGTGGTGTAAAAGTTGCAAAGAAGGTGAGATGAATTAAAAAAAGAATTATGTTTGAATGAAGAAGGAATAAGGAGGAAGGAAGAAAGAAGGGATTCGGTTGATTTATCAGGTTTTATTAAAAAACTATATTAAATTGATTTATGAAAATTGTTTACGATTATGGAATCAAGGAGTTAGTAGGGACCGTATTTTTCTCACAATTCAATTACTACGGTTACTATCATCAAATTAGTTCCGAAAAATCCTCCATGAGTAATGGCACCGATTGTTTATTTTTAATAAATATTAAGTTATTAATATAATTGAAAATATAATATTACATATATACCCCTTTCGCTAACACCCATTGGATCCCATTTGAAACCTAAAACAACGATCTAACGGTTAAACACAATTTAGTGATGATCACTAAAACATTGTTTTAGTGATCTAATCCAAAGCCATGGTATTGACTTACACTTGTCTAAGAAGTGGTCGGCTTATGAAGGTAGAACCGAAATGGAGTCTTCTTCTTCTTCTTCTTTGCTACTTCACGACTTGGATTACACAGAGACAAGTATACCTACACGTTTGTATGGACTTGCTGAGTCATTCACCTCAACAGATGGTAGGTGATTGTGTTTGGTTGTAAATGAAATAGTTGGTAATGATATTGGGTCGTTCTGCATTGTATTCTCATTCTCTTGTGGCTTTTCCATTTGAACTTTTTTACTATAGTCTCTTCCACAGATTATTTAGTTACTTGTTCATGTTTGGCTACAATGTTTTTACTACTAAATATAGTTAGGTTGCTAAACAGAATATATATTTGTTTATCATATTAGGTTCGTGTTTTTGTCCATCTGATAATATATATTGAGGGGTGTAGAATCAAATATCATGAGTAACTCATTTGCAAGATATTAAATTTTAGTGAACCAATATAATCAACCAATATGTATTTACATTTGTGTAGATGACTAAATGATGCATGTAAGTCAATTAACAACAACAAACATCAAATGAAAATGTAATAAAGAGCGAAATTCTTATATAGGCGGATAACTAACAATTAAATGCTTCAAATTATTACAATTAATAAAATTAAATTATTATTCTCTCTCTCTCTCTCAAAAAGATTATTGTGTTATTTTTACACATTCATAACTTTTTAGGGAATAGCAATTTATAATTTATGATTTCATTATTAACAATAAAATAGAAAATAAATATGCATCATACAATTAATTTAATGTTCAAAAGTTTGATAAAAAACAAATATTAAATTTTACTATAATTTTTTTCATTAAAAAATTTAAACATTTTATTGGAATTTGTGATAAAAAACAAATATTAAAAAAGTTTGAAAATAAATATGCATGATACAATTAATTTAGCATTTACTTTTTTCTAACACAAGTTTTTTTTACTGATCTAACATAGTTTTATTATTCAATAGAAATCAAGTAAATTATTAGAGATAATTTCAAAACAATTTATTAGAGGTTGGTCAAAACAATTTATTAGAGGATACATTAATTATGTGGAAAAAATATAACTTTAATTTTAGAGAGAGAGAGAGAGAGAGAGAGTGAGTTGAATGACAAGAAAAACATATAATATAATATCATTTTATTAATTATAATAATTTTATTGGTTTTTTGTAAATATCAAATTAAATGTTATGGGTGTGTAACTAATTAACATTTATCAAAGTTAAGAGAAAATGCTAATATGGTATTGATTTTTTGTTATAACATTGATTATATATTTTTCTGAATAAATGGATTATATATAATTTCCTTTTAAAACTACTTTTTTTGTTATCATGCTATTGGTGCGCATATCCATTTTGCTTCTGCACGATGACTAATCTATATTGGGGAACCAAATTTGGTCGTGGTGTACTCGACTTTGCGGTTCATGTGGTTCTATCAAACCAACAAAGTTTTTGTCACACCCAAGACTCAAACTTTAGACATTGAGGTGGGATCTCAACCTAGCTAGTTACTGATTTTGAGCAACCCTTGTTGGTCTTTCAAAACTATTTGGTATTACTTATTAATTTTTTCCAAAATAAAATATGTCTTATTAAATTATATTAAAGTACTTAAGATATTAAGAAGTCAAATATGTTTATAAATTATTTATTTTAAAATTGTAATTTTTCTTGACTATTAATATTATTATTAATTACTACTATATTTTTATTACTAAAGCACTAGTTAGCAAAATTCAAAAAAATGATTGCCATATTAAAAATTCAAATATATGAATTAATTCTTTTTAATGTTAATGTTAATAATAATAATAATATTACATTAAAGATACATTTTATTATTCTCTTTCATCATAAAGATTATTTAGTTTGAATCATTAAAGCAAAATATGTAAATGAAAGTGTACATTTCCTTAATAAGATAGACATACATGTTCATGTTTTTATGCAATGTACATGTAAATTTATTAAATAACTCACATTTTATTTTTTCCAATACTAAAATACATCTTGAGGATAACTTACATGGTAAATTGATTTTAAATTTTTTGTTTGCATTAAAATTTTGATTGATTTATTTATCTAATATTTAATATATTTACTGTTTAGATTCTTAAAGAAGACAATAAATAAATGAGTTTGGGTAAAACTATGTCCTTTCTTTTTTCTCTTACAAATAAAGTGTAACCCCACTCTTTAATAACGCCAACCTTCTTTTTTTTCTCCTTTTTTTTACAATGAAATAAAGCTAACCTGATAATACTATAGTTGATTGAGAAATGGATCATTGTATACCAAAGCATAAAAAGACATCATATGAATAAACAGGTGCATACATTTGTGATTACCACTCATAAAAATGAGTCTCATACAATGTTGAAATCCATAACTACTTAGAAAAAGGATGGAACATGCTGTGAACTTGTAACAAACAAAGGACAAATAACTCTTAAAAACTATAACTAATTCATAATTACAAAAAATTAAACCATGTTCCAGTAACTCCTTATACTTAGCAATCACTTCGATCAAGGAAAATTTTCTGCAAAGGGCATAGATCCTTCACCGCCACTTTCACCAATTGAACTTCCAAAAGATGGAAATACATCATTGTCTCCAAGTTCACCATTGAAACCTCCATGAATAGGAAACAACTCATAATTATCCGAGTCATTACCAATATCGTTTCCAAGAAACAATTCTCCAATATCTTGTCTTTCTTCAGGTAACAGCATATGAACATCATTTGCAAGTGTAATATTGCTGCCACTTATATCAACATCATTAAGGTTTTCAAATGGTGGTACCATAATATTGTTATCTAAAACAATATTATTAGCCATGACAACATCATTAGGGTTTTCAACTGGTGG
The DNA here is from genome assembly GCA_020916435.1 of Oxytropis ochrocephala. NCBI lineage: Eukaryota > Viridiplantae > Streptophyta > Magnoliopsida > Fabales > Fabaceae > Oxytropis > Oxytropis ochrocephala. The sequence continues at coordinate 112,081,421 of CM037091.1, read as the reverse complement.
AACCAAAATATTGTTATCTAAAACAATATTATCATCCATGTTAGCATCATTAGGGTTTTCAACTGGTGGAACCAAAATATTGTTATCTAAAACAATATTATCATCCATGTCAACATCATTTGGGTTTTCAACTGGTGGTACCATAATATTGTTACCTAAATCAATATTATCATCCATGTCAACATCATTTGGGTTTTCAACTGGTGGTACCATAATATTGTTACCTAAAACAATATTATTAGCCATGTCAACATCATTAGGGTTTTCAATCAAGTGGTACCATAATATTGTTATTATCTAAAACAATATTATTAGTCTCATCACCTTGGTTCACTAAATCATTCAATGGTGTTGGTGATGGAGGATTAGGAAGAATAGGATCATCAATAGGTGGCAACTCCTCTTCAAATTGACTAATTATCTTTCTAACATTCTTTTGTTTTTCCTCAACATAAGAAAGTAAACGCTCTAATTGACCAGGGTCAAAATCAGATAAAGGCTTACCATCATGAAGAATTTGATACATTAAAAGTGACATTTCTTTCTCATCATTCTTTTTCTTCAGCTTCATAAGTTTCTCTTCATTTTTCCGAGTTAGCTCCAACATATAACTTAGTTGATTAACCACGTTTCTGGACCTTTCCTCTTTTGGAAGTTCCTCAAACATTTGTAGTAGTTCTGTAGCAGCTTCAGGAGATGGCCACATTCTAGGGCTTGTGTCACCTGGACCAAATACCACAGCACATGCTTTAATATCACATAGAGTTGTTAGCTCCTTCATTTTCTTCATCAACCCTTTCACTCTTACATTGTAACGTGCCTTTCTATCAACAAAATTCTCAATCAATTTCAATGTTACTTTCCTTCTTCTTAGCTTCATGATTTTGCTTTAGTAAGAGAGTAGGTGTTTTCTCTTATACACTCTTCTCAAATTCAACACAAGAGTGGTATTTATGGGATAATGAAGTCAACTAAATGAAATAAAATAAAAAGTTTCAAATGTTTTTTTTATTAGTGGGGTGTTTCAATTAATGAATCTATATATAAAAAGAATAAAGTGAATGAACAAAAAATAAAAGAAGGTAGAAAAAAACAGAAGGGACGGTTATAAAAGTAGAAAAGTACAGAGAATGAGAGAGTTATAAAATAGAGAAATATTATTAGCATTTAAAATCTTTGACACTTTTTTTATTTTTGTAATTTTCTTATTATTTAATTAATTAAATAAAGCTCAACATTAAAGACTAAAATTAAATACATATTTAATATTTCATGGTGTTGGTTTATTGCGAGAGGAAAGTCGAGTTCCTGCATTTTCAAGTGACATATTGGAATATCCATTTGTAGTTGATTTTAAAGGATTCAAGTACCTTTTGTATACTATGTGTAATGTTAAATGAATTGAAGTACTCTTTTAAGGCTTATTTGGTAAAATGTAGTGGATATATACAGATACGTTAGCGAATAGCAGTTATGCTAGCTTATAGAGAGTGAGGTAACGATAACAGATAAACTAGCAGATTGAAATTAAAGTGTTTAGTAAAATTAGTGGTTGAATCTATATATAAAACAATTGAAAATAATCTCATTGAATATTTTCTCCACATGTCAGCTCATGACCATTTTAGCATTAAATAATATTTGGAACCATCTTTTAATGAATGCACAATTCATATGTAACAAACAAATATAATTTAAGGCACTATACACGTTTTTTTGACCAAGACATTGTGGACGTTATATTCTACAAAAAAAAAATTGAATGCTAATTAATATCACTCCCAATATGACTTCAATAATTCAATTCATTTTTATCTGAAAAATGTGACCCAGAACAAAGGCTATTAATTTTGGTGTTAGTTTATTGCGAGAGGAAAGTCAGGTTCCTGCCTTTTCAAGTGACATATTGGAATACCCATATTTGTAGTTGATTTTAAAGGATTCAATTACCTTTTGTATACTATGTGTAATGTAATGAATTGAAGTACTCATTAAGACTCTATTTGGTGAAGTTACCTTATATAGCGAGTGAGGTAGTGGATAGACCGATAGAGGGTAAACTAGGAGATTAAAATTAAAGTGTTTGGCAAAATTAGTGGTTGAATTAACTTATAAATATGAAATAAAATAAATTGACATTTGTAATTAATCCTTAAAAATGTGAGGAAATATTCATTTAATGAGCATCTCGTTACAATGTATGATAAATTGTGGATCGCTCAAAATAAAATTAAAAACATGAATCTCAAAAAATATAATTAAACAACTTTAATATATTCAAATAAATGAATTATACAACTCACAATTGGCCTAGTGATGTGTTTGTGTGAAGTATTTAGGTGCAATTGGGTGTAAAATTAGGGATTCTAATTGAAAATGTTAAATTCAAGGGATTCAAAATATTTTATACAAGAGATAAATGGATAATTTTTTTTAGGGGTTCACTTGAACCCCTCACTAAAACCTAGGTCCGCCTATGCTTACAAAAAAAAAAAGTTTAGGTGAGTTTAGCTCCGAGAGCTCACAGCAGTGAGGCAGACTCACGACTCTTTGAACGCTACAGATCACCTATCAAAGAGGTCCTCACGCCGGCTGCGGAAGTTGAATCCACACCCTTATGAAGAATGAGTGAACTCGTTACCAACTGAGCCAACCTTCATTGGCAGATCATAAAATCAAGTTTGGTATTAATTTGAAAGCTAAAAAAACAAAGTTACAAGAATTTAGTTTGAGAAAAACCTAAGAATGAAAAAGAAATTACTATAAAATGATGAATTTTTTTGCCGCTAATGCAATAGAGAACCAAATCATCTAAAGTATTGGATTTCCTTGTAACTCAGACGTTTACACTGCATGCGATGCACGGACATGGTTATAAGGAATTATGTAAAAATGTTAAAAATTTATGTATTGCAAAGTTAGTGGTTGATATGAATTGATAATTTACAACCAAACATAGAATGAAATTTATATGTTAACAGAGTTGTGTTTATATATGATATATTTCCGAAGATACGTACCAATGTGGGGTGGTGATTTTGAATGTGAGAAACTTAAATCATAAAAACGTTGATAAAAAAAACTCTTTAACAATAATGATGACAATATGGTTCACAAAAAATGGATGTGTGTACTATTGGTTAAAAAAAATGGCTGTAACATTTTATAAGGGGGGTATAAAAATACACAACACATCCCTATATTGGTAAACAGTGGAGTACAAAATGAGGGGTACATTTTGATAAAAAAAAGTCTTAGACAAATAAAAAATTTGTCAGGGGAATGTCGGTCCAAAAATATAGAGTGGGGGTATATTGGTAAACAGTGAGGTACAAAATGAGGGGTATATTGGTAAATGGTGGGGTACAAAATATAGAGTGGGGGCATGTCGGTCCAAAAATATAGAGTGGAGTATATTGGTAAACAATAAAATGAGGGGTATATTGGTAAATGGTGGAATAAAATTTTCCCACCAAAAGTGGGGAAGTCAACGATTGTGTATTAATTAAGAGAGATAATAATAAAAAAAAGAGTGTTGGAAAAATAAAAAATTTGTCGTGGGTATGTCACCAAAAATATATAGTGGGGTTATATTGGTAAACAAATGGAGTACAAAATGAGGGGTATATTGGTAAATGGTGGGGTACATGGGGGTATGTCGGTCCAAAAATATAGAGTGAGGGTATATTGGTAAACAGTGGGGTACAAAATGAGGGGTATATTGGTAAATGGATTGTGTATTAATTAAGAGAGATAATAATAAAAAAAGTGTTGGACAAATAAAAATTTATCGTGGGTATGTTTACAAAAATATATAGTGGGGTATATTGGTAAACAATGGGGTACAAAATGAGGGGTATATAGGTAAATGGTGAGGTACAAAATATAGAGTGTGGGGTATATCGGTCCAAAAATATAGAGTGCAGATATATTTAGAAACAGAGAGGGTATAAAATGAGGATATATTGATAAATGGTGGAAAAATATTTTTCCCACCAAAAGTGCCTTATAAAGTCGATATAGGATTTATATATAGGGATATTAGCAGCACAGATCAATAGAGAAATTTAAGAGAAAATCAAACCTATCAAACCTATCTACTAGGATTTGGGAGGTCTATTTGTTAATGGGCTTCACTGTGAGGCCCAATAATTTTATCATAAGCTCTGTTGATTTTGTCATAACTCATAACCTCTATTTTAGATCCCCAACAAAACGTTGATCACAAAACAAACACATGTTTTTTTTAGCTAAACCCAATTGCACCACTCTCTCTCAAGAAACAGAGGAAAGGAACCCACAAAATCTCTTCGCCGCCAGAGAGGGGCTCCCTCCCGCTGCCGGAGCTCCCCCTCCTCTTCCTCTCGCTTTATTTCGCCTCTTCTCTCCAATAACTAGCTCAGTAAGGTTTTGGTCGCTCAACAGGAGCGCTGGTTACCATCTCTGATCTTCTTAATCCTTCCTCTTTCTCTCCCATCGGCTTCTGCAGGTTTGTTCTTCCTTTGGCTTAGTTTTCCCCTGCCCTTTCCCTCCTCAGATGTACTCCGTTTTTCCCTATGTAGTCTAGTTTATGAGATCCCGTGGCTGGATGGTCACTATTCTGAGAAATTTCGGACTTTCGCTTTTTCTCCTCCGCTTTCCTTGTGGATCCGCCGCGCCGGATGCTAGGTGTTGTTTGGTGCTCATATATTGGGGTTTGCTTGGTGGTGGTGTTTAAATTTAGCTCTGTGTTTCACTGTTTAAGCCTTGCAGTTGTTCTCGGTGTTGGAGGTAGCTGGGTTGTGGGTATTTCCGGTTGGTACTGACTGGGTTAAGGAGAGGTTGTTTGGTCTTTTGCTCCTTAGTTAGGTTTTATTCTGGTTTGTTTTTAGTTGTTTAGTTTGTAATTTCAGGTAGTTTTTGGGCTTTAGCAAAGGGCATATTGATTTGTAAGTCCCTTGATGTGCTAAGCTTTTGGGGTTTATTGTTAAATCTTAATCGTGTTGGGCTGAATTTTCATAAGTCCTTTGGATCGCTAAGGATATTGAGCATCTGGTTACAATGTATGATTGTACTGGTTTGGGTCTTACCCATTTAATGAGAATCAGACAATTTTGACAAAAAAAAATCCCCAAAAAACGCATCCCTCTACTTATTTGCTAAAGTCCAGATTTCTAGTCTTAAAACAAACTCTTTCACGTAGTTTATAAAAACATTTCTTATTATTATACAACTTTTATATAGATTTTAGCTAAACATTGAGTGCAAATGATTTAGTAAAACTCACATTAAATTCATCCATATCGAAAAGAGTGTTCAATTATGTTTACTCCTACGTTGTTTTACCAACAAAGTATTTTGTGTAGTAAACATTTGGAAACCTTATACTACTAGTAATAATAAATAACTAATTAGGGAAAGTTTGTTTGGAGGTTTGAGAGGGATGGTTGCTACTCTGTTAAATCTGCTTATCATAGTCTCTGTGTGATTAGGGAAAGGAACTGGCCCAGCTCTTCAAGTTCAGTTAATGATAAATTGTGGAAGGAGATTTGGAAAGCTAAAGTCCCAAATCGAGTCAAAAATTTCTTGTGGAGACTTTCCAAGCTTATCCTGCCTACTAGATCTAATCTAGCCAAGAAAGGGATTCTACTTGATGTTTCTTGCCCTTTCTGCAATTCAGCTGCTGAAACTCATGACCACTTATTTTTGAATTGCAATATCTCTAGATTGACTATGTTTGCTTCGAATCTAGGTTGTCATACTCCTTCTCGGGCTGATTTGACTCAGTGGCTGCTTACGAGTTTGGCCTGTAGGAGCACCGAGGGCGCCCAATTGTTTTGCATCCTGATTTGGAAATTGTGGAAGGCTCGTAACGACGCAATATTTAATAATCAAAAGCCCGATCCTGTGAATATTGCGACTTCGGCTGCAGATTTTGTTTCTGAATTTAATGCTGCAGCTGGTTCTGGTTTTGTGGCTGACTTGAGAAATGTGCAGGTTTCTGGTGCAGCAAATACACCTTCGCAGGTGCGTGCTTTTGTGGATGCTGGGTGTTTTTCGGATGGTTCCACCTGTTGGGGTCTTTGTTTGAAGGATCCTAATGACAACATCATCTTCAGTGTGTGCAAGAAAGACATCATAACTGTTGATCCGTTGATGGCCGAAGCTATTGGTCTTCGGTGGTGTATGCAGATTTTAGAGGAGCATCAGCTGAAGCCAAATGTTATATTTTCTGATTCTGAAATTGTAATTCATTGCTTTCATAATATTGCCTCTGTGGCTGTAATTGAACCTGTGGTTACTGATTGTCGTAGGTTGTTGAACTCCTTTCCTGACTGCTCTGTGAAGCATATTAGTCGTAATGGTAATACTGTAGCTCACAATTTGGTTAGTTTTGCTAAGCTAGCAGGTTGTAATTACTGGTTGGGCCCTCCCCCAGTAAGCTATGTTGTTCCCTCTGTTGTAACGCCAGTGGTTGGCTCTTTTCCACTTGTCAGTTAATGCAAGTATGCTAACGTTTCAAAAAAAAAAAACTAATTGTTGGGAAGTAAATTGAAATTTTTAAGTCGGAATTAAAGAGGTACTCCCTCAATCGGTCTCATTGTATCTATCGCTTAAGGTTATACGCGGGGATTAAGAAAATAATTAATTGTGTTAATTTTTAAGCTAAATACCACTTTTGGTCCTTTATCTTTGCTCTAAGTTTCACTTTAGTCATTTATCTTATTTTTGGTTCGTTTTGGTCCTTTATCTTTCATTTTTGTGTCAGTTTGGTCCTTTATCTTTATTTTGTTTCACTTTGGTTCTTTATCTTTCATGTATTGTTTCATTTTGGTCCTCTTAAACAAAAAATTAAAATTAAAAACACTATGAATGTGCTCAAGAACACCAAGAACACTTTGATTTCTTGTTTCTTGAATAAGTCATGCAATACGCGACCAAAATGTTCTGTTTAAGATGACCAAAATGAAACAATAAATGAAAGATAAATGACCAAAATGAAACAAAATAAAGATAAAGGACCAAACTGACACAAAAATGAAAGATAAAGGACCAAAGTGAGATTTAGAGCAAAGATAAAGGACCAAAAGTGGTATTTAGCCTAATTTTTATGAAAAATATATGGTATGACTAAAACACCCTTATACTATCAACTCATTAGTACTCCCCACTTTCCACGGTTGGAGCAAAGACACACAGTTGTTGATACATTGGGAAGTGAAATTGGTGGGGAAGGAGCTATGAAAATAAAAATAATATCAATGAGACTAGATATTGGTAGGAGCAATGTATCATAGCAATTAAATGAGGGTATTGTTGGAACATAGCAATGTATCATACGTGGGAAGTACATTTCATAAGATGAATGAACGTATCTAAAATCTTGGAAATGTGAGATAATGAATGTCTGCTAAAGAGACTTGTGAAGAGGTGAAACACTTTCATTTGGGTGATCAATCATATGGAGAGGTGAGACACCCCCATCGGGTGAGAGTTGAAATATATTCAACTATGTCCTAGTAAGAGGAAGATGTTGGTGATGATTTTATTGTGAGATATGAGTGTTATATCATTCTTTATAACTCTTGGAGTGAGAGTATTAATTGAAGGTAATGCACATAATGGCCAGGGTTATAAATTAATAATGTTGTAACTAATCATATTTGAGATAAAGAATGAATTATGTTGAAGTGTTTCTGTGGATGTAGGCAAGATGTGTTGAACCATGTAAATTTTTGTGTGCTCTCTTTTATTATTATTATTTTTTGCAGTGTGGTAACTTGCACTTCATTAAAGATCATTGAGCATATGAATTAATCGGTTGACGTTTATCGCCGACACTAACAAATTGCTATTTTGATATTGAATAATTTTTGTTTGAATTATATAATCATTTTAAATTTTATTGTCATTAACTATCCTAAAATAATAATGGTGATAATGAATAACGATGATGATGACAACAATTCTCAATCGTACCAATACATACGAGAACCTGACCGAACATCACTCAGCTGAAAGAGAAGAAGTCCATACACCATATCAACCGGCCGACTACTAACCTCTTCCAACCGTTCAGCTGATCAGTAATAATGACAGTCAAAACAGTTATTACGATCCCTAATATTTTTTTATAAATATTACTGCTTTAGCTAGCTTAACTAAATTATGTATGTAGTTCTCTTTTGAATCTTTTTGTTTCGATACCTTCATATTTCCGAATAAACAAATTAAATCCACTAATATACGGCCAAGTAACCCACAAACACAAAATCATTAATAATCCTTGATTAGTGCAAACATAATTAGAAGAAATAAGAAAGTTTTAACTGGGGAAGGCTCTAACGCGCGCAGAGACTTTTCCGTTTTAAAAAATGGATATTCTAAAAAGAGAATCTTATTGTAACTTTAACATCTAATAACCCTCTGGCTAGGTAGGTATCTCTATGAAAATTAACGGTTTATAACAGGATATTAATAATCATAGTTAAACTCGTATATACAAATCATAGCGAATTTTTGGATCTCATGAGATAAGTTTTGATAATTAAATATGTATATTGAGGATCCATGATCAGCACAACGATAGAATATGTGAATCTTCTCAATAGGCTACCCAAAGATTCAACCTGTCATAAGCCACTCATAAAACAAAGCTCAAATATATAGCATTCTTCTTTATTAATTGCATTAATGTGTATATTTTTTTTTATGATATTACTAGTGCGCAGTATTCACTGATTTTATCTGTGACTAATTTATGTTGAAAAATCTGGCTGGTCATGATGTGTATACCTGACTTTGTCAGTCTGCATGGTTCTCTCCAAATAGAGTTATTGTCACACCCAAAGTTCGAATACATTGAGGTGGGATTCAAGCCGAATTACCGCTCGAGCCAATTGAACATGAAAATTATAATTATAATTATAATAACAAAAATATGCATTAATCCAACAAGAAAACAGATCATCCTTCCATCATAAAAATAAAGTATTTAGTAAAGAATCTATGAAATAGATCATCCTTCCATCATAAAAATAAAGTCGGATGTAAACTTTGAATTAGAATCAAAATAACCAATGATATTATTTGAATTAGTTATTACACAGGCTTCCTTAAATATTTGGTTCCCTACAAATACCTCATGATCTTTTTATGGCTTAGGGTTTAGACCTAAATTTGGGTTATTCAAGTAACTCCCTAAATCCTTAACAATGCAAGGAATATATGGACGAGTACAAACTAAAGCATGCATTAGACTACAAACAATGGAAGTAAATGAGACCTTCTTTGAACATGTGAATCAAAATATCTTCTGATGATTTTTTTATATATCCTCTTTGAGACAATCCATATACAACATATGACCTATCATGATAAACTTTAAGCCAAGACAACTGAATTGTATCACCAAAATTTTCATATCAAAGTGGTTGCACGAAATCAATTTAGTTTTCAAAAGATTAATGCAGTTGCTAGTACCAAGAATATCGTCGACATAAAAACAAGAATTATAAAATTGCTCCAACTAGATCTTCAAGTAAATGCAATTGCTCTAACTAAATCTTCAAGTAAATGCAATGGTTTGAGGTACTTTCCTCAAAGGCAAAACAAGTGAATTTGTTATCAACCTTTTGATAATATTAATTAAGTGGTTTAAGGTACTTTCATATCAAGTGAATTCTGTCTAGCTTATTAATTAATTAGCTAGACCGTGTCGATAAATTCTTACTTATATAAAAAAAAGTAAAGCAATCCCAATCCCAATGGAGATGCACTTTGAAAACTTAGTTGAACCTCCAAATTTTAACACCTTTGTGTGCTTAGATAGGTTGAAGTTGCCCCATAAAAACCTAGTGGCCCACATGAGCAAGTCTCTCTAAGTCTACTAGTAGTAAGTCTTCCTTATATTCATTCAACATGAGTAAGTCGCCCTCCTGCACATATGATAAGAATAAATCGCCCTCCTGCACACATGATATAAATAAGTCGTCCTCCTGCACAGATGATACGAGTAGGTCGTCCTCCTACACGGAGGGTACGAGTAAGTCGCCTTCCTGCACACACGAAAAGAGTAAATCGCCCTTGTGGGTCTAAACCTGTCACACCAGGACAACTAGCCCGACCCGATTGAGATCCAACTCTCCTTAGTGAAGCAAAAGACCTAACCCTAGGCAGCGTGAAGAGACAATGAGGAGTCCATCACTTTGAGAGATGCACTCTCGTCCGTTAGAGTTCAAACCCTATAAAAAGACCCCTCAAATACAAGAAAGAAGGACTCCCCTAACTTGCTAAGAAGTCGGTCCCTCCATTTCTACGCAAGAACTCAACTCAGATGAATTAATGGGGTCTGCAACACGAAAAAGTTTTAAATATTAAAAGAAAAAAGTTAAAAATCCATGTGTACGGACAAAACGTGGAGACAAAAACTAATGAAGATGCATGGCCACTTGAATTGAAGCCAATGGGCGATGCAAGCAAACTTTAAGGAAAAGAGTCACACACACACACACACAAACCATAATGTAATCTAAATGCTTTTGTTTTTATTTTATTTATAGGCATGAAAAGCTTCCTTGGCGTATCCATATGAACCTGATATCCGATGTGGAATGCAATTCTAATCACCAAAATACAAACATCATCCTCTTTTTATTTTTAACAAACCATATTTTATGGTACTCTCTTGTACTGTTAAATGATTACTTTCTTTGCTATCTATCAGGTCATGGATGACGTTCCAGTAACGGGAAAATCTCCATATCCATTTTGTAAAAGGGCAAAGATGTTGATATTTAGGAAAGAAATGGGGAAGGATGTTTAATTAGAGTCGGGGAATGAAGGACCTAAATAGCAGAGTCGGCACAAAAATCTTTATTAGTGACTGAGATTTAAAGTAAAGACTAAATAGCACTTTTAGTCTTTTATCTTTGTTCTAAGTTTCATTTTGGTCCTTTATATCTTTTTTTGGGGTTCGTTTTGGTCCCTCTCTTTCGTATTCGTTTCATTTTGGTCACTGCCATTAGTTTTTGTTAACAAACGTCACGCTGACAGTTAGGGGTGTACGTGGTGCGGGTTGGTTCAATTTTAAGCAAAAAAGTGAACCAAACACGGTTTGGTTTGGTTTGGTTGGCTTATAGAAAAAAAACCAAACCAAAAAGATGCGGTTTGGATTGGGTCGGTTTGTTCGGTTTTTGACGAGTCAAAACACAATTTAGGACCCGTTTGGATAGAGCTTATTTTGAACTTACGATAAAAACAACTTAAGCTATAAATAAAGTTTTATGTATTATTCATAAGCTTGTCAAAGTAGTTTATTGAAAAACAACTTAGGGAGATACAATTTTTGTTAGTGAGAACTTATGAATTAACGTAAAAACTTACTTATCTTCATAAGTTGATTTTCATAAGCTCAAAAATAAGTTAAACCAAACGACCCCTTAAATAAATCTTTTTCCTTATTTTATACATATATTGCTTTGTCTAATGGGGGTGTATTGGTTTGGAATTTTGAAAGACTTTAGTGGAATTTTATGATTTTTAAGACTCTGCGGGACTTCAATGGATTTATGTCATATGGACTTTGTAGAATCCGTGAGACTCTGTGAGATTTGACAATCCTTCAAGAATTTCACAAAGCACTAGTGTCTCTTTATATTCTTTCTTTCACTTGTTGATAAACTCCAGAACGTATTTCTGGGTACTCTTCGTTCAATCAATGACAAGAACAACATACTCTGAAACACTTCTAATGGGGGAGTAAAATGCATCCTATAAAAAATTCTTGGTAAATATAGAACACAGAACCATTATTATAAAAAGAATAAAAACGTTAGAGGTGTTTTTGGTAGAATATGCAGCTTATAAACCATTATTATAACGAACAGAAAAAATGGCTAAAGGTTGATTTGCAATAATGGGTAGCATAGCAAATGGATACAAACAATGAACAGGAACTGAAGAGATAGAGAGGAAGAAATATTATCGTGGAAAAGTCTACGGTAGAAAATGAAATAGTTGAGAAATCCCTAGATTTTAGGTGAGATTGTTTTATGGGTGTGGTATTTGAAGATCGTAATATAAAGTCCATCAAAATCTATCTACTTAAACAATCCACAAAATCTTTATGTTTTTCAATATCAGTGGATTATTTTTAAATGATAGAAAGTCTCAAATGAATACCGCAGGATTTCGGTAGACTCATTAAAAAATCCTGAAAATCATTATTGAAAACCACTGGATTGTTTTTAAGTGACAAAAAGTCCTGATTGCCAACAGAATTTTTTACCTTTAAAAAGTCTTTTGAAATCCTTCAAAGTCCTAAACCAATACACCCCCTAAGTTTATTTTTGTATATAGGATTTTGCGGTTTGGATTGGTTCGGTTTCTATAATCAAAACCGCGGACCGAACTGAACTGCGCGGTTCCCTAATAAAAAAATTGAACAAAACCAATAAAAAGCGGTTTTTTGCTGTTTTCGGTTTGGTTTGGTTTGGTTTGCGGTTTTCTATTAATTTGGTTCGGTTTTGAACACCACTACTGACAGTTAACTACTGACGCAGTGTCTTAAGTGTCAATGTTAACATAGAATTCTTTAATTATGTGGCATATAAGGGACTAAAATTAAACTTAAAAAACATAAGAGACCAAATTGACAAAATTAACAAATTTGGAAAAACTCTCCAATCTTCATCTTCATCTTTTCCGGCGAGCCATCACCACCACAAACAGTAATAGAAGAGATTCCAACAGGGGTCTCAAAAAATTGAATTTATCTTGGAAAGGATGTTATAACAAACACTATTCTAAATCAATTTTAGTTTAAGTTATATTATAGTTTTAAATTTTGTTGTAGTTATCCTAAAATAATAACTAATGATGATGATGGCAACTTATCTTTAAGATATAAATTTTGTGCCCTTTCCAGTGGGTCCTACTGCCCAATTTCGTGATATATTAAGTAAAGTGTGATATTAGCTAGTGTGTTTTGAGATACTTTAGAGTTCGGAAAAAATTAGTTGTTAAAAATTTTTAATTTTTCGTCAATAATTCAGATTGGTGAAAATTGAAAAATAATTTCGTAATAAATTATATAAAGTGTGATATTGGCCAGTGTGTATTGAAGTAATTTTTCAAATACTCAAAGTTCATTCAATATCGAAAAATAATTTAAATGTTCGAATACGCAAAGTTTGTTCCTGATCAGTGATCGATTTGGTGAAAAAAAATATAAAGCACGATGCTAAGTAGTGTATTTTTTGATGCTTTATTGTTTCCAATTTTATTTTACAAATATGCAAAGTATGTGCCTCGATAGCCGATTTGGTGAAGAAAAATATAAATTTGTGATAAAATACGTAAAGCCAGAATGCAAGCAAAGATTTTTTGGGTACTTTAGGGTTCGAAAAAAAATTACCGTTCAAATACTCTGAATAACTGATTTGGTGAGAAATAATAATTTCGTGACAAATATGTACACACTAGATCTATTTTAGTTTTTAAATCCGCAATTGCCCTTTTTTAATACATATTTTTCTAATTCATACTTACCTTCAATTTAAAATGAGTTTTCTCATGTTGCAATTTAAAAAACAAATTTTATCCCCAACATCAATTCTATATTAACTAGAGTTTTTACCTCTTGTAGCGCACTGGTCAACGCGTTAGTCTTTCAATAAATTTATATTATTTTTACTTTTATTTCAACTTTAGCTTAACTATTTTTTTTTGACCAATTTTTTTTTTTTGAGAAATAGCTTACTAAGTTATTCATTTCTCTTTTGGTTTTTTTTTTTTTGAGATTTTTGAGATTGATATTTTTGTTGCGATACCTTCATGTTTTTTTTTTTGACTCAGTTTTCGTACCTTCTTACCTCCGAATAAACAAATAAAATCCACTAATTATTATAGTTTAATTTGGCCAACCCACAAACACAAAATTATTAGATTGGTGTCCTATACATACGTTAGACATCACAAACATTATGATATATGTATCCCTACTTGTTCTTAATTTAGTGCAAACAATTAAGAAGAAATAAGAAAGTTCTTACTGGGGAAGGTACTAACTTCAAACGCAGACTTTTCCATTTTAAAACATATATGGATATTTTAAAAAGAGAATCTTATTGTAACTTTAACATCTAATCACCCCCTAGCAACGTGGGATTAAGAAAGAATAATGGTTTAGAAATGATACTAGTAGGATACCCGTGCATACGCACAGGGTGCTGTCGTGTTCTTTTTATGAATGAACTTAGACAATATTTAAATAGTCTGAACATTATCCCGTGAAAATAAAAACAAAATTAAAGTAGATAAAAAAGAAGCTTCAAATAAAAAATAGATAAATATTAAAATCTAAAAATGTTAAAATATTATTTAAAAACAATCTATGCATTTATCCCGTGTTTTTTTATATATCAGTGCAGTGTCTTTTTATATATCAGTATTGTTATTCCGTGTTTTTTTTTATATCAGTACAGTCATCCTGTGTTTATATATATATATGTGTGTGTGTGTGTGTGTGTGTGTGTGTGTGTGTGTGTGTGTGTAATTGCAGTTATCCCCGTATTTTTTTTATATATCAGTAAAGTTATCAAGGGTTTTTTATGTATCAGTGCAATTATCTCATAGTCTCAATTGATTATTTGAGTTTATTAGTAAATTACAGTAGATAGTAAAATATAGATATTAAATCATCAATAAGAAATATTTATCCTGTGTTTTTTATATATCAGTGACAATTATTTGTCATTTTTTAGGTATTAGTGACAAATATTTGTCACATGTGTTTTAAATTATCAGTCCAGTTATCCCATGTTTAAATTATCAGTGCAATCATTTCATAGGTATTAGTGACAATTATTTGTCATTTTTAATTATCAATGACAAATATTAATCTCGTATTTTTTATATATCAGTGCAGTTATCCCATAGTTTCAATTGTTATTTTAGTTAATTAGTAGATTATAGTAGATAGTAAAAGGGAGATAGTAGATTATCAATAAGAAATATTTGTTTTAAATATTAATCAGTAGTTTGAATAGTCAT
Organism: Oxytropis ochrocephala; assembly: GCA_020916435.1. Taxonomy (NCBI): domain Eukaryota; kingdom Viridiplantae; phylum Streptophyta; class Magnoliopsida; order Fabales; family Fabaceae; genus Oxytropis; species Oxytropis ochrocephala. The sequence continues at coordinate 112,066,388 of CM037091.1, read as the reverse complement.
TAAATCTTCTTGTTTTTTAGATAGTAGCTAGGTTTATAGTAGTCTTCACAAATTTTAATTATTAATAACAAATATTAATCATGTGTTTTTATATATTAGTGCAGTTATCTCGTGTTTTTTAATATATCATTGTAGTTATCTCGTAGTTTCAATTGATTATTTTAGTGGATTAGTAGATTATAGTAGATAGTAAACGATGAAAAGTAGATTATCAATAAGAAATATTTATCCCGTGCTTTTTTATATATCAGTGACAATTGTCCTTTTTTAGGTATTTTTGAAAAATATTTGTCACGTGTGTTTTAAATATTAATCAGTTTAAATAGTCATTTAGTCTTCTTGTTTTTTTAGATAGTGAGTTTATAGTAGTCTTCAAAAATTATAATTATCAATGGCTAATATTAATCTCGTGTTTTTTTATATAACACTCATAGCTTATCCCATGTTTTTTATATATATATATATATATATATATATATATATATATATATATATATATATATATATATATCTGTGTGTGTGTGTGTGTGTGTGTGCAATTATCTCGTAGTTTTATTTGATTAGTAGATTATAGTAGATAGTAAAAGTTAGATAGCAGATTATTAATAAGAAATATTTATTTTAAATATTAATTTAGTGTAAAGTCATAAGAGAAAGAAAATAATTGTTTATGAGAAAAATAAAATGAAAAAAAGAAGAAAAAGAGTGTATGAGAAAAGTGAAAGGGAAGAAAGAGAGTGTAAGAGAAAAGTGAAAATGAGGAAAGAGAGTGTAAGAAGAAAAAGAAAAAGTAAAAAGAGAGTGGAAGAAGAAAAGGAGAGAAATAGTGAGTAATAACACTTTTTACCCTTAAATTATATGTGTCATGTTAATAAGAGATCCAAAATGGTAATTTCATAGGAGGTTTTTTGTATAAATAGAATAGATTATCAATGACAAATATTAATCCCGTGTTTTTTTATATATAATTGCAGCTATATATATATATATATATATATATATATATATATATATATATATATATATATATATATATATATATATATATATATATATCAAGATATAATTATCAAGTAGTTTTATTTGATTGTTTTAGTTGATTAGTAGATTATAGTAGATAGTAAAAGTTAGATAGCAGATTATTAATAAGAAATATTTATTTTAAATATTAATTTAGTGTAAATCAGAAAGTGATAAGAGAAAGAAAACAATTGTTTATGAGAAAAGTAAAATGAAAAAAAGAAGAAAAAAAAGTGTAGGAGAAAAGTGAAAAGGAGGAAATAGAGTGTAAGAGAAAAGTGAAAATGAGGAAAGAGAGTGTAAGAAGAAAGAAAAAAGTAAGAAAGAGAGTGTAAGAAGAAAAAGAAAAAAGTAAGAAAGGGAGTGGAAGAAGAAAATGAGAAAGAAAGAGAAAGAATGACACTTTTACCCTTAAATTATATATGTGTCATGTTAATAAGAGATCCAAATTGGTAATTTCAAAGGAGGTTTGTTTGTATAAATAGATATTAGATATTAGATTAATAACATAGTTAAACTCCGAGATACAAATCATAGCGTGTTTTTGGATTTCATGGAGATAAGTTTTGATAATCAAACAAATGTGTATCTTGAGGATCCATGAGCGGAACAATAGAATATATTTTTTTGTTATAATTTTTGTGTATAAATTGGGTATGCTTTGCGCACAACTGCACAGATTAATCTCTCGAGCCGAGTAGGACCACAAATCCACAATGGACAACAAAGTGCAGAACAATAGAATATGTGAGAGAAGTAACTGCCCACAAACTCGTGAGTTGTTGGATGTGTCTCAAGTTAATAAATAGGGTGATTAACACTCCTAATTTCAAAGTGGTGAATCTACATGAATTTTAACCAATTATATAATGATCGCTTGAGAGAGTATCTAAAAGAGAGAGTTATTACAAGATTTTCGCCTCTCAACCATGAGCCATTCATAAAACAAAAAAGTTGAACATGAGATATTATAATTATAATAACAAAACTATGCAATCCAACAATAGTACAAACATTTAAATATGTCTAATACATATCTAAAAAAATGATAATAATCACTACAAAAAAACTAAAATGTTATTAGCGAGGAACTTAAATCGCTTGCTAAATCTAAAGGTAGCAAGGGAAGTTGCGAGGAACGTTACATCTCGCTTACACTTGATATTATCGATAAATCTGGTATTAGCGACGGATGGCCCGCCGCAAAAGGGGCAAGAATTTTTGAACAACACGCAATCCTATGCAATTAGCGACAGACTAGCGATTTTGATCGCTTCCTCACAACTGCTTCAAAGTTGCGTGCCTTTTGGGAAGAGCGTGAAGTGGCAAACCTTGAAAACGTGATGACATTAGCGACTTTAAATTAGGCCCTCACTAACTTTTTTTTTTTGGTATATCTGAAACTTTTCTCGCCTCTTCTCATTTCCTCTTCTTCCCTCTTCTCTCACACTTCATCTCTTACGAAATCTCTCTCATTTTTTCACCATCACCACCTTCTCCCTTTTCTTTGTAACCACCTCCCCCCTCTCCTCAAACCAGAAAACAATTAATGGAAGTAAATGAGACCTTCGCCATTTCACCGTTCTCTTTGTAATTGTTAGGACAATAGGATTTAGAGTCTATCACCCTTTGAACATGCGAAGCACAATATCTTCAGAGGATCTTTTCAATATATCCTCTTTGAGATAATCCAAGGACAACACATCACGATATAACGATATATATATATAAATATATTTGTCGTGGTTTTGTAGAACGATTTATGATTACGTTCATCTTACCGCACAGCCAAACATGCTTTTAGTTTTACATGATAAGGCCTCTTATTTGGCTAATTATTAAAGAGCAAGGGCATCTCATCTTCTACACGCATATTCCTTTACCCTGAATGAAACTAATTAAGTCTAATACAGTACTATATATAGTATCATATATGGATAATGGATTCATTAAAAAGCATTGTCCACCCTAAGAAGATGAGATAAATGATGAAAACGTGGGACATGTGTGTTGAGGAATGATGAGGTAAACATGTCATAGAATTATGAGATGACGAGCTAAATTAAACTCAAACAGGATCATCACAATTGACTTCAATAAAATTAACTTTATACTAAATTTTAATAAGTTAGAGAAAATGACCCTTCATCATTTAAAAACAGAAGAAGGGTAGGAAGCAATAGTCTATAAATGAAACAACAATTAATATAATATATAGTAGTATATTCCTATGATTACTGTTCGATGCATTTTAAGTAAATATAATCAACCGGAGCATTGAAAATGAAGAACAACAATTTGTCAAAACAAATTAATATATATGCTACAGTTTCTCTTTTAATTTAAACTTATGTTAATTAGCTAGCTAGGGAGAATATTATACCGTGAATATATAGTACTAGCTAGTAGATCTTGGGATTCTCTATAATATTTTCTTCTAACTGTGTTTAAATTAATTTATCTCCAGCAACAAAAATGAAATACTAGAATATAACACAGTGAAAGAAGAAGAATAAAGATCCATAAGATCTCTTTTGACCATACGCGGACAAAATATAGTTATAAGAAAGGAAAAAAATTATTTGGCAACACAGAGTATCATTAATAATGAAATTAAATGAGAGGTTTGCAGGTATATATATCATTAATAAGAAGGAAATGAGCAATTTGCAAGATAGTATAGTATAAATATATATTGATATCTATATCCAATTTTAAAAGGGCTAAATATATTTTTATCTCTAAAAAATTTGTGTTTTTTAGTCCGAGTCCTCAAAGGTTTTTTTTACCTATTTTTGGTCTCCAGTTTTTTTTTCTTCAATTTTTGTCTCATGACTTTTAATTGTGTTTCATGACTTTTAATGGTGCTTAGAAGCGTTATAAAAGGTCTAAAAAAGTCTATTTAAAATCGTAAAGTGTTGTTAAAAGTCATTAGGGATTAAACTCGATGGAAAATTAAAAACTTGGAGGACCAAAAGTCGGGTGTTCATGGGGTCTCGTAAATCCAAACCAATTAACCCACAATTCAATCCAAATTGATACTTTTGGTTCAGACATTTTTCGTATTCAGGTCTAACTCGAACAAACCCAAACCAACCCATAGTTGTTTGGTCGCAGAAAAATTAATATTTACCTTTTAAGGTGGTGAAGGGAACAGAATAAAATTCAAAAGGGCTCCTAGAGCCAATTCCATAGTATTAAATGTAAACCATTTTTCCCCTTATTATAAACAAAATAACTAACTCCATATCATTAAAGAGAAATAGTTGATCTCTTTTAATTTTTCTTAAAGTAATTAAAATTTAATTATATTTTAAGCTTTCCCTAAATTTAATTATATTTTAAGCTATCAAACTGATATTCTAATTGTAGATGGCAGGCTTCAAAAATTAAACGGCCCAAACGTGAAGCGTGAAGGCACTTATTTGATGCAAGATTGTTTCTTTCTTTGTTGGTGTAGTTTGAAAGGGGAGAACCAAGAGACATATGCTTCTACATTTGTGTACATTAGAATGTACTAAGCATTTAGAGAATCAGTTGAGGTTATGAGCCCGTTTGGATCGGTTTATTTGGGCGTATCTACTGCTATACGCACTTCTGAAACTGTTTGGGAGAGCTTTATAAAAATTTTTATGACTTGTTCATAAGTTGTTTCACTAATTTCTATAATTTCCATAAAGCTCATCGAGATAGTTTTATAAAAACAACTTATGCTTTATAGAAAAATAGTTTTAACATTATTTTATTGTTTATTATATAAATTTTTATGCATAAAGACTTATACGATAAGCGCTTATGTCATAAGCTGTCAATAAACTGTTTATCCAAACAGGTCCAATATCAAAATGAAATGATTCTCTTGAGTGTCACAAAACTATTACTCATTTCGGGTTACAAAACTATCTAACATATTTTATATTTAATCTTGTTATGGTAATTAAAAATGAATCTCCAAATCGCCTTCTTAAAATCATACTATTCAATAAGAATAAAAGAGCTATTGTCCCAGAAAAGTAGCTTAAATGGTTGAGCGAAAGGGACATATGGTGGAGTGAATGAGACATTGTTGGTGGAAACGTAGGCGTGTGGTGTTTGAACTTCACGCCAATCAACTTGACCCAATCAATGAGGCCATGGCCACCAGCAAAAAACCCAACTCTCTTTTCAGGTTTGACCAAAGCAAGACAAACCGAAGAGGCAACAATATAGTCCCTTAAAACATGTATGGTGCTCTCAACTTCATTATTACAAATTTACAATGGCTACAGTAAGGTTTGACCAACCCGGCCCACAGTATGCTTCCTCTTGTTGGTAAGAAGTCTATCAAGAACAACAACCCACATAAAAGCTTTGAATTCTTTCACGATTTCCCATGATTAATTAACTCAACTTTGTGGTTAATGAAATTGGGTTGATGTTTAATGAATCTCGATACTTGATATATTTATTAACCATTCACTGAACTGCATTAATCACGTATTTGAACTGCGTTAATCATTGATGTCAAATTACGTACAAATAGCGCAACCATAATTAAAATGATATGACAAAGTAAGAATGTTTTAAAAAAAATGTTTAAAAAATAAGATTCTAATATAAGAAGATTCACCTTTATGCTAGCGACATAAACTTATGAGTCAAGTTCTCTAGTGTTATGGTTAGAGCAAGGCATGGAATGCAACATAGTAGCAAATTGAGGACCACACCTCAATCAAAGATCTAAAACTTGTCAAGAAGAACATGTTCCACTTGCATTAGTGAGTAATAAAAAAATTAAAAAGCAATTACCACAAATAGATGGGGTTGTCGTTAAAAAAAACATTTTCATGGTTTGGCCACCATCCCCAACATTTCCTTGCACCACCCTACTTATGTAAAAAGAAATGTACAAAAAGATACTACATATGTAGCAAAGAAAGTATAACTAGTGCTAATTTTTGGAGATTATTAATTAAATCACAACATGTTAGACCTAGAAAGGAAGTGATGGAGAGAAAGAGGGTTGTGATGCTATAATCCATTTAAAAAGAATAAAAAAAACATTAAAAAGGACACATATGCATGAAAACTAAAGCTTATTGGTCAATCATTTCCATTACACTTGTATCTTTCTCTCTCCTCTGTATCTGTGTTTTTGCTTCATATGGTACAGACATGACTCCAATCTAATGGGGTTTCTCTGCTTCTACAGCTCAGTCTAACTAAGATGTCAGTACTCTACTCTCCTTTCTTTCTTCTTCTTCTATACCAGTACTTTGAATTAAACTCTCTATTGAGCTTGACTTTTTTGGGTTGGGGTGGCTTTTTTATTTATATTAAAAAAATGATCATTATTATTATTATTATTATTGTTTCTGGTTTTAATGTTTTATGGTTGTGGTGTACTATGTTTCTGTATCTAGGTTATGTATGTTGTTGGTATGTTCATAGGTTGTACTTTTTTGTGTTGGTTTGTTGGATTGTATCTTTCTTGATTGTAATCCCCACCTTACTTTTGTCTTCTTCTATTTTACTCATCTTCACTTTTATCTCCCATGTTCTAGTTTTTTTTTTTTTAAAAAAAAGTCTGCAGTTTTTGTTGCTTATCTCAAACTTATTTTCTATATTATTTTTATCAAATATTAAATTTTATTATTGATGAGCTGTAGAAATTGAGTTTCTTGTGTTTTGAATATTTTTCAATCCAGCTCCTCTTTCAAGAAGTTTGTTTGTGCTGAAGATTGATAGAAATCTGAGGTAAACATACTATTTATGTCACTTCTTTTTCTTCCCTTGAAAAAATTGTTCTTCTAATATTATCAGATTGAAATAATCTTTCCCTTCTTTTTTGGTTACAGAAAGTTGTTTGTTTTGGATCAGTTGGAGATAATATTATATTTTGGAGTATGGCTATGCAAAGGGTTAATTATCTGAAAGAAAATGAAGGAATTGGTGCTGCTCATAATTTTGTGGGGCAGTTATCATCATCTGGAAATTCAGCAGCAGCAGCAGCACCTTGGTGGAATGGTTTTGGATCAACTGCAACACAATCCCTTTATGGTGGTGAGTCTTGTGGCCAAATCAAATCCTTTTCATTGGAACCACCTACCTTTGTTGTTGACCAACTTGCTCCTACTAAGCAACAATCTGCTAGAGGACAACAACATACTACTCAGTTTACCATCTTTCCAGGTATTTCATTTGATTTTAGATTGAGTTCTATGATTTTGTCCCTTGGGTTAGATTCATGTGCTCAAGTTTAGGTTTATTCTTTATTCATTTTTTCTCTATTTTAATGATACAATAAGTCTGTCTTGGAAAATCTAAGGGGAGTGAAGCTGCAGATAACTGTGTAGATATGCATATATAGATAGTTTGGGACATTATAGATAGAGTGCTGTTTTTTTGACAACCAAATTTTAACGACTGGTATCTTACACCGTATAAAATACAGTCAGAGGTGAGAGATTAAAAACCGTATGCAAATGAGATACGAATACAGGGTAGATGTAAGTTTTGGGTGTTAAAGATAAAGCAAAAAGTGTTCTTTTTTATTGAACTTTGGATGGCTAGCTAGAAACTTCATTAGTGGATGATGAACTTTTTTGGAGCTTCTTGTTGTTAAGAATGATGCATGGCTTGCCATCATCACCTTAAGGAAATGGCTTATATACATATGGATTGTCTCAACTAACTTGTACTGTAGAAAGTTAGCTAAAAGCACCATCATTGTCTAAAGAAATATAAATGCTAGTTTACTCATTAAGTAGCCATATTTTCACTCCAAACTCAATTTAGTCCCCACAGTTCAAAACCCTTTGTGTTGGGAAAAACCACACACAAACCAATGATTAAAAGTTGGAACACAATTTGATAGAGTATACTATAATTAATTTACGTGATTCGATACTTCTTGCATATGTCCACACAGATATGCTCCAACGAAATCTTCATAACACCCCCTCCCCTAATTTTGCAGAGATTTGGTTTCATTCATGAATATGATGATATAAGTGGATATGAAATTACTCACTTGAATTTTTATCTGCAGATTTGAGTTGTTTCTCCAACACTATTTATTTTCAAACTTTACCAAATGATTCTTATTAGATTCCTATAATTTTACTCTAAACAGAAAACAAACCAAAAATCATCCAATTGCACTGTTTCAAATGGCCATAACTATAGGGGACTAAAATCTTGCCTGTCTGTTATCTTCAAACACAATTCAGATTGAATATTTCTTGACATGAACTCTGAATCTAGAATAGAAGCAATCAAAGAGAATTGGTTGGTTGGTTTAAATTATCAGAATAAGGCCCTTTTGCATTTTTGAATTGTGTTTGATAACCATTCAGATGTTTCTTCTTCAGATGATTTTAAAATGTCGGGTGATGCGCAAAAGGCTCATACAGCCATTTCACTGCAATCATCACTCACTGATACCTCCACTCGTTTTGAGCTAGGATTTAGTCAGCCTATGGTAAAACTAACTTCTCTCAAAATGAACCACTTTGATCTTTTAGTATTTTATTTTTGGACATGTTTTACTTATCTTTGGTATCTTTGCCATTGTAGATTTATGCGAAACATCCTTATGCAGATCAGTTTTATGGCCTCTTCTCAACCTATGGACCTCAGATTCCGGTTTGTCTATAAACCATGCTATACTTTCAAATGCTTTTGCTTTTAGTTATCAATTGGTGATCTAATCTAAATCTTTCACTATGTACTAATTGATGTATTAATATGTAATAATTTAGGGACGTGTGATGCTGCCACTTAACATGACATCTGATGATGGACCAATTTATGTCAATGCCAAGCAGTACCATGGAATCATTAGACGTCGTCAGTCTCGCGCCAAAGCTGTACTTGGTCACAAATTGATTAAACGTCGTAAGGTATAATTCAACATATGGTTGTCTCAAATTTTAAAACAGATACACCAATTATTCAATGAGCTTAAAACTACAAAATTTTCTTATCTATAGGACCAGAAGGAGTAGTATTGCTATTGCATGTTTTTTTTCTTACAAACTATCTGAGTCTGTGTTTGTCTTATACAGCCATATATGCACGAATCGCGCCACCTCCATGCGTTGAGGCGACCAAGAGGAAATGGTGGTCGCTTCTTGAACACAAAGAAGTCTGCTAAGGGAAATGGTAAAAGTGGAAATGAAATGCATAAAACTGGTGGTGTGCAATTCCAGTTTAGTGGCGGTTCTCAAAGTTCAGAAGTCCTTCAATCTGAGGCAGGAACTTTGAACTCTTCAAAAGAAACTAATGGAAGCAGTCCAAATATTTCTGGATCAGAGGTGACTAGCATGTATTCAAGGGAAGGTTTTGGCAGCTTTGCTTTCAATCATCTTGGATCTGCTGTCCACTCTCTGGCCAACATGATAGATGGTGGGCGTGGTATCATTATGCCCACCAAATGGGTTGCAGCGGGTGGAAACCGCTGCAACTTTAAAACTTGATTCACAAATAATCAAGTGGGGTTTGGTACAGTGATGTACCTAACCCTGTCCTTGATAAAACCGGATGATTGTAGGCTCGTCCTCTCATCCGGTTTTAGGCAATCCATCCTTGGCTCATACTTTGGCAACTCATCTTTGGCTCATTGTACTCATAGTAAGTACTACTACTATAGTACTACTGCCTTTGTCTTACTGCACAGGACTTTGAATGATAAGCATTCTTCCTGATACAGAAGGCAAACTCTATGTGTGAAAATAGAATTAAGTATCACTCCCTCCCCTAAGTTATGAAATTCTATCAAGTAGTCTTTAAAGTTTATTTCCATCTATCAACTTAGTCCTTTAGGGGAAAATTTTAAGACGAAATTGATGGAAAAAGATAAACTTTAGAGACTATTTAATAGATTTTTGTAGTTTAGAGACTAAACAGGATCGAGGATACTTTAGATACTAAATTGAGGGCTTACTCATGAAAATAAAAGCACTCAATTCTAATCAAGTATTGTTTTAGTAATGTCTAAACGTGGTGTATGATTATGTATTTCTGACTTTGGTTAGCGGTGTAATATGAAACTTTGGTCAGTGATCTTTGTTAGAAAAATAAAGCATTGGTGCATTTCTCCTCTTTAGCAATATCAAAATTTTATTATCTTTTGAATTTGAAGTGTTAGGGAACTCTGATTGAGTTCTACAATTCATTTGATACTAGTATTATGTGAATTTCAATTTCTTTGATACAATTCATTTGAACTCTGATTGAGCTATACAATTCATTAATTAATGAAACCCAATATGCTATACAATGTGTAATCGCAATTAGAGCTATTATGTTGGCTTCAAGATTTTGGGAGATAACGGTACAAATTCTAGCCAAATCAACTAGGCTTGTTATGTATCTTCCTCATCCAACCCTATATTTTGACATGATTAATAAGTTTCTAAACTCCAACTTGACCCTAAACCCTAATCCAATGACATACAGCTATGATTTAGGATCGGGTATAAGTAGTACGAAATCATGTTGGCTCAAAATACAACCAAAATAAATTTATAAAATGATCATATAACAATGCCAAAAAGAACTTCAAGGTTGGGTGTGAGTTAACACATTCTATTTAGAAGAGATAGACTCGGCTAGTATGGGTTTGATTCTCAACGATAGAACAAATTGAGACCATATTTTGTTTATTCATATGAGAATATAAAATAAACAAGTCATATGTAAACTTTATTCCTAGGAATAAGTAATACCTAGGATTGATTTTATTTTTTTTAAACTTGTACTAAACATATCTTATTCCCAAGCCCACTTTTTTAGAAATATTGGTAGAAACATTGAAACAAACACATTTATAGTGTCCTTTTTGAGGAAGCATACTTATTGCATTAATTAAAGGTTGCATACGATAGTAAATTGCGTAGGTGTAAAAGTTTTATAACTTCTCTCAGTTTATTTTCATTTTTGTTAGATCATTTAAGTCTGCTTAGTGATGAATCTATATTTACATCGCGACACCTGATTTTACACACGGGATTAAATAGTTTCTCAAATGGGTGACTTCAAAAATTGAACTTGAATTTGGTCACACAAAAAAGAACTGGACTTTAATTCTTTTCGCGGAGGAGAGTCATGTTACCATCTCTCCCAATATCATGTTAATAGTGTCAATTGATTCTAACCCTAACAAAATTATAAAATTATTATTTATATATATATAAATCAAAAAAATGATTATTATATTTATCTCTTGTTTATTGTGCCGCCGCTCAATTGTTACCTGTGGCGGTTCCATATAACTGCTCTTCCACATAGAACCACCGGCGGCGGTTCCCAGTAGTGTCACGGCAGTTCTTCCTTTCAGAAAAGAAAAAACGTGCAAGTTTCATTTCGTTTCCCACGACTCTATTTCGTTCATTGCTTCTATTTCTCAAAACCCTAACCCCTATTTTTTCAGAAAACGTTTTCACTTCATCGAATCCTCCATTGAAGACATGAAGGAAGGCTAACTGCACTGCTTCAGGTATGAATCTTCTTCTTCTCTTCCCCCTTTTAATTCGTCTGTTCCACTTCTTCAACTCTTCCCGAAGATCTATTTTCACTTTCCTCTTTGATTTCTTTCAGATTTTATTAAAGCTTCTTTCTCAAATTAGGGTTTTAATTAATAGAGGAATTTTGAAAGTAAAGCAGAAAATTTTTGACATTTTTATTTTTATTTGTAGCTGGTATACACATTTATTCTGGCTTTTGTTATTGTAAGACACCTTTTTAAGATTGTTTTCCTACTACTGAATGTGATGGCACTGCAACCTTTGCAGGCTTATAATTTAACCTCGTGCATTCATTAAGATTGCATTAACTAATTTTGCATATAATGTTTCTTTAACTGCTATCTTAGACTAATAGTGGTTCTAGAAGCAAAAGTTATCAATCAGCCAGTTGATAATCTTGGGAAACGACAACTTATTTGTGAGGTAAGCTCTTTCATGTTTCTATAATTTATGACCTATAGGTGCCTGTATTTGTTCATGCTATATATCGTGACAATGCGTGTTTTTTATTTAGTATTTTGCTTTCATTGTTTATGCCTTTTCTTTATCAAGATAAACTTTTGAAAGCTAATTATGTTGTAGATACTCTGTAAGAATGTAAATATTTCAGCTGGTAAAAATGATAAATTGGTAAGAAATGCTAGGAATGTTAATTAATCCCATTACTTAGCTAGTTTCCTGCTCAACAACCAAAAATTGAAACAGTGGTGTTCTGAATTGGACCCTGCCATATTGGCTGAAAATCCAGTATTGTCAAGTACTGCCAAAATGTATTAGTTTCAGAGACTCAGAGATAGAGAAAAGGAAAATCATTTTCTCATTCAATGAAAAAGTGAGATTTACAATCCGTTGAAGAAACTATTTATGTCAACTATACAATTCAGTTATCTATGCTAACCAACTAACTAATTATAGTTACTCACTACAAGAAGGTTCAGTATAAAATTGCAAGGGAACCATACACAAGCAAGTACAATAAAGGTCTTTAAACCTTGAAAGGCCATACACAAGCTAGTAGAATAAAGGTCTTGGAGCCTTGAAAGGCCATACACAAGCAAGTGAAATATCAGTTCAGAACTGAAACCAAAGCATTTCCTCAGCATTTAATTTGACTGCTTTGGGTGGTTAGGATCATTCTGATTACATAAAGACTATGAATCATGGGGTAGGAATCTTGTATTTTTTGTGTAACATTTTACTTAGTGGCTGATTGTTCAAATAATGCAAGTTCAAATTGCGCTCCTAAAATTTTATAGACAAGTTAAGACAAAGAAAGTGGTGGAACAGTAGAAATGCAATTATGTAGATTGCCCTTTGATTGATTCTTGTACTTATTTGCTTCCTATTTTAACTTTTGGATTTAGGTTGGAAACACAGAGATGTACAATCACTAAAGGCTAGATTCATTTCCATTGTTGTTTGTTGCTTGTGTACAATTCTCTTCCTCCTCTTTGTATCATTCGATTTCTTCCGATTTTGATTTATTGCCTAACATGTATTGGTAGGTATGCCTCCTAAAAGAAGATATGATGGCCTCCGTAATGGTCAACCCACATCCGCTCAAGGACATGATTCTTCTGTGAGAAGCACCCATAGGGTACCGCTACCCCAAAGGGTGTCTATGCCTAACCCATCTTCACCTTTTAAGATTGTTTTCCTACTACTGAATGTGATGGCACTGCAACCTTTGCAGGCTTATAATTTAACCCTCGTGCATTCATTAAGATTGCATTAACTAATTTTGCATATAATGTTTCTTTAACTGCTATCTTAGACTAATAGTGGTTCTAGAAGCAAAGTTATCAATCAGCCAGTTGATAATCTTGGGAAACGACAACTTATTTGTGAGGTAAGCTCTTTCATGTTTCTATAATTTATGACCTATAGGTGCCTGTATTTGTTCATGCTATATATCGTGACAATGCGTGTTTTTATTTAGTATTTTGCTTTCATTGTTTATGCCTTTTCTTTATCAAGATAAACTTTTGAAAGCTAATTATGTTGTAGATACTCTGTAAGAATGTAAATATTTCAGCTGGTAAAAATGATAAATTGGTAAGAAATGCTAGGAATGTTAATTAATCCCATTACTTAGCTAGTTTCCTGCTCAACAACCAAAAAATTGAAACAGTGGTGTTCTGAATTGACCCTGCCATATTGGCTGAAAATCCAGTATTGTCAAGTACTGCCAAAATGTATTAGTTTCAGAGACTCAGAGATAGAGAAAAGGAAAATCATTTTCTCATTCAATGAAAAAGTGAGATTTACAATCCGTTGAAGAAACTATTTATGTCAACTATACAATTCAGTTATCTATGCTAACCAACTAACTAATTATAGTTACTCACTACAAGAAGGTTCAATATAAAATTGCAAGGGAACCATACACAAGCAAGTACAATAAAGGTCTTTAAACCTTGAAAGGCCATACACAAGCTAGTAGAATAAAGGTCTTGGAGCCTTGAAAGGCCATACACAAGCAAGTGAAATATCAGTTCAGAACTGAAACCAAAGCATTTCCTCAGCATTTAATTTGACTGCTTTGGGTGGTTAGGATCATTCTGATTACATAAAGACTATGAATCATGGGGTAGGAATCTTGTATTTTTTGTGTAACATTTTACTTAGTGGCTGATTGTTCAAATAATGCAAGTTCTCAAATTGCGCTCCTAAAATTTTATATAGACAATTAAGACAAAGAAAGTGGTGGAACAGAAAATGCAATTATGTAGATTGCCCTTTGATTGATTCTTGTACTTATTTGCTTCCTATTTTAACTTTTGGATTTAGGGTTGGAAACACAGAGATGTACAATCACTAAAGGCTAGATTCAGTTTCCATTGTTGTTTGTTGCTTCAGGTACAATTCTCTTCCTCCTCTTTGTATCATTCGATTTCTTCCGATTTTGATTTATTGCCTAACATGTATTGGTAGGTATGCTCCTAAAAGAAGATATGATGGCCTCCGTAATGGTCAACCCACATCCGCTCAAGGACATGATTCTTCGTGAGAAGCACCCATAGTGGTACCGCTACCCCAAAGTGGTGTCTATGCCTAACCCATCTTCATCTTTGGAAGATGACATTCCCGAAGTTCGATGATGTGCCCTTTCCAAATGAAGTGGTATCTCGTAAGGTTCATCTTCAAAATACCCAAGACTAATCCCAAATGGATAGTGGATGTTATTGGTAAATAAACTCTAATTAGGTGGTGTATTTTCCATTATTTATATTTCGGTGTACTAATATTTTGACTTATTTTGTGTTAGATGAGTGAGGGTAATCGCAAAACAAAGAAGCCTAAAAGTGCGAGATTTGATTCCAAACCGCCTAGGATTCAAAGTTATGACCCAATGGAATGCAAAAATCAACCACAGTTTGACTGTCTCACGTTTATTAGGAGGGTTTTTGGGTTTTCTTGGAAATCATTTTGACAAATTCCCTATTTTGTACACTTTTGGCGTGAAGTCCCCATGGATTACAAAAATAATGTTTATGAGAAAGACATAAAGGTATAGAGCAAAATTACTTAATACATTTTATTGTTATTTATGTTTTGTTACTAACATCTTTTATTGTAATTGTATTAAAGACAAAATTTGTGGTAAATGATGGAGCTCACAAGAAATGGATTTTATCAAGCTTGGGAAAGAAATGGAAGGACGATCGTTGCAAGCTTTTTAAAGAAAATTATAACCGGGAGCTTACTCGTGAAGAAAATACTCGGAACCCACCGGAGGACATTCCCCGCATCATTGGAGGAATTCGTAAAATACCGTTTGTCCATCTAAGCCTATTTTAAGTTTGTTTTCGTTTTTTGAATGACTGTAGCAGAGTTGTTTTTCTCTTAGATGAATTCATTTGTGTGATGATATCTTTGAATTATATGGAATTGGACTTTAGTGAAGTTCTCAAAATGATATATGTAAAACATAGAAAATGAAATCCAATATTTATTACTTGCAGCTATGTGAATTCACCTAAGATTGTTGTGTAAATTTTTTTCTTCTTTAAAAAGAGTCTTTGTTTCGCTTGTGGTTTAACTGAAAATATCAGAGTGGGGTAGCCATGGGAGGTGGTAGTGGTGGTGGTCATAGTATGGGAGAGTTTGTGGTTTGGATTTGTAATGTGAAATGGAGAAAACATATATGTCAGGAGGTTAAGATAATTAAGAGATCTTAATTAATTATTCATATTATTAATTGTCTTATGGGAGGTTGTGAAGTCAACAATAATTGTTCATTACTTGGGTTTTAGTTTTGGCTACAATATTGATTCTAACTTAATTTATGGCTCTTTTTCCAAATCAAGCTTAACTTGGAATCACAAGATGATTTGAGACGCTCTTTCCGTGCCACCACACAGACAAAATGAAGCAAGCCCATCCCGTAGGACATCTAGATAGATGATTCTATTTGGTTGTATTTTGATGTTATGAACTAGTTTTGCTAGTTGGTTGTATGAACTAATTAAGTCGGTTGTACTTTGATGTTATGAACTAATCTAGTTATTATGAACTAAATTTCGTTTCTAGAAGGTCAGATGTGATTTTGGCATAATTGTAGTTTCTTTAATATGTACAAGTCAGTTGGCATGAGGAGGTTCTTGGTGAGATTGGCATGCCCTTGTAGAAAATATTGTTAATATAATCATGCATGGCATACCTCGCGACGCTTAGTGAAGTCTAATGTTTTATGGAATCGCTCTAGATCGGAGTTTTTCTCCTCAACATGGTATTATGGAAGGTGACCCCATCTCTCCTTATTTATTTGTTTTATGTATGGACCGCTTGACGCACCTTATCGCGAGCAAAGTTGAGAAAGGGAGTTGGACGCCTCTTAAAGTAGCCGCAATGGTCCGTAAATTTCCCATCTTATGTTTGCAGATGATCTTCTTCTTTTTTAAGCAAAGCTACGGAGGAAAACATGCAAAGTGTGGTTAATACTTTGGAGGTTTTTTGAAATATCTCGGGCAAATGGTTAGTAAAGAAAAGACTCACATCTTCTTTTCTAAGAATGTTTCTCCTTTCATGCGCACTCGCCTTTCTCGCACCTCCGGTTTCAAAGTCAGCGCTGCCATGGGAAAGTATCTGGGTGTTCCTCTGCTTGGTAGGTCTCCTCGGATTGGTGATTTTACTTATCTTGTTAACAAAGTAAAGAACAAGCTCTCGGGTGGAAGTCAAGCACTTGTCTTTTCATGGGAGGGTAACTTTGTCAAAACTGCTATTCCACCATTAGGTTTATTCCATGATGACCACCTCGATCCCCAAGAGTTGCCTGAATGAAATACAAAGATTGCAACGGGGGTTTATTTGGGGAGATACAGATAGCGTGAAGCGCATGCATATGGTTACATGGAGCACTTTAACTCTGCCAAAGAGTCTTGGAGGTTTGGGTATTAGAGATCTCGCTACCATGAATAGAGCTTGTCTAATGAAGCTCGCTTGGGGTATGAAAACTCCAAATACTAGCTTGTGGTTCCAAGTTTTAAATGGCAAATATGGTAGAGGTACTCTTGATTCAGGGCACCTTCAAGTCAAGTCAAATGATTCATCCCTTTGGAAGGCCCTCCACAGCTGTTGGCATGAATTGAAGAATATAGAAGCTTGGTCTCTTGGTAATGGTTTGAGCATTAATTTGTGGAATGACAAATGGCTTAATGGTAACCTTTCGCTTAATTGATCACGCATCAAATATTCCACAAAGATGCCTTACCTTGGTGCATGAGTGATATGGTTGATGATGATGGCAAGTGGAAGCTCGAGGAGCTTCTCTCCATGCTCCCCAGAGCTTTTGTGCAAATTTCCGCTTTACCGACGCCCCTGCCCTACGATGATGGTGATGATGAGCGCTATTGGCCCGGGAAAGTTCGTGTGCCTTTATGTGTGTCTCTGCCTATAGTCGATTCAAGCGCAATTTTGATGTCTCCTTGGCCGAGGATCGGCTTTGGAAGAAGCGTGGAAACTTCACGTCTTCGGAAAGAACCCGTTGATTTGTTTGGCAAATCTTGCATGGCAAGCTCCCCACAAAATATTATTGTGGTCGGTGGGGAAATGGTGATGTTTATCACTAATCGTGGGTAACATTATCGAGACCATCCTTCATGTGCTCCGGATTGCCTCTTGCGGGTTCGGTTTGGAATGCGTTAATTCCCCTACTTTACGATCCGATTTTTATGGTGTGGATTTTGATGAGTGGTTGATTGAGAACCTTTCTACAAATACTAAGTTGGAAGTTGACCTCGAGTGGTGTAACGTGTGGGCGACGAGGTGCTATTATCTTTGGTTTTGGAGGAACAAACAAATCCATGATGATGAGTTTCATCGGCCTCCACCCCCGCGCGCTTTATTATTCAAAGAGCCATGGAGTATGAGTGTGGCGTAACTTTGCTTCCCAAAGATTGGGCCGCTTCGGGCAAAGAACATTATGTTCGGCTGGACACCTACTCTGAAGGCACAATTTCCATTAATACGCATAATGCTTTCAACCGATTACGGCGCTCATTGGTTGTGGGGAGTGCTACGAGACTCCACAGGTTGTTGGCGGCAAGGTTTTGCAAAACGGTTGTTTGTGTCATCGGCTTATTTGGCAGAATTGTGGGGAGCAATGGAAGGAATTTCTCTTGCTGCAAGTAAAGGCTTCCCTTCCATTGAGTTGCAAATGGACTCGGTTGCTGTTGTCAATTGTCTGAATGGAACTAGTAGTGGTGGCATTGCAGGTCGTCAGCTAGAAAAGAATTCGCCAATTACTCTCTTGCTTTGCTAATGTGCGTATCCTTCACATCTTTCGGGAGGCAAACAAGGTTGCAGATACTCTTGCAAATTTGGGGTGCTCTTATCCCGAGGAATCTTCTACATTTGACACTCTTCCCACCATAGTTAAACTTTTAGCTTTTTTTATTTTTTTATTTTTATTTTATTTTTTTAGATAAGCGGTTAAACTTTTAGCTGATGCTGATGTAATTGGAGTGTCTACTCCTCGCTGAATTTACGTGTAATTTCGCTTTGGGTTTGTAACCCGTTTAATCTCAAAAAAAAAAAAATTGTGAAAGGAAGGGATAGTTAGATATGGACTTACAATTACAAGCTACTACTACTTCCCTCAAAGACCCTTTTCGCACAAATCCCTCAATCTCATCCTCAATTCCCAAAGTTTCAATCATTCCCCTCTCTCTCATTTCACCCACCACTCGGAATCAGAAAATGAAGATCAAAATGTAACAAATTCAAAAGATTCTGGGAGGCTTTTTGTTGGAAACTTGCCATTTTCCAGTTTGATTGGTAAATTCATAGTTTGTGCATGTTTTGTTTGATTGAATTAGTATTATTATTATTATTATTATTATTATTATTATTATTATTATTATTATTATTATTATTATTATAATGTACGATCGACTCACGGATAGGAGCAGAGGGTTTGCATTTGTTACAATGGGGAGCATTGATGATGCTAATGAAGCAATTCGAATGTTTGATGGCTCTGTAAGTGTCTTTTACATTCTCTTATTCTATTATATATATTAAGTTTTACAACCAAAAATAACCAACCCTTATTATTAAACCTCCTAACTTAGTTAGTTGTACAGTTAGTTAGATCAGTTAAGAGTTTGTTACATCAGTTAGTTAGTCTGGCTGAGTATATAAAGCCATTGTACAACTACTTCCTTTGTAGCAATTTTCATTTTTGTCATTCAATGAACATGGTGTGAAAAGAATCAAGATTTCCACACTGATCTCTTTCTTCAATTTTCGCGTGACTCTTCTTCACGGTCTGTGCATCGTCGTTACGTCTTCATCGTGCTTGATCTTGTGCTTCCATGGCGCAACAACCGAATCTATACACCAATCCCTTTCACATTGGGATTTCCGGTAACCCTGGTAATCTTCTCATGGACCAATTACACCAACCTAACACACTTCGCCTCTTCAGATTACGTTGTGCCCTGCATAGATGCACCCAAGGCGAACTCTCTGTTAGCGCTTACTTCTCCAAATTCCAATCGCTTTGGGAAAAATGGCAAGAATCCCAACCTGCATCGACCTGTGTATGCAGTAGTTGTCATCACAAAGACAACATGCTGAAAGATCACATTTTCTCTTTCTTGATGGGTCTCAATAGAAGTTTTGCCCACATTGTAGATCAAATTCTATCAATGACTCCTCTTCCTAACATAAATCAAGTTTATAACATGGTTTTGCAGGAAGCTAAGCAAAAAAATATTCTATACGTAAGTTCTTCTACACCCCTGGTCAATGCTGTAGGTTTCGGAGATGCCAACAATAGCTCAGGTTCTGAGAGATACACTCCTCTATGCACATACTGTGGAGTTCCAGGACACACCATAAACATATGCTTCAAACTCCATGGATACCCCCTGGTCAATGCTGCACGTTCCGAAGATGCCAACAAGAACTCGGCGGGTTCTATGGGATGCAGACCTATATGCACACACTGTGGACTTCTGGGACACACCATAGACAAATGCTTTGAACTCCATGGATACCCCGTAGGCTACAAGAAAGGCTAGCAACCTGATGCTAGTACCTAGGATCAAGTTTCTGATGACATGGGGTCGGTCGGCTACATTGATAAAATGACGCCAGAAAGTTCAATCATAATCATGTCTATAGCCGAATCATTGGTCTCTAATTTCTTAATAGTTTTTCTTGCCATTTCTCTGCTTCTAGAGATTGAGCTTCCCTCCATCTTATTAGAGATATACTAGTTTGTTACTAGTTAGTGAGTGTTATAAATAGGCTTGATGTAATCATTTTTGTTAACCTTTCTCATTTTAGCGATTGAGCTGCCCTCCTTTTTCATTTTTTGTGATGATTTAATTTGATAATGGATTGAGTTGTATATGATTTAGTCATTTGTGTAAAGTTACTCATTCGATCGCCATATTTTCACTCCAAACTCAATTTAGTCCCCACGGTTCATTAAACCCCCTAATTTCTTGAGGAAACATGGCTTCATATACATGAATATGATACAGTGGATATGAATTGTCTCATATTTCCAAAGCCATTGAAAATTATTACTCCTTTCAAGTATAGATGTAGATTACCCAAGGGTTAAACATTCAAATCCCTAAGATAGCAATTTAATATTCCATAAAATTGCTCACTTGAATTAATGTCTGGATATTTGAATTGTTTCTCCAACACTCTGATTTTTAAACATGATGACCAAATGATTCCTATTATATTCCTATAATTTCAGTCTAAACAGGAAACTAAACAAAATCACCCAATTGCATTGTTTGAACACTAAAGGCACTTTTTCAAATTGTAAGACACAAAATGAGATCATACTTTAATGCCTATCTATCTGTTATCTCCGAACACGCTTCAGATTGAATATTTCTTGACATGAACTCTGAATCTAAGATTATGACACACACACACACTCTCAAGTAGAATTATGGATTGGTTTAAATTATCAGAATAAAGCCCTTTTAATTTTTTCAATTGTTTGATAACCATTCAGATATTTGTTCTTCAGATGATTATAAAATGTCAGGTGATGCACAAAAGGCTCATACAGCCATTTCACTTACTAATACCCCCACTCGTTTTGAGCTTGGATTTAGTCAACCTATGGTAAAACTTCTCTCAAAAATAACACTTTGACTTTTTAGTATTTTATCTGTGGACAAGTTTTACTTATGTTTGGTATCTTTGCCATTGTAGATTTATACAAAACATCCTTTTGCAGATCAATTTTATGGCCTCTTCTCAACCTATGGACCTCAAATTCCGGTTTGTCTTTTTCTCAACAAGCTTCTTAATCCACATAAATTATGCTATGCTTTCAACATGCTTTTGCATTTAGCTATCACTATGTACTAATTGATGCATGTAATG
Organism: Oxytropis ochrocephala; assembly: GCA_020916435.1. Lineage (NCBI taxonomy): Eukaryota > Viridiplantae > Streptophyta > Magnoliopsida > Fabales > Fabaceae > Oxytropis > Oxytropis ochrocephala. The sequence goes on along the minus strand of CM037091.1, from coordinate 112,044,993 downwards.
TATCATATGTAATGATTTAGGGACGTGTGATGCTGCCACTTACCATGACATCTGATGATGGACCAATTTATGAAAATGCTAAGTAATACCATGGAATCATTAGACGTAGTCAGTCTCACGCCAAAGCTGTACTTGGTCACAAATTGTCTCAAATTGTTTGTCATCGTTAAACTTCTTTGTGATTTTGGAAGCCACTTTTGATCTATGAAAGACCGACACAAACATGAACAACTCGCTTATGGGTCGAAATTAAGGTGACTTCAATTTATATGAAATATAGAAAAATTAAGGTTTGATTGTCTTATACAGACATATATTCAGGAACTTTGAACTCTTCAAAAGAAACTAATAACAGCAGTCCAAATATTTCTGGATCGGAGGTGACTAGCATGTATTCAAGGGAAGGTCTTAACAGCTTTGCATTCAATCATTTTGGATCTGCTGTTCACTCTCTAGCAGACATGATAGATGGTGGGCGTGGCATCATTATGCCCACCAAATGGGTTGCAACGGGCGGAAACTGCTGCAACCTTAAATCTTGATTCGCAAATAATCAAGTTGGGTTTAGTGCGGTCACCTGCGGTGATGTATCAAACTCTGTCCTTGATAAAACTTGGTGATTGTAGGCTCGCCCTCTAGTCCGGTTTAAGGCAACTCATCCTTGGCTCATTGTACATATAGTAAGTACTACTATAGTACTACCGCCTTTGTCGTACTGCACGGGACTTGGAATGATCCTCACTCATCCTGATACAGAAGGCAAATTATGTGTCTCTGTGTGTGAAAATAGAATTAAGTATCATTCTCTCCTGTATAGTTGCTAAACTATGAAAATCTATTTAGTAGTCCGTAAATTTTATTTCCATCCATCAATTTAGTCTTAAAGCGAAAAATTTTACGACTAAAAAATTGATGGGAAAAAGATAAATGGCAAGGACAGTTTAATATGTTTTTATAGTTTAGGGATTAAACACAAGAGCGTATACTTTAGAGACTAAATTGAGGGCTTGTTCGTGAAAATAAAAGCACTCGGTTCTAATCATGTATGGTTTTAGTAATGTTTAAACATGGTGTTCGATTCTGTATTTCTGACTTTGGTGAGCAGTGTAATATGGAACTTTGGTCTGTGATCTTTGTTAGAATATTAAAGCATTGGTGCATCTCCTCTTTATGAGTATTTATACGCACAAAACTATGTAATCGATCTCTGTATTTCTTTTGAGAAATGGAGAGAATTCCAACCCAGACTGGATATAAGAACTTGGGTTTTTGACGTGGTTATTGACGGAAGCCAGATAACAACAACCAAAATGTCTCAACACTAGATGGGATTGTCTAGATAGATCAAATTATTAGGGAAAATCCCAAGTCTCACATTGACTAGTGATAAGGTATCAAGAGGGTTTATAATGAAGAGGCAACCCTCACCTTACAAGTCGATTTTGTGGGGTTGAGTTAGGCCCAAACCACATTCTAAGATGGTATCAGAGCCTATCCTAGATCTATTAGGCCACCTACCATTAAAAAACACACTACAAGCCAAAAAAAAAAGGTGTTGCGCGTGAGGGGGTGTATTAGTGAAAGTCCTAAGTCCACATTGACTAGTGATAAGGTCTCAAGAGGGTTTATAATGAAGAAGCAAGCACATAACCTCATCTTATGTTTCTGGCCATGAGTTGAAGTAGGTCAAACCACATTTTAAGACAAATGACACCAAAATGGTACTAGTTTAAAATTTCATATGGATTTCGATTGAGCTCAAGGAGACATGGTTTGTTAATGACAACCCAATATGCTATGCAATCTCTGCAACACTGACACTTCGCGCCAAGATGTGTTTCAGTGTCTCTCACACGTGTCCTGTCAGACACTGACATTGACACTTCAATATGTCTTCTTTTTTTCAAATTACTACTGGTCTCCACATGTCCAATGTCATTGTGGTGTTCATTTCTATGTCGATGCTCTTCATAAACAGCAAGGTGGCACATCTATAAGTATGTCACATAACATACAAATGACTTCCTAAATAAAATAAAGTGATTGTGATTCTGCAGAGATGGGTTAGATATTTTGCTAGCAAAATGATCTGAAAGTGAAACTCTCTGTAATCGCATTCTGAGTTATAGAAATCTGGTTTGGATATGTTGGCTTCAAGATTTTGGGAGATAAAAACAAAATTCTTTCTCAAAATCAACTAGGCTTGGTAATGCACCTTCCTCACCCAACCCTATATTTTGACATCATCAAATTCCTAAACTCAAACTTGACCCTAAACCCATAAAATCCAGATGACATACGGTAGGATCGTTCGGCACGGGTCCAACACCTACTAAAGCCTAAAGCGAATTTTGAAATCCAAGTGGGAGATTGTCTCTCATCAGATCAATCAACACCTTAAGGTTGTAGGAACCAATGTGGTATAAGTCTCTTATTATTTTTTTTCTTACTGTGTTATTGGTGTGCAGTATCCATCGACTTTATCAGTGACTAATCTACGTCAGGAAACCTGACTGGCCACGTGTATACTCAGCTTTGTCGGTTCGTATCGGTCAATGTAGTTCTCCCTTGTTTGTCTCTTATTGTATACCATAAAAATACAAAATAATTTGACAAAAAAAATTACAAAATAAAATATAAATATAAATATAAATATAAATATAAATATAAATATAAATATAAATATAAATATAAATATAAAAACTCAACAAGTGATATGAGAGCTCATTGGTGTATGATCCGGTGTCCATTAATTAACAAAATAATGAGTGGGGCTATATCCATTAACAAAATAAAGAGCGTATGATCAAATTATAAGTATAAACTAATTTTTTTAAGTCTTTATTGACAAATTATGACATCCAGAGCTCTCTAAATACAACAGAAATAAATTTATAAAATGATCATATAACAATGTCAAAAACGAAAATTCTTGCAATTGATAAATATATCACATACATCATAATTTCTTAGTAATGAATGTGTATTTTTAGTCCTGTATGATTTTAGGATGTTTTTTCGAAAGGATAATTTTTAGATATTACCACAAGAAAAAAATAATTCATCACTTTAAATATTTAGTGTTTTACGAATTAATTAAAAAAAATGATAATTCAGTAAATTAAACTCTTTGTGTTCGTATGATCATCTAACACAATTGGAAAATGTGATGCTGTTAGGTTGGACATTTTCAATGGTTATTCTGTTTTTTTTTGGTACAATGGTTATTCTGATTTGAACTCAATTTTGTGTGTGTGAGCATGTAATTCAATAAATTAAACTCTTTATGTTCGTATAATCATGCAATAAAATGTCTTTTTGGTTCGGACTATTGTTGGCTACACAAAGTGTCTCAACGCTTTCAACAGAAAAATTAATCTTCATTCGTACTTAGAATCAAATTTTGCATTGAACAACATCGAGTTTGTTCACTGTCGGAATAGAACCCAGGAGCACCGTGTTGACCCTATCTGTCCCAGGATAGATTAAGATTTGGACTTAGAAGTAAAACTTATCCTTGTTCCCTGCCGAATGGAAAGCCTCTCAACAAAGGATACCTCACTCATTATATCTCCCTTCCACTCCCAATTCACTTCTCCACTCTTTAACTCTGAAAAACCTTGTCTCTCTTCTGTTTCTAACACTTCATGGCTGCTACAGCTTCTGTTTCATCTTATATTTGCAATAGAATCTACAACCTCTCCTTTACTCACTTTTCCCTTTCTCTCAACACCAACTTCCCTCAAAGACCCATTTCCCATAAACCCCTCAATCTCATCCTCAACTCCCAAAGTTTCAATCTTTCCCCTCTTTCACTTCACCCACCATTCGCTGCTTCCTTAAATGAAATCGAAGCTCCTCAAGATGACACAATTTCCCAACAACACGACTCAGAAACAGAAACAGACACAGAAACCTTTGAAACCAAAAGAAGATGAAGAACAAAATGTAACAAATTCAATAGATTCTGGGAGGCTTTTTTTGTTGAAACTTGCCATTTTCAATGACTTCTTCCCAATTGGCTGAAATCTTTGCAGAAGCTGGCACTGTCGCCTCTGTTGAGGTTTCTTCTTTTCTTTTCTTTTCTATTTTTATGTTGGTAAATTCATAAATTTTTGTGTGGCAATTTATTTTAAATTTGTGCATGTTTTGTTTGATAGAATTATTATATAGATAGTATACTGACGGATAGGAGTAGAGGATTTGCATTTGTTACAATGGGGAGCATTGAAGATGCTAATGAAGCAATTCGAATGTTTGATGGCTCTGTAAGTCTTTTACATTCTCTTTTTCTATTATGAGTTTTACAACCAAAAATAACCAACCCTTATTATTTAACCTCATAAGTTAGTTGTACAGTTAGTTAGATCAGTTAAGAGTTTGTTACATCAGTTTGTAAGTCTGGCTGAGTATATAAAGCCATTGTACAACTACTTTCCTTTGTAGCAATTTTCATTTTTGTCATTCAATGAACATGGTGTCAAAAGAATCAAGATTTATGCACTGATCTCTTTCTTCAATTTTCCCGCGACTCTTCACGGTCTTTGCATCGTCATTACGTCTTCATTGTGCTTGATCTTGTGCTTCCACGGCGCAACAACCCAATTGATACACCTATCCCTTTCACACTGGGAATTCCAATCAACCAAATCTATACGCCAATCCTGTTCACATTGGGAATTCCGGTAACCCTCTTCTCATGGACCAATTACACCAACCCAACACACTTCGCCTCTTCGAATTACGTTGTGCCCTGCTGAGTTGCACACAAGGCGAACTCTCTGTTAGCGCTTACGTCTCCAAATTCAAATGGGATTGGGAAGAATTGCAAGAAGCCCAACCTGCATCAATATGTGTATGTGGTGGTTGTCATTGCAAAGACAACATGCTGAAAGATCACATTTTCTCCTTCTTGATGGGTCTCAATGAAGGCTTTAGCCACATTAGAGATCAAATTCTGTTAATGACTCCTCTTCCTAAAATAAATGACGTTTATGACATGGTTTTGCAAGAAGCTATGCAAAAACAAATTGGCCACAGCAACTTGGTAAATTCTTCTACACCACTGGTCAATGCTGTACATTCTGGAGATACCAACAAGAACTCAGGTTCTGAGAGACACACACCTCTATGCACACACTGTGGAGTTCCAGGACACACCATAGACAAATGCTTCAAACTCCATGAATACCCCCTGGTCAATGCTGCACGTTCCGAAGATGCCAACAAGAACTCGGGTTCTAAGAGATCCAGACCTCAATGCACACACTGTGGACTTCTGGGACACACCATAGACAAATGCTTCAAACTCCATGGATACCCCGTAGGCTACAAGAAAGGCAAGCAACCTGATGCTAGTACCTAGGATCAAGTTTCTGATGACATGGGGTCGGCTACATTGATAAAGTGACGCCAGAAAGTTCAATCATAATCATGTCTATAGCCGAATCATTGGTCTCTAATTTCTTAATAGTTTCGACTTTCGTGTGTAGTTTGTTACTAGTTAGTGAGTGCCTATAGGCTATAAGTAGGCTTGATGTAATCAGTTTAGTTAACCTTTCTCATTTTAGTGATTGAGCTGCCCTCCTTTCTCATTTTTTGTGATGATTTAATTTGATAATGGATTGAGTTGTATGATTTAGTCATTTGTGTAAAGTTACTCGTTCAATCGCCATATTTTCACTCCAAACTCAATTTAGTCCCCACAGTTCATAATCTTTAAAAATATTGTGTTGGGAAAAACCACACACAAGCCAAGAATTAGAGACGGGAACACACAAAAGCACACCACAAGAATGTGATAGAGTACACTATAATTTAGGTGATTCGATACTTCTTGCATGTGTCCACATAGATATGCTCCAACAAAATCTTCACTTTCTCATACTCCCTCCGCCAGTTATTCAATAAACCTAGAAAGTGCATTTTTCTCTTATATATGGGATCGGAGGACGATAAGATTATTATTAGTTTTGTAGAAACTTGAAACCCACCTCAAGTTGTTTATCATCCTACAAAACTGAGTACCCTACTGAAGAATGAATTATAAACACTCACCCACATGATACACTCTTACTTCAAGTAACAACTACACTTGCTCATTTTTCTAGGACTTGAATGCTTCAACTCCCTAATTTCTTGGGGAAACATGGCTTCATAGTTCATATACATGAGTATGATACAGTGGATATGAATTGTCTCATATATCCAAAGCCATTGGAAATTATCACTCCTTCAAAGTATTGATGTAGATTACCCAAGGGTTAAACATTCAAATCACTAAGTTAGCAATTTAATATTCATTGAAATTGCTCACTTGAATTAATGTCGGGAGATTTGAATTGTTTCTCCAACACTCTGATTTTTAAACATGATGACCAAATGATTCTTATTAGATTCCTATAATTTCACTCTAAACAGGAAACTAAACAAAAACACCCAATTGCATGGTTTGAACACTAAAGGCACTTTTTCAAATTGTAAGACATACAATGAGATCATACTTTAATGCCTATCTGTTATCTTCGAACACGGTTCAGATTGAATATTTCTTGACATGAACTCTGAATCTAAGATTATGACACACACACTGTCAAGTAGAATTATTGATTGATTTAAATTATCAGAATAAATCCCTTTTGGTTTTATCAATTGCTTGATAACCATTCAGATATTTCTTCTTCTTCTTCAGATGATTTTAAAATGTCAGGTGATGCACAAAAGGCTCATACAGCTATTTCACTGCAGTCATCACTCACTGATACCCCAACTCGTTTTGAGCTTGGATTTACTCAGCCTATGGTAAAACTAACTTCTCTCAAAATTAAAATAACCACTTTGATGTTTTAGTATTCTATCTATGGACATGTTTTACTTATGCTTGGTATCTTTGCCTTTGTAGATTTATACAAATCTTTCACTATGTACTAATTGATGTATTATGTAACATATGTAATAATTTAGGGACGTGTGATGCTGCCACTTAACAGGACATCTGATGATGGACCAATTTATGTGAATGCTAAGCAGTACCATGGAATCATTAGACGTCATCAGTCTCGTGCCAAAGCTGTACTTGGTCACAAATTGATTAGATGTCGTAAGGTATAATTCATCATATGGTTGTCCCTAATTTTTTGTCAACATTAAACTTGGTGATTTTGGAATTCACTTTTGATTATGAAGCATTGACACATACACGAATACCGGACACGACACTGAGACATTGATTTTAATTTGAAAAATACAATTGAAGTATTTTGTGTTTGTCTTATACAGCCATATATGCACGAGTCACGCCATCTCCATGTATTACGGCGACCAAGAGGAAGTGGTGGTTGCTTCTTGAACACAAAGAAATCTGCTAAGGGAAATGTTAAAAGTGGAAATGAAGTGCATAAAACTGGTGGTGTGCAATTCCAGCTTAGTGGCGGCTCTCAGACTTCAGAAGTCCTTCAATCTGAGGCAGGAACTTCAAAAGAAACTAATAACAGTAGTCCAAATATTTCTGGATCAGAGGTGACTGGCATGTATTCAAGGGGAGATCTTAACAGCTTTGCTTTCAATGTCCACTCTTTCGCAGACATGATAGATGGTGGGCGTGGTATCATTATGCCCACCAAATCGGTTGCAGTGAGAGGAAACTGCTGCAACCTAAAATTTTGATTCACAAAGAATCAAGTTGGGTTTGGTACACTGATGTACCAAACCCTGTCCTTGATAAAACCGGATGATTGTAGGCTCGTCCTCTTGTCTGGTTTTAAGGCAATCCATCCTTCGCTTATATCTTTGGCAACTCATTTACTACTGCCTTTGTCTTACTGCACAGGACTTTGAATGATCATCATTCTTTCTGATACAGAAGGCAAATTATGTGTCTCTCTCTATGTGTGAAAATAGAATAAAGTATCACTCCCTCCCCTAAACTGTGAAATTCTATTAAGTCGTCCTTAAAATTTATTTTCATCCATCAATTTAGTTCTTAAGCGAAGAAATTTAGGACTAAACTGATGGAAAAAGATAAACTTTAGGGACTATTTCATAGGTTTTTATAGTTTAGGGATTAAGTACGAGAGAGAGGATACTTTAGAGACTAAATTGAGTGTTCATTTGTGAAAAGAAAAACACTCGGTTCTCATCATGTATGGTTTTAGTAATGTTTAAATGTGGTGTTTGATTCTGTATTGCTGACTTTGGGGAACAGTATAATATGGAACTTTGGTTTGGTGTGTCATCAAGTTTGTTATGTATCTTCCTCACCCAACCCTATATTTTGACATCATCAAGTTTCTAAACTCAAACTTGACTTTAAACCCAAATCCAATGACATATGGGTATGATTAGGATCACGTGTAACTATAAGTAATATGAAACCATGTTGACTCAAAATATAACCAAAATAAATGTATAAATTTATTGTATAATAATGTCCAAAAATACGAAAGTGCAATTGGTTAATGTACTCCATTTAGAGTGATACACTCGACTGATAAAACCCGATGATGGAACAAAGTAAGGCCATATTTTACTTACTTCCGATCGAACTCTAATTAGTTGGGTCTCTTTCCTTTAGACACCATAACAGTGTCAAAGGCCTTTAAAGAAAATGATAATGTCAAAAGCCAAAAAAAAAACAACAATTGGTAAATATATCACATACATCATAATTAGGGTTTTTTTTATGCCAAGTGAGCTTCAAAGGGTATTTCCACATATTTAAGTCTTTTAAACCTACTTAGAGACTAATCCTTATTCGCATCCTGCATTTAATTTTTACACACAAAATTAAGTTGTCTCTCATAGATAACTCCAATATTTGAACTTTGGATTTTTTTTAAAAAATCAAGGTATCATCTGCGCGCGCAAATACAGAAACTAATCTCTCGAGGTACTAAGATCTATTTAAGGGGTTGATTTCTTCCACCAAGTATTTTTCCATACGCATCTGTCAGCGAACTCTTAACCAAAATAGTTAAGAAGCTCAATCATAAATTACTTATCTTATCTATCTATTGTTTACTTCAAACAATCAAACAAAAGAAAAATTGTGAAAGGAGGGGATTGTAAGATTTGGACTTGCAAGCAAACTAGCAAACCTTATCCACTCACTAACAACTCATTATATTTCCCAATTCACTTCTCCACTCTTTAACAACAACTCCGAACATCCTTGTCTTTCTGTCTCTCACACTTCATGGCTGCTACACCTTCTCTTTCCTCGTCTATCTGCAATAGAATCTACAACCTCTCCTTAACCCACTCTTCCCTTTCTCTCACCACCACCAATTTCCCTCAAAGACCCATTTCCCATAAACCCCTCAATCTCTTCCTCAACTCCCAAAGTTTCAATCTTTCCCCTCTCTCACTTCACCCACCTTTCGCTGCCGCCTTAGATGAAATCGAAGCTTCTCAAGACAACACAAGTTCCCAACAACACGACTCCGAATCAAAACCTGAAACAGAAACAGAAACCTTTGAGAAACCACAAGAAGAAAATGAAGAACAAAATGTAACAAATTCAAATGATTCTGGGAGGCTTTTTGTTGGAAACTTACCATTTTCAATGACTTCTTCTCAATTGGCTGAGATTTTTGCAGAAGCTGGCACTGTCGTCTCTGTTGAGGTTTCTTCTTTTCTTTTCTATTTTTTATATTCCCTTTTTCCTGTTTGGTTGGTAATTTCATAAATTTTTGTGTGGCAATCTAATATTAATTTGTGCATGTTTTGTTTGATTGAATTATTATATAGATAGTGTATGATCGACTCACGGATAGGAGTAGAGGATTTGCATTTGTTACAATGGGTAGCATCGAAGATGCTAATGAAGCAATTCGAATGTTTGATGGCTCTGTAAGTCTTTTACATTCTGATATTTTATTAAGAGTTTTAAAACAAAAAATAACAAACCCTTATTATTAAACCTCCTAACTTAGTTGTACAGTTAGTTAGATCAGTTAAGAGTTTGTTACATCAGTTTGTTAGTCTGGCTGAGTATTTATAGCCATTGTACAACTACTTTCCTTTGTAGAAATTTTCATTTTTCTCATTCAATGAACATGGTGTCAAAAGAATCAAGATTTCTGCACTGACCTCTATGCACAAACTGTGGACTTCTGGGACACACCATAGACAAATGCTTCGAACTCCATGGATACCCCGTAGGCTACAAGAAAGGCAAGCAACCTGATGCTAGTACGTAGGATCAAGTTTCTGATGACATGGGGTCGGCTGCATTGATAAAATGGCGCCAGAAAGTTCTATCATAATCATGTCTATAGCCGAATCATTGGTCTCTAATTTCTTAATAGTTTCGCGTATATTTTTTCTTGCCATTTCTTTGTGTCTAGCGATTGAGCATCCCTCCATCTTATTAGAGCTATAGTTTGTTAGTAGCTAGTGAGTGCCTATTAGTAGGCTTGATGTAATCATTTTAGTTAATCTGTCTCATTTTGTATCATTTTTACTCCAATCAATATAATAGTACTTTTAAGAATTTCTCTCTAATGCTATCATTCATAATCCTATCTTGTCTTGCATTTCCACTCATCTTGGCTGTAAGAAATATTCAATTATGATGTTAATTACTGTGATGATTTACAGCAAGTTGGTGGAAGGAGTGTTAAGGTAAACTTTCCAGAGGTTCCTAAAGGAGGTGAGAGGTTAGTAATGGGGGCGAAAATAAGGAACAATTACAAAGGCTTTGTGGACAGCCCTCACAAGATCTATGCTGGAAACCTTGGTTGGGGACTGACCTCTCAGGATCTTAGAGATGCCTTTGCTGAGCAGCCAGGCTTATTGAGCGCGAAGGTCATCTACGAGAGGGACAGTGGGAGATCTCGAGGTTTTGGATTTGTCACTTTTCAAACTGCCGAGGATGTCGACGCTGCTTTGAAAGTGATGAATGGTGTGGTAAGAACAATTTTGGCAGATTACTTTTGCAGTCTCAAGGCTGTCTTATGATATCTCAGTCTAGTTATATAACCACATTGCTTGCAAATATAATGTTTTCAGGAGGTTGAAGGTCGGCCATTGCGGTTGAAGTTGGCTGCAGAGAGGACGTCTTCATCTACTCCAGTAATTGTGGAAAATACAGAAAACAATGTTGATAGCTCCGAAATGGTGTCTAGAGCCGCCGGCACATGAGGAAATATGATTGCTCAAAGTTTTGCCCGCAAAATGCACATCAGTTAGCTTCTCCCTTCTCTGTTTGTTTTCTGTCTGACTAGTCATATTGGTATACACTAACTAGACTCAGGCAGTTGTAAGATGTATCTCTTCCGATTCTTGTCATTGGGTTTGAGCAAGTTTTAAATTGCAATTGAGGTATTTAATATGTAAAAGTAGCTTAATTTTCTTACATAGTATTTAAGGAAAAAATTTTAATACACAGACTGCCTGATTTGATGTTAAGGAAAAAATGTTGTCTTACATAGTTTGCATATAATTTGTTCATCACTGAATTTGATATTTAGTACAAGTTAACCAAATGACTGCCAATGTCAGGCTGAAATTAGATCAATGTCCATCTATCTAATATCTATTTATACAAACAAATCTCCTATGAAATTACCAATTACCAATTTAGATCTCTTATTAACATGACACATATGTAAATTAAGGGTAAAAGTGTCATTACTCACTTTTTCTTCTTACACTCTCTTTCTTACTTTTTTCACTTTTTCTTACACTCTCTTTCTTCCTTTTCACTTTTCTCTTACACTCTCTTTCTTCCTTTTTCTCTTTCTTCTTACACTCTCTTTCCTCCTTTTCACTTTTCTCCTACACTATTTTTCTTCCTTTTTTCATTTTACTTTTTCCATAAACAATTATTTTCTTTCTCTTATCACTTCACACTAAAAAAAATTATCACCTTAAAAGTTTATTTTTTCTCTCCAAAATCGGTTTACACGGTCTATCTTTTACTATCTGTTATAATCTACTAATCAACAAAAATAATCAATTGAAACTACGAGATAGCTGCAATAATATATAAAAAAACACGGGATAACTGCACTAATATATAAAAAAATACGAGATTAATATTTGTCATTGATAATTAAATTTTTTGAAGACTACTACTACAAACCTGCTATCTAAAAAATAAGAATACTTAATGACTATTTAAACTACTTATTAATATTTTAAATAAATATTTCTTATTAATAATCTATTATCTAGCTTTTACTATTTACTATAATCTATTAATCAACGAAAATAATCAAATGAAACTACGAGATAAATTTGATGTTTGATATATATAAAAAACACAGAATAACTGCACTAATATATAAAAAAATACGAGATTCATATTTGCCATTGATAATTATAATTTTTTAAGACTACTATAAACCCACTATCTAAAAAAACAAGAAGACTTATTGACTATTTAAACTGATTAATATTTAAAACACACGGGACAAATATTTTTCACTAATACTTAAAAAATGACAATTGTCACTGATATATAAAAAAACACGGGATAAATATTTCTTATTGATAATATACTATTTTTCGTTTACTATCTACTATAATCTATCAATCTATCTAATATAATCTAATCTAATATCTAATCTAATCTAATACTATTTATACAAACAAACCTCCTATGAAATTACCAATTTAGATCTCTTATTAACAGGACACATATATAATTTAAGGGTAAAAGTGTCATTACTCACTATTTCTCTCTTTTTCTTCTTACACTCTTTTTTTTTACTTTTTTCACTTTTTCTTACACTCTCTTTCTTCATTTTTTCTCTTTCTTCTTACACTCTCTTTCCTCCTTTTCACTTTTCTCCTACACTCTTTTTCTTCCTTTTTTTATTTTACTTTTCCCATAAACAATTATTTATTTCTCTTATCATTTCACACTAAAAAAATTATCACCTTAAAATTTTATTTTTTCTCTCCAAAATCGATTTACACAGTCTATCTTTTACTATCTGTTATAATCTACTAATCAACTAAAATAATCAATTGAAACTACGAGATAGCTGCAATAATATATAAAAAAGCATGGGATAACTGCACTAATATATAAAAAATACGAGATTAATATTTGTCATTGAGCGTCAAAAAAAAAAATTGTCATTGATAATTAAATTTTTTGAAGACTACTACTACAAAACTACCATCTAAAAAATAAGAAGACTTAATGACTATTTAAACTACTTATTAATATTTTAAATAAATATATCATATTAATAATCTACTATCTAACTTTTACTATCTACTATAATCTACCAATCCACTAAAATAATCAATTGAAACTACGAGATAACTACAATGATATATAAAAAAACACGGGATAACTGCACTAATATATAAAAACGCAGGATTAATATTTGTCATTAATAATTAAAATTTGTGAAGACCACTATAAACCTAGCTACTATATAAAAAACAAGAAGATTTAATGACTATTCAAACTACTGATTAATATTTAAAACAAATATTTCTTATTGATAATCTATTATCTCTCTTTTATTACGGGATAACTGCAGTGATATATAACAATTGAAACTACGGGATAATTGCATTGATATATAAAAAATACGAGATTAATATTTGTCATTGATAATTAAAAATGACAAATAATTGTCACTAATACCTAAGAAATGATTGCACTGATAATTTAAACACGGGATAAGCCGAATCGATAATTTAAAACACATGTGGCAAATATTTGTCACTAATACCTAAAAATGACAAATAATTGCCAACGATATATATAAAAAAAAACACGGATAAACTTTATTGATATATATATAAAAAAAATACGGGGATATATAAATGCGATTATATATATATATATATATATATATATATATATATATATATATATATATATCGTGATAATTCGTGATCGATATATAAAAACACGTGATAAATGCATAGATTGTTTTTAAATGATACTTTTACATTTTTATATTTATCTATTTTTATTTGAAACTTCTTTATTATCTACTTTAATTTTGTCTTTATTTTCACAGTAACATTCATTCATAAAAAACACGACGACACCTCGCGTATGATGCACGGCATTCTAACTAGTTATTATCAAAAGAACACGTCTATATATATCACAAGAAAAACCTCTCACCAATATCAAGAATCATATAACGTGACATCTTGTAAACAAATGGGAATACGTTCGATCAGTTTTTTACGAAAAATGAGTCACTGGCCAATGAGATTACTTCTTGACACTTTTTGATGTAGCCATTTCATGACATTAAGCAATCAACCCCTTTAACAAAAGGGGTTCTACAACAATGCATTATTCGAGCAACATTCTCAAACAAAGTATGATCTAAGATTCTAAGGGGATAGTAGGATTTGGACTTACACTACAAGCAAGGGTTTTTTTTTTACCCCCCACATCCTCCCTCCCACTCCAATAACCCATTTTATTCCAAAATTACCTTCAGTTTTTTAAAAAAAAAAAAAAACATTTTAGAAAAATTTCCAGAAATACCTCACAAAATGATATTTCCGGTTCGTATTTTTTTGAAAAAAAATTACGTTGGGATTCCCGGATTTACCTCATAGGTAGGTAAATCCGGTTCATAAATTGTGAACCGGATTTACCTACCAATGAGGTAAATCCGAGAAACCTCCTTTTTCTTTTAATAAAATTATTTTTAAAAAGATACGGATCTGGTACAATTTAGAATACAATACGAACTCGTTATGATATACGAATAAAGATACGTCTAAATATGAACTAATATACGTCAAAATAGACAGGCAGTCACGCCAGACAAGTGCTCCTCATAGTGCGGTTGCTACGCAGGATCATAGAGCGGTTGCTGCACTATCTGTCGCCGGCGCAGATTTTTTCGGAGCAGTAGACAGGAAGTCACGGAGAGTAGTAGGATCATAGGCGTGATTGCTTGTCTATTTTGATGTATTTTAGATCGTATTTAGACGTATCTTTACTCGTATATCGTAACGCGTTCGTATCGTATTTTAAAACGTAACAGCTCACTAGTGCAGAAAAGGGATTTAAAGTCACGCAAATTGGCTTTTTAAAGTCACGCGCCGGCGTGACTTCTATTAAAGAGACTTCGTATGTCGGGAGAGCTTTAAAGTCAAGCGAAAGTGCGACTTCATATGTTTTTTAAAGTCGCACCAACATTGCTCGACATTAATTCATCGATAATCGTTATATGGAATGACTTTTAAAGTCAAGCCAAAGTGTGACTTTAAAGTTATTCTTAAGTCGACTTTTTGTCATTGACTTTAAATGTGTTTACATTATAAAGTCGAGGGTTGCACCACTTTTGACTTCAAAGTTTTTTTTTTTTTTGCCTTTTGGTCATTCCTGGATATATATATATATATATATATATATATATTTGGCTCCACTATGTATCAAATTCATTAAACTAGCAACAAACATTCTATATAGAATTACAAAATTACTATATTTTGCTCCAAAAATTTATCACTACCAATTCAACATTCATTTCACTAATATCTTGTCAAAAGGTATACCATAATACATATGTAGCAAAACCATAAGAAAATCAACCATCACCCGAATTTACAACACAACTATATGCTTCTATTAAGCTCCAAATACCACAAGAAAACCAACAATAAGATTAAAGACAAATGATCGAACATCACTTAAGTTGTTTTCTTCGTTCTTCCTTGAAGTTGGTTTACGCTCTTCATACATCTTTATAAAGAACTCCGCCCAAACTTGTTTAAACGCGTCAACTCTTCAAGTGTGAACGATCGACTAATTAAACATCTACAAAAATAAAAGTTCAATATGAATCACATGGTTAACCTAATACCAACAACATAATAATTACCTAGTAATCATCCTATAAGTCATTATATTTCCCAATTCACTTCTCCACTCTTTAACAATGGATGCCTCACTAACAAGTCATTATATTTCCCAATTCACTTCTCCACTCTTTAACAACAACTCCGAACAACCTTGTCTCTCTGTCTCTCACACTTCATGGCTGCTACACCTTCTCTTTCCTCGTCTATCTGCAATAGAATCTACAACCTCTCCTTCACCCACTCCTCCCTTTCTCTCACCACCACCAACTTCCCTCAAAGACCCATTTCCCATAAACCCTTCAATCTCTTCCTCAACTCTCAAAGTTTCAATCTTTCCCCTCTCTCACTTCACCCACCTTTCGCTGCCGCCTTAGATGAAATCGAAGCTTCTCAAGACAACACAAGTTCCCAACAACACGACTCCGAATCAGAAACAGAAACAGAACCTGTGAAGCTTTATGTTGGAAACTTACCATTTTCAATGACTGCTTCTCAATTGGCTGAGATTTTTGCAGAAGCTGGCACTGTCGTCTCTGTTGAGGTTTCTTCTTTTCTTTTCTATTTTTTATATTCCCTTTTTCCTGTTTGGTTGGTAAATAATTTTTGTGTGGCAACCTAATATTAATTTGTGCATGTTTTGTTTGATTGAATTATTATATAGATAGTGTATGATCGACTCACGGATAGGAGTAGAGGATTTGCATTTGTTACAATGGGTAGCATTGAAGATGCTAATGAAGCAATTCGAATGTTTGATGGCTCTGTAAGTCTTTTACATTCTGATATTTTATTAAGAGTTTTACAACAAAAAATAACAAACCCTTATTATTAAACCTCCTAACTTAGTTAGTTGTACAGTTAGTTAGATCAGTTAAGAGTTTGTTACATCAGTTTGTTAGTCTGGCTGAGTATATATAGCCATTGTACAACTACTTCCTCTGTAGCAATTTTCATTTTTCTCATTCAATGAACATGGTATCAAAAGAATCAAGATTTCCACACTGATCTCTTCCCCAATTTTCTCGCGACTCTTCATGGTCTTTGCATCGTGACCTCACGCCTTCTCCTTCAGTGATTCTGGTGTTCGTCGTTGCGTCTTCACAGAGCTTGGTCTTGTGCTTCCATGGCGCGACGACTGAATCTATGCTCATACATCGATCCCTTTCACTTTGGGAATTTCGATAACCTTGGTAATGTTCTCAAGGACCAATTTCACCAACCTAATGGACCTCGCCTCTTCGAGTTACGTCGTGAACTGCTGAGTTGCACACAAGGCGACCTCTCTGTTAGCGCTTACTTCTCCAACATCCAATCGCTTTCCAAAGAATTGCAAGAATTCCAACCTGTATCGACCTGTGTATGTGGTGGTTGTCATTGCAAAGACAACATGCTTAAAGATCACATTTTCTCCTTCTTGATGGGTCTCAATGAAGGCTTTAGCCACATTAGAGATCAAATTCTGTTAATGACTCCTCTTCCTAACATAAATGACGTTTATGACATGGTTTTGCAAGAAGCTATGCAAAAACAAATTGGCCACAGCAACTTGGTAAATTCTTCTACACCCCTGGTCAATGCTGTACATTCCGGAGATACCAACAAGAACTCAGGTTCTGAGAGACATACACCTCTATGCACACACTGTGGAGTTCCAGGACACACCATAGACAAATGCTTCAAACTCCATGGATACCCCCTGGTCAATGCTGCACGTTCCAAAGATGCCAACAAGAACTCGGGTTCTATGAGATGCAGACCTCTATGCACAAACTGTGGACTTCTGGGACACACCATAGACAAATGCTTTGAACTCCATGGATACCCCGTAGGCTACAAGAAAGGCAAGCAACCTGATGCTAGTACGTAGGATCAAGTTTCTGATGACATGGGGTCGGCTGCATTGATAAAATGGCGCCAGAAAGTTCTATCATAATCATGTCTATAGCCGAATCATTGGTCTCTAATTTCTTAATAGTTTCGCGTATATTTTTTCTTGCCATTTCTTTGTGTCTAGCGATTGAGCTTCCCTCCATCTTATTAGAGCTATAGTTTGTTAGTAGCTAGTGAGTGCCTATTAGTAGGCTTGATGTAATCATTTTAGTTAATCTGTCTCATTTTGTATCATTTTTACTCCAATCAATATAATAGTACTTTTAAGAATTTCTCTCTAATGCTATCATTCATAATCCTATCTTGTCTAGCATTTCCACTCATCTTGGCTGTAAGAAATATTTAATTATGATGTTAATTACTGTGATGATTTACAGCATGTTGGTGGAAGGAGTGTTAAGGTAAACTTTCGAGAGGTTCCTAAAGGAGGTGAGGGGTTAGTAATGGGGGCTTCTCAAGACAACACAAGTTCCCAACAAGAAGAAAATGAAGAACAAAATGTAACAAATTCAAATGATTCTGGGAGGCTTTTTGTTGGAAACTTACCATTTTCAATGACTTCTTCTCAATTGGCTGAGATTTTTGCAGAAGCTGGCACTGTCGTCTCTGTTGAGGTTTCTTCTTTTCTTTTCTATTTTTTATATTCCCTTTTTCCTGTTTGGCTGGTAAATTCATAAATTTTTGTGTCGCAATCTAATATTAATTTGTGCATGTTTTGTTTGATTGAATTATTATATAGATAATGTATGATCGACTCACGGATAGGAGTAGAGGATTTGCATTTGTTACAATGGGTAGCATTGAAGATGCTAATGAAGCAATTCGAATGTTTGATGGCTCTGTAAGAATTTCTCTCTAATGCTATCATTCATAATCCTATCTTGTCTAGCATTTCCACTCATCTTTGCTGTAAGAAATATTCAATTATGATGTTAATTACTGTGATGATTTACAGCAAGTTGGTGGAAGGAGTGTTAAGGTATTCTTTGCAGAGGATCCTAAAGGCTTTGTGGACAGCCCTCACAAGATCTTTGCTGGAAACCTTGTTTGGGGACTGACCCCTCAGGATCTTAGAGATGCCTTTGCTGAGCAGCCAGGCTTATTGAGCGCGAAGGTCATCTACGAGAGGGACAGTGCGAAACCTCGAGGTTTTGGATTTGTCACTTTTCAAACTGCCGAGGATGTCTACGCTGCTTTGAAAGTGATGAATGGTGTGGTAAGAACAATTTTGGCAGATTACTTTTGCAGTCTCAAGGCTGTCTTATGATATCTCAGTCTAGTTATATAACCACATTGCTTGCAAATATAATGTTTTCAGGAGGTTGAAGGTCGGCCATTGCGGTTGAAGTTGGCTGCAGAGAGGATGTCTTCATCTACTCCAGTAATTGTGGAAAATACAGAAAACAATGTTGATAGCTCGGAAATGGTGTCTAGTGCCGCCGGCACATGAGGAAATATGATTGCTCAAAGTTTTGCCCGCAAAATGCACATCATTTAGCTTCTCCCTTCTCTGTTTATTTTCTGTCTGACTAGTCATATTGGTATACACTAACTAGACTCAGGCAGTTGTAAGATGTATCTCTTCCGATTCTTGTCATTGGGTTTGAGCAAGTTTTAAATTGCAATTGAGGTATTTAATATTTGCGAATTGCAGTCAAATGCTGCAACTGCGGTATTAATAGCAGCCTCCGAGGCATCAAAACCTTGATGTCGTAGCTCAAATTGTTGTCACAGACCTTAATTTAAAACATTGAGTTTGAATACCCCTTATACTCATTTTTATCAAAGTTTGTTTGGCTTTTTAGAAAAGATGTGATAGGTATCTGTTATTGAAAATATCAATAAGTTCTCAATGTTAATTATATAGTTTGTAATTATGAAGATTTAGGTGACAACCTTCTCCCAAGGGGAGCAAAAAATTTTGAAATAGATGTGAATCGAACCTACATCAAAATTCAAAACCATCATAAGTCCACAAAACTACACAGCTATGTAAAAGTAGCTTAATTTTCTTTGAAAAATTTAATACTCAGACTGCCTGATTTGATGTTAAGGAAAAAATATTGTCTTACATAGTTTGCATATAATTTGTTCATCACTGAATTTGATATTTAGTATAAGTTAACCAAATGACTGCCAATGTCAGGCTGAAATTAGATCAATGTCCATTATTATCAAAAGAACACATCTATATACATCACAAGAAAAACCTCTCACCAATATCAAGAATCATATAACGTGACATCTTGAAAACAAATGGAAAAACGTTCGATCAGTTTTTTATGAAAAATGAGTCGCTGGCCAATGAGATTATTTCTTAGACACTTTTTGAGGTAGCCATTTCATGACATTAAGCAAGCAATCCCTTTAACAAAAGGGGTTCTACAACAATGCGTTATTCGAGCAACATTCTCAAACAAAGTATGATCTAAGATTCTAAGGCAGAAGTCACGTGGGAATAATATAATATTGAGTTACACTGTATAAACTAACACCAGTCTTGAACTTGTGCTGACTGATTAAAAAACCAATAAGAAACGCCGCAATAGTTTTCAAAGGCACTCAGGAGAACTACAGGAAACCAATCTGCCTCGGCTGCTTAGTATCATACTAGTTGTTACATTTTATGTTCTAGAAAATAAATTACAATTTCTGCCACTCACACTCGCCAGACTTCCCTTCCAAAATCATTTCTTGATATATCACTTCCAGAAAAGGTACTGGACGGACAATCTCAGTTTCAGTTCAATGACACTGCGTGATCTTTCTCAAGAAAATGGGGAATGGAGCTGCTGAACAATTCTGAATATAAACAAAAAAAGAGCCAAGTTCCATAAGTCCGTAGTCTGTTTATGAAGTATTTTCGCCAGCCAGAAGAGCATCAGCTGCAGAATCCAAGTCATGTGGGAAAAAAACCCTGCAAAGTAACATTTTCCTTGGAGCTCAAGATATATAAGCAAAACACACCACGATAGAATTCCAAAAGATTCAATTCTTATGGCAATAATTCACCACCATCTTAAGTAAAGCACAGAACCAGCCATTCAATACATTTCCTTATACTAATAGATTGGTACTAGTCCAAGACGCAGTTCACTAATCAAAACTCATACCATCTAATAACTACACACCAATAAGTTCATTTTTTTTGTTAAAAAATGTAAACACCATGCCAACCCACCAGTCAGAGTCATATTTGTCCTGTCCTAAATTTGCATAGCACAAGATGGGATTGACACCCCTATCAGTACATGCCTCTATTTGTAGTTTTTATATTGAGAGTTTACATTTCTTTTGTTTTTCCAAGAATCAAAAAAGATCAATAATAACACAAGTGATCAATTCCAGCAGTAATGGGCAAGTCCAGATACAAGCAATGTTACCTGCAAGTGTTGTGGTACAATGTTCTACTGAGATCACCCGTGTCACTTATGCCTTTACAGCCAGCAACCACCTCAAGAACTTGCCTGGAAAATTAGAGTCATCGCAGTCAATCAGAAACAAGTCAAGGATAGGCTTCTAAAAAATGAAGGCAAAAGATTAAAGGTCTCTTTGATTATACTTTTTAAAAACAGTTTTCTGTTTTTAAAAGTTAACAAAGAACAAAATTTGTTCATTCTTAATTCCAAATATTTTAAAAATAGAAAACAGTTTTTAAAAAGCTAATCAAACATACCCCAACTGATCATATCCGGGGGATTCAATTTGTGCAAACAATGGTACCACAATGCTAAGCATAATCATCGCATTTACCTAACTAAACAAGGTTCATTGCGGCCTTTGACAATGCACTCTTGATCATACTTGTCTTTCTTCTTAGAAGGGAATTTGGATTTAACAAAACCAATTCCTGCATGAGTGTTCTTGATTTCACAGTATGGTGAGTCTGTCTCGATCATGATTCTCTCAACAGGAATACCCTTCACAACATCAAGGTTCTCCGTTGCCTTCAAAGAGCACCCATTTATGCCTGCCACAGAACCAAAACTGAGTACCATCCATGAGAGTTAACCAGAATATCAGTATTCAATCACCACAATCCAACATAACATAAGTAAAAATTTGTGCAAGTCAGTTAACAGGGGAATAGATATCCAAAAGCACCCAGATCCTCTAAGAAACACAAGATTAACCTATGCATTGCATACAAAAGACACCATTCATACATTTCTCTGACTTTCTTTGATATCAAAACACCAAAACCAGCTATGGACAAAAGCTTTCCTAAAGTGTGTTCATCTTATTGTCTGCAGGAACTTGACTTGTGGCTATACTTTCAAAAATCAAGCCTAAAATTAGACATACCAGGGTGACTTAAAGTAGGCTAGAAAATATAGTAAAGCTCAAAAGGATGAATTTACCAATGTACATTTTATCAAATGAGAGAAGCTTAGTACAATCATCCATACTACCAGTAAATGAATGGGTGACTCCAGCAGTGAACCTACATATAAATAGAAACGGTTAGCCCATTTCACATCTCAAAGTGATTATGCCGTAAAATGTAAGCAATAAAGAAATACAATTTAATGTTAATATGTTATATTTATACTATGGGTGCGTATATTAGGGCATTAGAAGAAATGAGATAGAAATAACCTCAAGGCTATTTATTTCTTATTTACATGTGGTGTCAAGGCCTCAAGGTAATTGTTATAACCCATCAAATGATAGATTAAGAGTATGAAAAGAACCACAAGTATCTTCAAACAAACCCGCTGTATGCCATTTGTTCTGATGGATCTTGAACATTTTCTAACTATTTTTTCATCAGTTGTTGAACTTTAAAGCAGGAACAAACAACGTAGAAAGGGTGGCAACAATACTTTCTCACCCGTAGAATTAAGTTCATTTCGCAAAATAAATAGAACGATAAGCTAAACAAGAGGCACATGAAAGCAGCATTATTTGAATATGGACAATTTCAAAACAGTGAAATCCAGCATACCTGTCCTTATTTTTCTCAACTATTTCACAGAAATCTGCAGCCGCTGCTCGCATGTGCAAAAACATAGGCAATCTTGTGATGTGTGCCAATTCAAATTGCTTCTCAAAATACCTTGTATTCCACAGAAAAAAAAAGGATTCATTAATGGTTTTAATATATTATGAAAATCAACAATCAACAAAGAGAGAAAAAGAACTAAAGTGACACATATGTAGCAACATTTACACTATGACTGACTGCATACTTCTTTTGAATCTCTGCCGGGCAGAAATGAAGCCGGTCATAGTCCAATCCACATTCTCCAACTGCAACCACCTAGCATATGAAAAACGGATGAAGAAGAACGAAACAGTTATTTCTAAATGCTTACTTGGACAGTAGTTTTTAAACTAGAACACAAGTTCTGCAACTATATGAGATAGCAACATACATAGTGGTGACAACATTTAAAAGTGAATAAATAAATCAATTAAGAATTGAAGCTCCAGAACTATGAAGATCTGACATATATCTAACTAAAATTAATAATATGTTTAGCAGTTATCTTACTTGTGCTAAAGTGTAAGAATACCTTTCCTTTCTGGATTCCCTCTTTAGCTAATGACAAAAGAGCCTGAAAATGATTTTCTGGATCTCCACTCTCCTCAAATTCCTAAATCAACACACTAAATCACAATTACAAACACTTCCATTTCCATCTAAACTAAACCACATCTGTGAATAAACTAAGATATAAAAACAACCTTGCAACGCGTTGGATGCACACCAACAGTACAGAAAAGTCTTCCTATAATCAATCAATAAAAAAAAAAATCAAAATTACTGAAAAAAAATTCTGCACTTGAAAGTCATAGTAACATGACAAACAAACCATCTGTTTCTGCAATTGCAAGTGCTTCCCGTGATTCCTCAAGGGATCCACCAGT
This sequence comes from Oxytropis ochrocephala, assembly GCA_020916435.1. Lineage (NCBI taxonomy): Eukaryota > Viridiplantae > Streptophyta > Magnoliopsida > Fabales > Fabaceae > Oxytropis > Oxytropis ochrocephala. Next base: position 112,021,425 of record CM037091.1, on the reverse strand, counting down.
TACCTACAACACAAAATGGCAAGAATTTACAAAATTAATTTCAAAATTAATGATTAAAGCACAATGAAGAGTTGTAATTAATACGATTATTCGATGAACGCCAGCGGCCCAAGCTCTGTTCAAAACGGTTGGTATATCTGCGAGGTGACATTGCTTGCCGTTGTAGATTCCCTTAAACATGCCATCTGCAATTTATTTATTTTTGAATTAGAAATACGATATAATAATATAAAGAATAAGAAAACGGAAAAAAAAATGTTTGATTAAATGTGTGACCTGTGAAGTTGACGGCTATATCTGCATTTGTTGCGGGAGAGAAAGATAGAGATTATCAGTTTGAAGTTCAATTGAATGGTGATTACTACTGTGAATTTAAACGTGTGTTGTGTTGTGTTGCTCTACTTACCTATCATTCGAATAGCTGCCATGCCTGCGTGCTTGCTTGCTTGGTTGCCTCGTCTAACTCACTCAAGAAGAAATGGACTGATAGAGTGAAGGGGCCCACAAGGGTATGAAAAGACCAAAAGGCCGGCTGTCAGTCCATATGTAAGTGGGAATATTTCGTAAGGGAGTTAATTAGTTAGAGGGTTGTTTTGTAATATTAGTTGGTTAGGTAGTTTGTTGCCTTTAACTCCTATTAGTTATGTTAGTTAGGAGTTAGTTATAGGGTGTTAGAGTTGGTTAGGGGGTTGTTACATTTGTTGGGGTAGTTATTAATTGGTTAGCCTATTCCCCACTATCCCCATGTATTGGAAGTCTATATATATTAAGGCTTCCACCCCCTTGAAGGATATCTTAGAATTCATAAAGTTTAGTAGTAACCGGGTGAGGCCGGAGTCCGGGTGAGGCCGGAGTCCGGGTGAGGCCGGAGGGTTGGGGACCCTTATCTCTCCAATTGTATCCATTTAACACATACTAATAATATTCTACTCTCTTCCATTTTCTATTCTTTAATCTAAATTCCAAGGCTTTCAATTGCATATTTCCGGTCAACGTTAGACTAGGTGCCTAACACCGGCCAAAGCATTTTTTTTCAAGAAATTTCATGTGTACAAACACGGGCCTTCGAACAGGTTCGAACAGAGCCGTTCGAGTGTGTTAAATATTGTCCCACACACACACACCCTCTTGTGTGTAATTTCACTGTTCGAATGGGATCATGCGAACGAACTTGTTCGCATAACCTTGTGCGAACACCCTATTTTATTTCGTTGTTAACCGAAGCAACAATAATGGACCCACACACCACATTCATCAATTTTAATGTGTTCGTATGCTCGTGTTCGAATGTGTTCGAACAAGGTCGTTCGAACCGTTATTAAGCACATCTCACAACATTTCACGCGAGGTTTATTTTTGGAATAAAATTTGTTAAGGGTGTTTGAGTAAGAGGGGGAGTGGGGAAAGCAAATCTCTAGAGTGAATGATGTGCGAATGAAAGAAATGTTAAGTCCTTTGAAATTAGCGGTTTCTTAAAGCCACACCCTTTTAATTTCATCAGCTCCCTTCAAAAGGTTTGATAGTTTAAAGTTTGGTTTTCACTTTTCATCATTTTTATTTTTTTCGAGTTGGTGTTTTAATTTTCAAAGTGTTTTTTTGATCAAGTTTTCAAAGTGTTAACATCATGTTGGTTTTTACATACAATAATATTAATAATAACTAGAACACTTTTTTATGATCCACGAGTTGCAATAAGTAACAATTGAATACTATGCATTGCTTGGGTTTAAGACATTGATAAACGCTTTAAAAACAAAATTATAATACATGAAATCAGTTCACACATTTCATCTACTTTATACCCCTATAGGTTCAAACTAGTGTTAAACGTGTAAACTGAGTTCAAATACATTAAAAAAAAACTAATTCTGAATGTGTGTAAACTAAGATCACACAAATTTATATGAATTGGGTTCACATATGTTCGAAACTTACTACTAAACATATGTGCGTACTCATTCAAACAAACATGTGTAAATTGAATTCACGGACATTCATAACTAGTATTACGTGAACTAAGTTCACTCATACGTGTAAACAAAGTTAATATATGTTAAAAAAATTAACTTTAAAAGTGTACACTCAATTCACACAAACATGTGAACTGCATTCACAAAAGTTCTAAACTTGTTACTTGGCGTGTTTGTACTCGGCGGACACGCATTTCTATCAACTGAGTTCATATACATTCAAAAATTATGTCCGAACGTATGTGAATTGAGCTCACACTTCACAGAATTGAGTTCACACGTGGATAGCCTTACTGAGGGTTGTGATAGACCCACCCTTTATATTAATACCAAATAAAAAAACATTAATGTAGCAATAAAAAATCTACTACTATTAAATTATACCATAGTTCTAAAACTTTACACAGTAATAATAACCCTCCTGTCTTACAACCCTGCAAGTCTCAAAACTAAAGCACTCTGAACTGCTTTCAATCGTACATGAAAAATCAGATAGAACCGACTGCTCCTTGAATTACGCCCAACGGGCTGGTGTAACAAATTCTTATGCTGCTTACACGTGCATCCCACCTATACGGCATAAAAACTGATTCCACAACTGATTCTCAACTCTGACATTGCATCCTTGATAAACCTCAGAGCATACAGAAAAGAAATGCTAAGATTGTTGTTACAAAAATTACGTGCTCAGAACTTCGTTTCTCGAACTTGGGCAGTCCAAATATGATGGCTTGTTCAATGAATTGTGTATTTTCACCATCATGATTGTTTGGACAAAAAGAACTAGTGTTCTACCAATTTCTCCACCGAACTTTGACATGGTTTCTTGACATTCCTGTTGGCATTCAACAATTCATGGAAATGTATGTATATACAACCCACAGTTACAATGGAAATTCTGGCATGAGCGGTAAATGAACAGCAAAATATTTACCAACTTCTCAAGTGGATTGGAGCACAGTCAGATAGTATTTATAGCCCTGGCACTTCCCTGAATCCTGCCTTGTTTGATCACCGTCTCCCAGACCTTGTGGCAGAAGACTCCAATTCAAAACATAATTTGACAGGTCATACGTCCCTGGAGAGAACACACAGATCTGAAGAGGAATTTCTGCAGAGGACAAAGGCTCGATGTGGAGATTGGTTGAGCTTGATCCAGACCAAATGTATGGGGAGACACTTTCCAATGATAATGCTTTTCCTGTTTGGGTTTCGGGAACATTTGATGTTACTTTGAGTTCATTCACTGGTGTAACATCATGCCACCCTGCTTGGTTATCAGGTGTTGCTGATTGAATCACATTACCAGCAAAATCTAAGGTGTCAATGCGCACAGAAGCAGTGGCACCAGATGAATTGTAAAGACGCATCTTCAGATTTATTTCACAGAAGGACGTAGAGAAGTCATGATGCAAGGTTTGAGGTCCATCCACAAGCCATGAAATGGGGCCTGTACTAGAAGTACTATCAAAAGAAAGAAAAAGATTAACATAAATAAATCCCCATACAGGAAAGTAAACAAGAAACGCGTGAAATATAAAATCTATCAGAAAATCAGATGACACTTGCCTCAAGTGACATGTATGATGAGACATAACATGAGGAGGATCAGATGGATCAGATAAACCAGGATTGGTACTACTACTGAGTGGCCGTGAAATCAATACGAAATCAACGGTATTTAAGTCACCCAGATCCTATTAAAATACCAAATTCGTGTCAGTAACAAGAAAGAAAAACAATGAATTAGGTGTAAGAAATTCAGTCAATCCCAAATGTTCAATTAAAAATTAAGCCCGTTGCAGTCAGGGAAACTAAGAAAATTGTAAGATTATCATTAAACATTGAAAATTAAAATACTCTGAAAAATTATCTAACTAGTTAGCTTAACAAAGAAAATGAAAACACAAAATGCAATATAAAAATCAATTTAGATAAATTCTTATTGCAGATGGCATGGTACTATTTTGGCACAATTGAAACTTCAACTAGGGTATTAAATGTTCTTGTTCATATTATAATCATCGAGAATTTTTCTCAAAAAATTATGGTATGCTAAATAAGAACTAGAGATAAAAGAAAGCTAATTCAACAAAAATATACTATGGATATTGGATAGCATTCAAATCTTTAAGCATTAAATTTAGCTACTGCTAAAGTTTAACAAAGAAATTGATAATCAGCAATTCACCAAAGTTTGTTCGTTTTATTTCAAACTAGTTTTTGAATTCTCTGAATATCACAGAATTCATCAGTAGTTAAATAGGATGCAATTGTGAATGCGAAGTTCGGTATCACATTCAAAAATTTATATCGCACTCATATTAGGTATGAAATTGCAATATATCACCGTTTTCCAAAGAATACCTTTCTTTTGATAGAAAGAAGAAAAATTAATAAAAGAAGAGGTGCAATAAGGAGATGAATATCCTAAAGCTGAGAAAAAATAAAACATGACGAGACAAAGAGAATGGAAACAAAGAAACCAGAAGTCCAGCAGAGCAATTCAATTCAATTCAATTCCTTTGCAAATCAGATGTGTCAATACCATTAAAGCAACCATGGGCCAAGAACCAAAGAAAAGCTAAAAATACAATTATATGGGAAAGCAAAATTATTGGCAAATCCCTTAAAGATGCGTGCATTCCATTTAAGAGAATAATGGCAATGGTAAAGGGTGTTTGGTTGTGTTGGTGGAAAATTTAAAGCAACCATCACTTTACACTTGCTTAGTACCCCCCAAAAAAAATTATAGGGAGAAAAATAAAATTTAACTCACATTCTGGTCTTGGCAAAATTCAATTTCAACTTGTTAATAGTCCCACATCGGATGTGATATGGCCTGAAAAAGAGTATCTAAGTGGAAGGCATCTCTCACTCTACAAGCCGGTTTTGTGGGGTTGAGTTTGGGCAACCTCACATTATAAGATGGTATCAAAGGCAATCTAAAATCCCTTAGGCCACCCGCTATTGGGCTACTCTGGTCACGCTCCAGTTGTCCAGTCTTGGGCGTGAGGCGTGTGTGTTAAGAGTCTCACATTAGATGTGATATGGCCTGAAAAAGAGTTTATAAGTGAGAAGCATCTCTCACTCTACAAGCCGGTTTTGTAGGGTTGAGTTAGGCTCAACCCAAATTCTAACACAACCATTCCTATTTTCACCTTCTCAACAAAGCCTGCTAATAGAACCAGCAAGCGAAAAAGAAATGGGACCGATTGTCTTGATGTTTGATACTAGAATCTGAGAGTAAAACCTCTCTACAACTGGAATTAAACAGCAAAGAAATTACTATGGATGGAAAGTAATTCTCCGTAAAGAGTGGAACAACATAAATCATAGTTTGTAGAAGAGAATACCCCGACTAAGGTGAGACAACTCTCATTACTTCGTCCCAAATTCCACCTCCATCACCCCCCCCCCTTTTTTCCAGTTGTCTCCTAGTTTCCTCACACCCACACATTACCAATGGGCCTATCATGAATAGTGGACACATCACATACCCTAAATGATGAAATATAATTCAAATACAAATAAAGAAACAGTTTGATTGGACATTATAAAAACAAAAATAAATGCCTACCTTGTTTGACATTTTCTCCTGCAAACTTTCATAATGGTGGAAATTGACTAAAGGTACACTGTTGGTATTGTAAACTAAATCCTGACTGGACTGTGGAACCAATATTATATCACTTTTGACAGGCATTGTAGATATGTTGTATTCCGATGTCGATAATCTCCTTGAGTTCTGAGAGCAAACAATGGCTTAATTTAGCCCACCATAATTATCATGGGTGTAAACACAAATTTGGCATCAAATTTTAGGTGATCAGCACATCTTGAATAAAAGTACACATTAACGGTGGATGTATAATAGAACAATACAAAATGGTTTGGCAGAAAAAATCAAATCAACTGAAAACAAACAAGCTTAGATAACTAAGGGCCCGTTTACTTTCTTTTGTTGGGACAGTGCATTTGTTTTTTTATTGGAATTTGATTTATTTACAATCTTTTTTGTCGATTCAAGAAAAGAAAACAATTTCAGAAGTTTTGAAAATGGCAAAAACGTATTTCCATTGCTTCCAAAAATACATCCTTCCTAGCTAACCTTGCCCTATTTAAAATTACCCACTACAACAGTCTTCCATTTTATTTTATTAACAGTATAAAATGAATACAAATTTTAGTAAATGAAAACAAAATGTATTTAGAAAGTAAATGGGTCATAAGCATTTGAAGATTAGGACTATGAATTATGAAATATAACATGCAATCCATTCCTGATTTTCTGCAGCTTAGTTCTTCATCTTATGATCTTATCAACCATTGAATTTTTTCTGGTTATTTAGAAGAAATAAATTAGAAACAGACTCTGATAGAACAAACACATCAAAAGAATATCTATAAAACAAGACTACAAGATTAAGTTACAAAATAAAACTAGATAAGATTAAATCATTTCAAGAGGTTTGGATTTACTTCAGTTTAATATGAACAAACAATACAAAAACACGTAGAAAAAGTAAAATTATCACGTAGAAGATGAACAAATTGAACAAAGTATTTCCAACTACGTGAGCTAGGTTACATGGATCAAATTAAGTCTTTTTCATAAAATGAAAAACTTACACAAACCTTCAATGTGAAGAAACAAGATATTGCTTGACCAGCCATCAAGGTTTGCGAAGGAAATATAGTATCAGGTGGTTGAAGTAATGAGATTTCCCAGTGATGCCCAATAGAAGACAACTGATAGACTTGGAAACTTTCTGAGCTTGTTTTGTTAACAACATCCAATCGAACAAGAAAATCTTGTATTCTTAATCGGGAAGGACTGATTTGAAACAAGACATCTAATGATGGTAATACCTGTGATCACCAAATTTGGCATTTGAGAACTAACTAGGTCTATGGCTGATAAATATGAAAATGCTTCGTGTAACAGACATTTGTTTTACTCATTATTTATAGCAAAAAATCATAGAACATAATAAGTGTATAAAGAAAGAAAACCAAACAAGTGAAGCCCAAAGAGTTTCATTTTCAATACACATTATACTAACCTGCACATTATAATGCAAGCGAAGAGTGCGGTATCTAATGGCACTTGATATATCTTCAATCTCATAATAAATGCTCATATAAAGAGAAATATCACCAGGAACAGCAGCCCTAAACCAAAGAGGCCATAAGAAGGGTGTTTCACCTTGAACTGAAGTGTCCTGAAACAAAGTGCAATTCATATGACCAAGATGTCGGCAGATGCCAAAGTGGTACTACACAACTTACACAGATTCAATACTGACCTCTGGAAATGAAAAGACTGTGTCAGAATCTATCTTAGTATTAGCATGTGTATCACTTTGCACAGAATCTATCTTCTTTGTTAAGCAAGCAGGAAACTCTAACTTCATATTTTCTTGATTCCCAATAATCAGGAATCTAGGGTGGCTTATCTTCATCTTCAGGTTCTGCAAAAACAACAAATGAACAAGTGTTAAGAAAAATAGCATGCAAGAAAAGGCAGGTAGAAAGCAAGTCTGGTCCAATACAGGGACGTTAGATAGCAGATTAAAACTATCTTTTAATCACACCATGCACCTGCTGTTTACAACTAGCCCATGAACCCAGAGAGGAGAAATGGTAAAATGATTGGAACAAAAAATAAACAGATTTATTGAACAATTGATAGAAAATGAGAGACCGATCTCTCTCCTCTATGTGTTTCCCCTTCACAAGGGATTTCTTCATAGTCATACACAAGCTATCAAATTCACAAAATGGATCTATTTCGATTTCTCCTATTTATCTAATTGAAATCTCCTCTAACTAAATACCCTATTAATCCTAACTACTTTGACTTCCCTTCGTTCTATCATTTTACCCTAACACAATTTATTACCCCCTTCAAGTGCAACCTTGTCCTCAAGCTTGAAAGTGGCTAGCTAACAATGTTCAAGTTAAAGGTTTCCAAAATTCTGTCAGGAGTGTCTCGCTTCATCTCATTGCTCATCTTCTGCCAAATACTTCTGAAGACTTTGTAGTCAGCAGAGAATTATTATAATTTCTAACTCCCCTTCATCTATCCTCTGTCCAAGTTCTACGTTGGGCCATCTGTTTTTGGTTAGGCTCAAGTAGTGTTGGCCAAAACTCAATGTCAGGAAATGAAATTGGGTCCTTCAAAAATGGTCAACCTGAGTCTAGAAAATTATACTCGACTGTTGAGGGCTCTCTATCAGCTTGGGCTTGGCCCATTAGCTCAAAAAATGAACCGCAGTTAGCAGATTGGCATGCCCCACATGTTCATTCACCCAAATGTCAACTTAATTTGGGCCTGGCTCATCAGGCCTAGTATCAGACTCAATTTGCGGGAAAAGGATTTTGACCCTCCCTCTTCAACCTTCACCAGAACCAAACTTGCGGCGTGAGAGAGACCCATCTCTGCTGTGCCCACCAGAGCGACTCTGCTTCAATACAGCACTGACAATTATACACTGGCTGCCAGAAGTGGGCTGGTGTCTGGTGGTTCAAGTGGGGAAGATTGGCCAACATGCCCAAGATCCTTAGCTAGTTAGTCCATCGTCATTTTAGACTCATCCCCCTCCATGGGTGACTGGCCCTGGGTTGTGTGTTCCAACAACAGTGTTGTCAGAAATGGCTTGCATGAAACCCAGACTTCCATGGTGGCAAGTGGCAACTCTTTTCTTCTTTGCCTCTCAATTGTGCCTCCGACAAGGACCTTTTTTCCTATTTTTGTTTCTTTGGTTACCCAGATGATTTCCAAATCCAGAATCCTCCATTCTGTTCTATCAATTGTTAAGATCCTAGAGAGGAAAAATGGGAAATTGATAGAAACAAATAGAACAGAATGGAGGATTCTGGTTTGAAAATCAGAATGGAGGACAGAGGATTTCCCCATAACAGAATTGAGGGGACATCTTAGATAATTAGGGGGAAAACGGATAGATAGATTCATTATGTGAATTTGAGGCTTTTATAGAGGATTTCTTCTTTCACACAAAAGGCCTCAAATTCAAATAATGAATCTATCTATCCCTGTTTCCCCTAATTATCTAAGATGTCCCCTCAATCTAACCAACCTAACTGCTTTGACTCCCTCTCATCTACCCTTATACCCTGACAATTTCACTATTACCCCACACCAATTAGTAAATATTCCTGCATTCAGAGGTAAACCACGATACTCAAGTTGGCAAAGTAAGTAACGTGCGTGCGCACACAAGCAACTTAACTCTAAACATGGTACCTTAACAGGAAATTCTGATGGATTCCTCAACTCCAGCGTAAGTTGCTGTAAATCGCCAGCAAATGCCTTTCCAGGTAAAGGGTGAATGGAACCCTGAATCTTGGGTATGCCCTGCGATTTTAAAGGAAAAAGCTACTTTAGTATAAATGTAAGAAGGTGTGTGAGCCAGGAGAGAAAAGTCAGAAAAATGACAAAGGGGAGGAGACGATCACACACTTTGATCACCATAAATTTAAACTTCTCATTAGGTGAGGGCTTTGCTTTCCTTCTTCCTTTTAGAATATTCTTCTTTGGGTGGCTCAACTCAAAGTTGTGAAAGCCAACTATTGTACCTGATAGTTTCCAACGAACACCAAGAATTTCAAGAGTACCTACTGCCTTGGGAGTAACTGACAGTTGAACCTGGCAATCAAGTACTTGATAATATCAATTTTGCAAAGGATAATTTAAAAATGCGAAAATATCCAACAAACAAAAGCAACAACAAAATCCTTGTGTGTTCAACTACAGGGATTAAGTAACGCCATGATATCCTATTGTATAATGTATATTGTGTCCAACGACATCATTAACGTCTAAATTCTTAACAGGTTCAGATAGAGTTTTTCTGAATCACCCTCTAACTATTAGACTACCCTCAATTTTATCTACTCTTCTTACTGGGGCTTCTACACATCTTATCTCACTTGCTCAAACTGCCTAAGGTAATATTATATCATCTTTTTCATAATAGCAGCAACTTTCTCTCTGATGCATTCATTCTTAGTCCTATATTGTCTTGCCAGCGACAATGCGACAAAAAGTAATTAGCAAAGTGTGAATTTCTGTTTGTGTACAAAAGTTCATTTGAAAAAATTGTAAAAGAATAAAGTAAATAGCAAAAAAGAGGAAAATCAAGACATTCTATCATTTTGCGATGTCAGAAGCTTCTTTGACCGTGGGAGGAAGTTTTTGACTGGTTGATAGATAGGACTTAGACACTGGCTTGGTGTCATTCTAGTTTCTACACCTTTAATGTGTAACGTTTTTTTGGTTGGTTTATTTGTTAGAGCTAGCTTTCTTTGTGGATGGGGAGTGTCTCTTCACCGCTTTACCAATCTGATTGTTTAGTACTTCTCATTCCTAGTTAATTGAATGAAACTTTATCCGTAAACAAATGTATCTTAGCCTGCATATAAGGGAGAGGATCTCAACAAAGACACCACCCTCAAGAGCTCCATTTCTGCTTTGGTAGAAAGACAAACTATCTACATCTATTAGGACTCAAGTCTAATGTCAATCTACTCGAGCTTCAATTTAATTGGGGATAAGCAAAAATTTAAGATGGAAACATGGAATTTCTTGAATTTTCACAGCGCAACTCAATCTGGATATTAGTAGTCAAAATTAAGATGCAGGTACACAAGTTCTTGAATACCCGCATTGCAACTCAATTTGCATATTAGTAGTCATGACAATATCTTTCCTACTGAAATTCAGTTCTAAAAAAACTCACCACAGTTGTTTGACCACCTCCTAGTAAGAAATCAACCTCAGACACCCTAAACAAGGAGTTGTCTGAGCTCATATCCCTGAAGTAGTCAACTTCATTATCAGTCTTCACACTTGATTCATTTTCATCTGTAGTATCCATGACAAACTATTACCAATCAGAATAAGAAGGCTACCAATATTGATTATTAATGAATTAATACAAAAAAATAAATGAAGAAAGCAATAACAAAAGGGTAGAAGAAATAAGCAGAAACTCATAGCACACCTGCTGATAGTTCATCGGTGCTAGCAGAACATTTGCATATAAGTGTAGTACCAGATATGGGAATTGAGACTTGCAGAGGATTTATGAATTCAATATTAACCCTCACAGCTTCTGCAAATGCACCAATAATACATAAGAGGGGGGAAAGATACGCTTCTTGTGCTGATTCCTAACTCCAATTTATGTTTGAAAGTAAATATAATTATATTATAATCATAGTTATCAGTCTTAGATAGCAATGTCCGGTGTGGGGCAGCCAACTCCAAAAATGCTATAGCAGGATCGCCGCTATTATAATACTTTTAGACATATATATATATATATATATATATATATATATATATATATATATATATATATATAAACTAATTTAATACTATATATAAATGCTCAAAATTTATGAAACATTCATAATTAATAATAAAATGTCATAGCACGTAAGCAAAGCATACAAGTAGTTAGCAACAAAAATAAAGGAAACAAACAATTTAAAGCCTGAAATTCCCATAATACCCCATCCCCTCCCCCGATGGCGTCACAGCGCCGCTGTATGGAGAATAGCAGCAAGCTGCTACTCCAGTCCACTACACAGTTATAGCCCCGCTACTCACTTCTATTGATAATTATAATTATAATGTATACAATCCTGGACAGGTCCTAATTCCTTTTGCCAAACTGTTTTAGATTTTTTGGAATTTACAGAAGAAAATCCAAATGCTATCAAAATTTCTAATTAGTTTCAAGCAAAAGTACGAGGCATCATAAGCTGACATGTGCAATTCAGTTCCCTAAATGAAAGGCATCATTGATTCTGCTCTAGGCCTCTAGTCCATCCCTTTTCAATCATACTGAAGCTAAGTAGTAGAATAATAAAATAGGTGATTATTTAGATTTTTAATACTCCCTCCGTCACAAAATATAATCACCAATAGTACATGTATCTGGACTAATTTTGGTCATGTACTTTTGGTGCTTATATTTTGGGACGGAGGTAGTATATAATTACCATATGCGTGTGCCAAAAGAATTAGGTACCATTTCAACTATGTCAATTAGCAACAGTGAAATATAATAAACTAGTAATCCTCTTGTTCCACCCCAGAAGTATACTCCTGATTGTCTAATGCAGATCACAAAGTATTAAGTCTCTTCTCTCTCTCCCTCTCTCTCACGCAAGCTACAGTAACTCAATAACATCTATGAGCATGCATTTACTAATCATAAGAAAACGTACGTTGCTAGCAGTTTTCACTAGAACTAGAAATATCAGCAACCCACGGCTAGAATCAATCATAAACATATGGTTTGATCAATTTAGTGGTCCACAGTTCAGCACATTGTTGCTTTTTATCCTTTCCCATTAATTGTTATCTACCATCAATCCAACATCCCTTTAACGAGTCAAAAAGTGTTGTTATTACGTAAATTGTATAGCAAAAAATTAATATTCTAATTCAGTAATCAGGAGTAAAAATATAGGAAATATGTTGAAGTGATATAAAATGATGCATAATGAATAATTACTAACTTCAGATGAAATTCTACCACATACCTCCTGCAACACAAACATTTGACCGATTGTGCTTTCTGGAGATAAGCTTTGATTGCAACTCCAACCAATTAGCCTTGGCAATAGAAAATGATGGTATCATTTCTTCCTCCAAAGAGTGCCACAAGCCTTCCCTGGCGTTAGCCTGAAAAGTTAGTTACAAGTTAGTATTGACACTTTAACCAAACTACAGCCATTAACTAATTTTCAACTTATGTGCAAATTCAGAAAAACCTCTAATATCCTGTAATATTTAAGTGCCAACAACAGACCAATATCATCTATCATAAAAGAATAATATGCCCACAGTCCCCACCTTCTAGCAAATAACCAGTTAACAAAACAGTAACAAGGGCTACCTAAATAGGAAGAGGAAACAGTTTTGCAGATTAAAATCCCCAAATACCCGAAAATAGGGAGAGCATAGAATCAGTTCAACTTACAGCTGAAGGTGATCCAAACGTTCGGTGATCTTCAAAGATGACCTTGAGTGAAGAGATGTTGATCACAGGCAATTGAAGTTTTGTTACCTCAAATGTCCGCCCTGTTTTCTGTAGAGAGACGTCGAATTAATCAAATACTGTCCAACTCAGCATCAACATACGTATCAACACTGACAACTATTTCAGGAGTTAAAACAAATCAAACTATGGCTAGTTCAGAAACATTTTATACAAACAATCTAAGCACATTATATCTGAAAACAAAGTAGAGGGGCCATTACCTCCACAGTTTTAAGAAAATCATTCAGGAATAATTCCTGTGTCGTCTTGGACTGGTGACTACAAGCCAAGACTTCTGTCATATGTTTGACAGCCACATCATACATCCCAAGAGAAGCATACCACCTAAAAACACCATCTTAATTAACAAACATAAAAGAATGTAAATGGCATGTTTCTTGATATAAAAACAGTCTATTTTTACTGAACCATGTCTAACTTACTGTCCTATATGGAAATGAACATGGTCGTTGATATAACTCCAAGTAGTTCCTCTAAAAACCGGAAGAGCACTTGGTATGTTCGAATCGCATGTTTGATCTGAACAATACAAGATCAAAACAAGAAAATTAAAACATTAATACACAAATGGCAACGGATTGTTTTTTTGGGGAGGGGGGACTAACTGCATACTGTTGACAACCGAATACCTGATCACACTTTTTATACTGCTCACCGGAAAGCACTAGATGAAATCCATATTTTGCGAAACATGAAGGGTTTAGACAACAAGTAACAGTATGATGCTTGTTCAAGCATCACAGCAGAATGTAGGATATCCTAAGACAAGCAATTCGTCAACAACAGAACATAATATTTCCAAATTGGTATAATTTTATTTTTTTTATAAACAAAAGCACTACCTCACCACAAATACGAAAATAAACAGTAGCTGCCTCCTTATATAGATCCCGTGCCTTCAACATTTCTATCCACCACAGACCGCATCGTGTAGCATTTTGCTGACCCAATGATCCAAGTTTCTGAACACATTAAGTTTATTAATCAAGAAGAGAACGTGAAAGGAATATACCAAATAACAATGCATCTTCTTGAAAATAATATTTGATCTTTCTCGTCATAAAAAATAAACCATACATACTGAATATGTGTTAAAAGCATTTTCCATGCAATATTCAGCTTCTTTTCTTGATTGGTCCAACATGAAGTATGTAAGTCCCATCATTTCCTGAAAAATAAAGGAAAACAAGCAGTGATGCATTTCCAGAATATTTCACCAGCAGAAAGTGTATAAGTATGGCCTACTTCAGATCAGTTGCAACTGTCTGAAACGGTTACAGCGATCACTCAACAGAATCGTTATTCTGTTACTGACGTGGTACTGATGGGCCTCTTATGTGGGCTGCAACAACTCAATGTCCGATACATGTCGAGGAGGATTACATACAAAAAAGATGGCCCAAGGCCCAATCTTACAACAGTGCATACTAACACTTATGTTCCCAATAGAAAGCTAAGATGCTCTAGGATAAATTACAATATTGTAACTTATTTTCATACCCTCTAACAACCATTATTTTTAAATAGCTCTATATTATCAAGGAAGTTATCTTCTCTTATTTTGAGGAAAAATGAATCCAATTTAACATTCTTCCACCACTTCTTTACAGAAAATCTTAATCCAACTAAATCCCATGTAACAACAATGAATAATCTTTTTTTTTTGAAACTACAACCATAACCGTGAATAACCTAAAGCCCTCTCAACTTCGAAATGAAAACATAAAATCACCTGCACGCCAGCATAACGCTTCCAAGCTTTATCTATCTTGTAATCTGTGGAAATTAGGCGATAATTTGACAAGGCAAGTTCATAATCTCGTAGCATGAAAGCATAGTCACCCAAAACTCGAATCTGGGATTCAATGGAGTTAAAGTTATACCTTCAACAATAGAAACCGAAACCATATTAGAAAAATGCGAGAAATTGAATGATACATACATAGCATACATGTACTTTCCATCATAAGATAGGTGTTTGTGTGTGACATACGTAGGACCATTGAGAGAATCTGCACCATCTTCTTTTCCTTTTCTCCACCATAAATTCTTTATTTGGTTTTTAAAACCTTTTCGCGTTGCAGAAACCTAAACAAAACGCAATATTAAAGAAAAAGCCAATACAAAACAGAATATTTATATAGGTCGAAATAAGAAATGTTGGGTCTAAGATAACAAATTCAAGCTACCAGCTAAAGAGGGGTTAATCATAAATTACCTGTTGATTGAGCACACGAATTTTTTTGCTCCATGTTTGGAATTATGTGCTTAGATGAAAATTCTTGCATTAAATCTTTGATCTACTAAGGCAAGAAAAATGGGGTAGCAAAATATGTCTATAGTTTAAACATAAAATTCTATATACAGAATCTAACCATTGTTGATGGTGGAAAAAACCAACGTACCTCATTGATATCATCAATGTTAAGAAAGCAACCAAGATCTAGACTGGGTGAGGCATCAGATATCTGTAACAAAATTCAGGAGACAATAGCCTAAATTGCATATTCTCACGTGAATGAAACTAAAATTTTGTATGAACACAGGTCCCGAAAAGAAAAAGAAAAGAAAAAAAAAAAAATTAAAGAGGTCGGGAAGACGAATTAAATAATCAATTTTTCATTTGAAAAGAAAAAAGAAAAGAACAAATTACAAGTCCTTTAAACAAACTTACATATGAAGCCCAAGGATTATCTTGATGCTTGATTGCAGCATCTGGAGAAGAATTGATGCAAAGCAACAAACAGTCACTTGTACCAAATGTACTCCTCATTTCTGTCAATATTTTACTTGCTCTGCTAAAGAAGAAGGAGGAACTCAAACATGTCTAACATACACAAACTAATAAATCTATCTACATGGAAAAAGTAATGGATAGTGAATGCCCAAGGTCGCATGGTGTTCCAGAAAACGACTGTCATTTTGAACTCTCTATTGTTTTTCCAGAAAACAAGATTCATTTTCAGTCTTCGCTGTCAGAGAATAGACTGATTTTGTAGTCTGAATTTTTTTCATACACGGTAATGAGAATGAAGACTGTTTCTGAAGTCTGAAATTAATTTCATACAAAGTGTACATCACAAAACCTCCCTTTGGAGGAGAATGTTAGTGACATGAGTATTATGGAGATTAAGTATTAAGTAGTATGGGATGCTTGTTGGAGTACTTAAGTGGCTTGGTTCTTCCCTCTTAATGGCTAGCTTTTACGGGAGCGGTCTCCACGTGCTTAGGTGCTTATCAATTGGTATCAGAGATGGTTTTTGGTGGCTCAACAAAGGCTACCCGCGAAGGGTACTGACCGGTGGAGGGTTCTTAACATTGAGAAAGTTGAATGAAGTGTCGTGGAGTGCAGCCGTCAATGACGTCAACTCTCAATGACGGTACTATATTTGGACTTGGTATTATGAAGTGCCTGAGTCCCACATCTAGCAGTATGAGATGCAAGTTGGAGTCTTAAGTAGCTTGGGTCTTTGATAGGACTCCAAGGTCCATGTGTCCAGCAAACTTAGATCAGGCGCCTAGTGTTGGGGGTATAGGAGGGAATTCATGTAAAAAGGGAAATTATAAGTGACGTGGCAGTGAGAGAGAGAGATTCCATTAGGAGATGCAACAAATATAAATAGGTAGAGGGTAGGGGAGTGAAGGGTATTATGAAGTTTGTTAAGAAATTAGTTAGGAGAGATTTTCTCTCTGATTTAGGAGTCTAGGACTCTGGTTTGTTCTTGCTTGTTCTTGATATAACTGAGCTTTTGCTCCATTTTCTATTCAATCAAATACAATTTTATCGTTCTTGAATTTATGGGTTCTATCAGTCTTTCCCTTAATAGCTAGCTTTTAGGGGAGGGTTCCCAAGTGCTTAGGTGCCTATAAGAGAATTGCATAGATTTTCAAAATAGAGAATGCGGCTGTAACATGAACAGAATAGAAAAGCAAGAGTATTGGGTTTTCAAAAGTAGGAGTTCATAACAATGTGTTCCCCTATGCTCAGCCAAACATATTGCCCAAACCATTTTTAATATCTTCATAAATATGAAATCAGGAAACTATCAAGCCAAAGGCATCTTGAGTTTTAGTTTTCCATGTCAAGATGGAGGTGCTTTTTTCCGAAAAAGAAATTTATTTAAAAGAAGGGACAGAAAGTAATATTTTAAGGATGATCACAAGCCCTCCAGTACAGAAAAGCAAAGAACATCAAAGGTTACAAAGCTAAGAATATAGAAAAGCTGCCAAATAGCTTAATAAGTCTGAATGGAAACTCCCTCGAAGTAACAGTTGGCAGACAACAAAGACAGGCCAGATACACTCCAATTAACAAAGGGAGTATGAGTCCCACATGCAAACATTCTCCAACTAAATACATACACCACAAAAGTGGAAACTTTGCACAATGCCACAACTTTTCCCCCTAATGCTAAAACTTTCAAATATTACCTACAGACAATACTCTAGAGTATAAAACACCCACTACTCTCAAAAAAAAACCAAAATTATTTGGGTTAAAAATAGCAATAGGAAGCCTGTGAATTGCAACAAAGCATTTGCATCCTTTTAATACCAATGTCCTTAAAAAAATTAAAAAAATAAAACTTCAGAGGGAGCTTTCTATTTCCACATCAGTTCATCGAAAAGGAATCTCTCATGCTTAGAAGAATGCATAAGAATATGGAAGGAAGATTTACACAGAAACTTTCCAGAAGTATCTTAAGTTGAATCCCTTCTGAAACATGCCCATTCATTTCCAGCTAAAGAACTTTCCCAAAAAGCATGCCAGGCCTAAGCAATCTTCACTAAACACCGAAACATAAATCTCCCATCCCAACATGAATGAGATAAATCTCACTGAACGGCATGAAGCAATAAAGTTCAAAATGGTAATACCTTTCGTGAGTATAAGTTAATGACAACCAGTATGATGTTGCATGTGTCTATGTACAAATAGCTTCTATAACAAGAATGACAGAACATTCATACCTTTCTCATGGGCCATCTTGATTGTCATGCACTAACAAGTAATGCTTTGGAATCTTTGGATCCATCGCACCATCATTAAGAAGGGAAGGAAGCTTGTTGGTATTGAAAAGGTCAGCAAATCTGTTAATTGGCTGTTCATCTTTTGAAGAAACAGCTAGAAGACCTGCAAATTATTTTCATGAGAAAAGAAAGTTACATCTGAAAAGATACATTCTGAAAAAATAAATTAGATGAAGATGGCAAGAGCAAATTATCTGAAGTACTGATACTACCAAATTTGTAAAAGAGAACGAAAAGAAAGTAGAAAGAGACAAAGAAGAACAGCTCTAACTAATCCCAAAATCTTACATGCCACGGGATGGTCAAAAGCTTCATGATCTGAAAAGGAAGCCATGCTGACAAGCTCTTTATTGAAAAACTGAAACCAGGTTTGTGTATTTCTGTCTTCAGAGCCTACAAAAGTAATTTGTTAATCAAACCAAGTCTCAGCCAACGACAAAACATCAACTGTCTTTTGAAAAATACTTGTAGGTCACAACACTTTTAGGAACATGTTTAGACACACATGAAAAAATACACATCATTTAATAATATATTATTTAATTCTTTCATCTTCTCTCTCTTCTTATTTATGTGTGTGTGCCTATATATGTTGTGACCATACAAGACTTTCTCCTGCCTTTTTCATCACACCAAAAGAAATTTGAGGGCTGAAGCCTAACAAAGCACTAGTATAAGGTCAAGCTTGTTCGACTAAATTCTTAAAACATATCATCACACCCAAGGGCAAATCATACTAAAGATATGTGCTCATGCTCATATAAACCCTGAGCACTATCTATTAGAACTTAATTGGGTCTAACTCAATCCTTCAAGAATTTAGTCGAACATATCACATCTGATGTGGGACTCTCACCCCCCCACGCACCCTAGACTTGACAACTAGAGCGTGATCCGAGTGGCTCGATAGCGGATGGCCCAGCGGATCTCGAATAAGCTTTGATACCATATTAGAACTAAAGTCAAAGATTATGCTTCATTAATTTTATATTGATAATCAGGTACAATATTTTTTATATACACTTGCATCCATAAACAAGATGGAATAACCAACTCCTAACAGATTAACAATCTGTACAAACATAAAATGAACTAACTTAATAATCTATAATTAACTTCAACTAACTTGGTTAACTATGATTATGTTCTAATAGTATCGGTTCAAAAAGAGTATTATTTAAATGATGTATACTTGTTTGAACCTGTATAAATGTACAAATAAAACTAAAGAATTTTTTTAGCCATGTAAAGGCATGTACAAAAAATATATATTGCAATCCTCAATTACTCACAAATTCATAATGCCATATGTGGTTATTACAAATAAAATTATACACAAATGAAGAAAACGTAGGAACCATAAAAAACAGTTTCAGCCTAAAAAAGATTCTAAACAGTAAGCACCACTTACCCGCAAGTTCGTGATTGATTTCTGGCACATCATCTGAGCACAATTCCGAAAACACTTTCTCCCCCGCGTCCGTGATAACTTGCTTCAAATGCTCTTTAGCTACCTAGTAGATACACAAATAGAAACGCATTATTATTATCATTATATATATATATATATATATATATATATATATATATATATATATATATATATATATATCCTAAAAGGTGAACACATTTGTTGTAGGCTCAAAAATCTCTGAAGCAAGCAATCAAACCCTAAATATCTCAGCAAGCAATGGCCACAGAATTCGTAAAAGACAGTGCAAAGTGCAAACAGTTGATTTACCTTCAAATCGGGCTTCCTAACATCAGAAGCATAATAGAGGCGCAACTTAAACTTATGAATGCGATAAGGTTGATCACTGGCGGTTCTCACGGGCACTAGAAGAAAGAAGCAATGCGATAGATAAATCATAATTCAGAACCCTTAATGAACGAATATGAGTTGAATTTGAAGAAGAGAATACCGTCGATGTTGTTGAAGGAGCAGAAGGGAGTGAGCAATTGTAGAAAGGAGAGACCGTTTTTGAGGCAAGCTTCTTCGACGGAAGGAGTAGAAAGGACCATCACAACTGGTGTGATCTCTTCCAATAGCATTTGTCCAAGTGGCGTTCTCACCGGATCCGTCATCGTTGTTTTTCTTCGGTTGTTCGCAGCTCGCCGGAACCGTTGTGTAGGAGAATCACCTCACTCTCTGGTTGTCTGAGATGAGATTGATAACCAGATCGGATCTCTGCCGTCAAAATGACGATTGGAATTTGGGAACCAGTCGCCAGCAAGAGGGAACCGGTTCACTTTGGCTTCACCACGTCGTCTGTCGGGTCTAAAACGAGATATCTTGAAAATGTAAATTCTAAAATTTGGATTTCATTTGGTCAAAAAAATAAAAATTGGATTTCATATTTTTCACTTACTTCTTTCTTACTTAATGAAAATAACTGAATAAAAAAAAAAAAAACTAAATGAAAATAATAATTAGTCCTTAAATTTAAAAAATTGGTCTTATCAAAAAAATGGTATTTTTTTTCTCTAAGGTTTTGTGAAATATATATGTCTATTAAGTTATTATTTATAATTTAATATTTTTTTTGGTCAAAATAATTTAATATTTATCTATAGTCTATAATCAATAATCTATAATTAATAACCTATATCTATAAATCTACTCGCATGCCACCCGTGCTCCTAAGCATACATTAGTCATCCGCAAAAAGTCAAATAAAATCACAAGACCGATAACATGGTAACCAAAAAAAAATCTATAATTTGTAAATCTATAAAAAAAAATTTCAAAATCTCTATTATATATAACCATGGATCTTCCATGTCACCATCCACATAGTATGACACGTCACTCATTACATCATCAACGATTTTATTCCACATCAGCAAGTTAATTCGCTGAAATGTATACCAAAAATGTTAAAAAAGGGAATCAAACTCAGTGCAATTCTTAACCAAATTGACTACCTACCTCTGTTGTTTCATAAGCGTAACACATTATTGTTAAACCATTCTTCATTGTTATTTTAAATAAAAATATACATTATTTTATATCTCTATGATATATAACCATGGATCTCCACGTCACCATCCACATAGTATGACACGTCACTAATTACATCATCAACGATTTTATTCCTCATCATCAAGTTAATTCACTGAAATATATACCAAAAATGTCAAAGTTATCATCAATAGACAGATTATGTATTACGATTTGGGTTTTAGATATTAATCTTTATATAATCTTAAAGATTTTTATATAAACATTGCATCTACGAATAAGATTAGATTTTTCATATTCTAATAATCTCCTGAAGTGTTAGTTTGATATTTCCCGTTTATAGTTTCTTTATAGGAATATACAAAATACCATAAAGGTTCTTTCGCAATATGGAATGTACATATATTAAATCAATATTGACATTTAAATAGTCAAATAATATATAAAATATTCACTATATATATATAAAAATAAATAAATGTATAAACATATATATTATATATCATAATGAATGGATAAAAGCTGGTGTACAAAGAAATCGACGTGTCATATAACACACGAAAACATACAACTGCATTTTTAAAGGTGCCAAAAAATAATTTAAAATTTTATGACAATAAAATTGAATTCTCACAAGTTCACACGCTTAGCGAAAACAAATTATGAATGATATATTACAAAATAGATGAGACATTCTATTATCGTATATCATTTTCCTTTCGGCATTAGTAATAGTAATGTGTTTTTCTATATACTCATTCAGAATACATTAGATGATAATCATATTTTCATCGGTTTCAATTTTCGTTTTAGTTCTTTGTTTGAATACTTTTATATTAATTTCCCTTTATTTAATTATTACAAAACATTATAAGACAGGAAACAAAATCATTTTCCGGACAAAACCCCACATCCCATTTGAAATTATAATATATAATTTTATTTTATATATATATATATATATATATATATAAATCTAAATTTAATTTCCTACTATTATATAAATATTTAAAATAGTTGAAGTAATTACCTTACGGTGTCTAAACAAATGAATTTCGACTCGTGCTGGCACGGGTAAATTATACTAGTAATCTATAATGTATAATCTATAAATCTACAATTTATAAATCTATAATCGATAATATGTAATCTATAGAGCTCGTTTGTGTTATGGTTTTCTTTTATAAAAAAATCACTTTTTTTAAAAAAAAAATTATCACTTATGACGACAGGTCATCTGTTTGTGTTAGATTTTGGAAAAAATTAATGAAAAGCTGAAAATAATCTAAAAATTGCTTCAAAGGAAAAGTTGTTTTAAGTAGTTTCTCAAAAAATTAATTCTTTTTACAGGGCAGAGAAAATTTGTGAAAACCTTTTAAGGCAAAAATACCTTAATAGAAATTTTAATATTCCAATAACACTAGTATAAGGTCAATATTTACTTCAGCAGAAGCGTAAATATCTCTGAAGTAGTCCTTAATAGCACCCATGATTCTAGTTTGGCCCTCCACTCACGCACCTTCGTTATCCATAAGTCTACACAACTTGTTTCTACCCCTTCGCGCGGTTGTAGCATGGAAGAATTTAGAGTTTTTGTCCACAAACTAGAGCCATTTGATTCGAGACCTTTGCCCCCGATACAATTCTACCTGCCTCCAAAGGTTTGAAGAAATGTGTTTCCAAAATGTTTTTTTGGTCAGGATTCAAATGACCGGTTTGGGTCAATCTTGGGCCTTATCCTCTTTATTACAAATTAGGCAACTGCTTATTCCACACCCCCTCCTACTCACGACACACCCCAAACATTTTTTATTTCGAAAGACCCTCACATGCAACGCTAGTGCAGGGCGCGTCTTTAACACCTTTGGTTAAGCCTTTCCGAACAAGTTCAGTTGTGCCTAACTGTGTTAAGAAATTATAGGTGTTCGGTTACACACAACCGAACTCGTTCGGCTATTGTCTACCGAATTATATTAAAATTAGAAAGTGGTGTTTCTGCAATTTTTTGCTCGTCCAGCTATTGGGGACCGAACAGGTTCGGCAGGCATGAGCCGAACTTGCGTTATACCAGAACATAAACAAAACAGAACGAGAAATAGAGTTGAGTTCCACATTTGTCTATCAAGAAAGCAGAAACAAAGATCAACGTTATACAAGTTTGAATACAAAAATTATAAACCTAATAGAAATGACTATCGTCACTATCTTTACTTAAATCTACATAAGGAGGGGGGCACATTTTTAATTTTAGATAACAAATCTGAGTCGTTTAAATTATATTCGTTGGGGCACATTTTCCCAACGAAATGACACCCACTCCTTTATCTGACACATTTGATTGATTGAAAGTCGTTGGTTAAAACTGTCGGTGGAATCTGATACGTCCAAAATTTTGAAACATATAGCAATAGTTTGGTTGCTAACCTCTGAACCACAAAACAACCTTGTTCAGTTGCACAATTCCAAACCTGTTCGGTTGGTGTGAGTCGAACCATCTAAGTTTCACACAACAGGGTGTGTGCGTGAAAAATTGTAAGCCTCTGTCCTAGCTGGCCGAACAGGTTCGGTTGCCTGCGTCTGAACCACTGCAAATTTCAGAGAAAAAAAAATGGAGCGCTGATTTCATTAATGGCCTTTTGGTCATTTCGCAGGGTTATGGGGTGTTTTGTGACTAGGAGGGCCGTGGGAAGAGCAACAAATTAAAGGGGGTTTCTTTTTTTTTGGTCAAATATGTAACATTTCATTGATAAC
The DNA here is from genome assembly GCA_020916435.1 of Oxytropis ochrocephala. NCBI lineage: Eukaryota > Viridiplantae > Streptophyta > Magnoliopsida > Fabales > Fabaceae > Oxytropis > Oxytropis ochrocephala. The sequence continues at coordinate 111,997,609 of CM037091.1, read as the reverse complement.
GGGCAAAGGCCACAAAAACATTACACTGAATGTAAGACAGTTGCTTACAAGGAAGCATCATCAAGTCCACAGAGACGAATACATCAGGTATGATTGAGAGCTCTAGATATAACAATAAAGCCTAAAGCAGCAAGTCTAAGAGCAGCAGAGATGATCTAAATCTACTAAATTAAGCTACTTAAGCTAATGAAATAAAAAATATAAGCACATAAACAACTAAAAACCCTTTTCTGTGATTCCACCACTCAGTTGATAGAGCTAGGGGCCACCACCCAACGTCTAAGGTCACTACAGAGCAGAATTGTGGGCCTCCTCCACCGAGAAATAGTAACACCCTCAGAGAAAGCAAGGAGGAGAGAACGGAAAGTCCAGAGCCCTCCCCGGAAATGATAAGGGGGACTGTTTCAAAGAACATGTCAGCCACACAGATCAGAGACAACCAAAGACAGGGGAACCAGAGAGCATTTGAGGGCCCCAACAACCACTCTCCATCCAAACATAGCAAGCAAGAATCTGTCCACAGAAAACAACAACCCTCAACCAACAAACCGAGCCACCCGTGAGCAGAAATAGGGGCTCCCAATCATCAATCTTGAATCCCGCGAAGTTGGTACAAAGGGTAAAGCGGAAAAGTCCATAAATACCCCGTATTTGAAGGCCAACTGGCCCCGGGGACGAAAGAAGAGAAATTGAGAACCCGGAAGATATGGCGGTGTCCGAGAGGTTGGAGAAGACAACACATGTCACTGTAACAGCCATTAAGAAACAGATGAAGGTGTAGTGGGATGAAAGAGTGGTGGAATCTGCGCAGGAAGAAGAAGGGAAAGCAAAGATAACAACAAACAACTAACAACGAATTGGGGGTTAAGGGCGGATCTCGTGGTTTGGGGCGGGCGTTCAAAGAACTACCGTGTGTATGCGAGATGTGGGAAGGATCGCGGGAGGTCGCGACGGAGGACGGTGGGGATGGATTTGGGGTACAGTGGGGTGAGGGAGGCGAAGGGGGGGAGGGGTGAGAGGAGTCGAACCACATCATGTTGAAGGTGGAGGAGGGGAGACAGTGGTGAGGCGAGGGAGGGATGGTGAGGAAGAAGCGTGCTTGGTTCACGCTACCATACCAACAGATCTGGAACACAGCGTGCTTGATAAATATATCACATACATCATAATTTCTTAGTAATGAATGTGTATTTTTAGTCCTGTATGATTTTAGGATGTTTTTTCGAAATAATTTTTAGATATTACCACAAGGAAAAAAATAATTCATCACTTTAAATATTTAGTGTTTTACGAATTAATTAAAAAAATATGTTATTTCAGTAAATTAAACTCTGTGTTCGTATGATCATCTAACACAATTGGAAAAGCTGATGTTGTTAGGTTGGACATTTTCAATGGTTATTTTGTTTTTTTTTTGGTACAATGGTTATTCTGGTTTGAACTCGATTTTGCGTGTGTGAGCTTACATTAATTCAATAAATTAAACTCTTTATGTTTGTATAATCATGCAATAAAATGTCTTTTTGGTTCAGACGATTGATGGCTACACAAAGTGTCCCAACACGCGTAACCAAAAAAAAAGTGTCCCAACGCTTTCAAAGGAAAATAAATCTTCATTCGTACTTAAGATCAAATTTTGCACTGAACAATATCGAGTTTGTCCACTGCCGGAATAGAACCGAGGAGCACCGTGTTGACCATTTGTGTCCCAGGATAGATTAAGATTTGGACTTAGAAGTAAACCTTATCCTTGTTCCCTACCAAATGGAAAGCCTCTCAACAATGGATACCTCACTCATTATATCTCCCTTCCACTCCCAATTCACTTCTCCACTCTTTAACTCTGAAAAACCCTTTCTCTCTATTTCTCACACTTCATGGCTGCTACAGCTTCTGTTTCATCTTATATTTCCAATAGAATCTACAACCTCTCCTTCACTCACTTTTCCCTTTCTCTCACCACCACCAACTTCCCTCAAAGACCCATTTCCCATAAACCCCTCAATCTCATCCTCAACTCCCAAAGTTTCAATCTTTCCCCTCTTTCACTTCACCCACCATTCGTTGCTTCCTTAAATGAAATCGAAGCTCCTCAAGATGACACAATTTCCCAACAACACGACTCAGAAACAGAACCTGAAACAGAAACAAACACAGAAACCTTTGAAACCAAAAGAAGATGAAGAACACAATGTAACAAATTCAATAGATTTTGGGAGGCTTTTTGTTGGAAACTTGCCATTTTCAATGACTTCTTTTTGTGATGATTTAATTTGATAATGGATTGAGTTGTATGATTTAGTCATTTGTGTAAAGTTACTCATTCAATCGCCACCAAACTCAATTTAGTCCCCACAGTTCATAATCTTTAAAAATATTGTGTTGGGAAAAACCACACACAAGCCAAGAATCAAAGATGGGAACACACAAAAGCACACCACAAAAATGTGATAGAGTACACTATAATTTACGCAATTCAATACTTCTTGCACGTGTCCACATAGATATGCTCCAACAGAATCTTCACTTTCTCATACTCCCTCCGCGAGTTATTAAATAAACCTTGAAGGTGCATTTTTCTCTTATATATGGGATCGGAGGACGTAGAAGATTATTACTAGTTTTGTAGAAACTTGAAACCCACCCCAAGTTGTTTATAATCCTACAAAAATGAGTACCCTACTCAAGAATTAATTATAAACACTCATCCATGATATACTCTTACTTCAAGTAACAATTACACTGGCTCACTTTTCTAGGACTTGAATGCTTCAACTCTTCATAAGACCCCCTAATTTATTGGAGATATGGCTTCATTCGTGAATATGATATATAGTGGATATGAATATGATTACCCAAGGGTTAAATGTAACACCCAAATGATTTAATTAATTATTTAATTAAATTATTTTAGTGTTACACTGATTTAGTTATATTAAATTATTAATATAATGTTTGATTTTAATGAAGGGAGTAGTACTCGGTAACTACGGCGTGGTAGGAAGCGACCCAAGAACCCTAGGCCCATGATATAGGCGCTAGGTTAGTGATGCAAATCGCATCACCTCAGAAAGAAAAGAAAAAGCGAAGGAGAGAAAAGAAAGAGAGAGCCGCAGCGAAGAGAGGAGAAAAAGAGAGAGAGAGATCGCGACTGAAGGAGGGAGAAAGAAGGAGCAGTTGATGTGGTTTTCGTTGGTGATTTCTTGGAAGGGTTCATCTTCATCAATTTCTAAGGTAAGGGTGGGTCTTACCTTATAATAGGGCATATGATGGGTTCTATGTGGGGTTAGGCTCTATGTCCATGTTTTGGTTGATGTTGAATGTATCTTGATAATCCTAGAATGCGATTGTGATGTGTGTATTTGTGGTTGATGATTGATCATATGAAAGACCTAGGATAGAACTTGAATTTTTACGCGCCTAGGGCGACATTTGATGCGAGTTGTTGCGCCTATGTGCAGTGCGTTGCACAACGGCGCCACTGTCGAATTTTGGGCGCCGATCGACTCGGGCGCCATAGTCGACTCCCGAGGCACGGTCCGACTCGAGTCGCCGGTCGACTGCGGGAAAGGGAAAGTGACGAGTGAGAGGAGTGAGTGAAGTGAGGTAGTGTAACCGAGGTGGGTTAGTGTAACCGAGGTAGTGTAACCGAAGTAATTTTACCATTCCTTCTATTAGATCATGGGGAAAACCTAGAGAAAGGAAGGAAGGGGCCTGTGTGTCGAATTCTGAGGCGCTAGTCGACTCGGGCGCTAGTCGAGTGCACTCGGGCGCCATTTTTGTCTTTGCCGACCGAAGTCGAATTCTAGGGTGTGTCGAATTCTGAGGTGCCATTGTCGAATTTTGGGGCGCCATTTCAGGTCTTTGTTTGGGCGTGTGTTGCGCCAGTTGCTGCCCAGGCGCGGCCAGGCTTTGTCTTGGCGCCATGGTGCTGCCTGTAATGTGTTTTTGGTGTCGAAATGTGTTGTAAGTTGCTGCTGGGCGCTAGTCCTAAGTGTTGTGTGTGCCCAATGTTGTGTTGATGTGGTCTATGTTGTGGACTAAGATGAATAATGTTGTTGTTGTTGTTGAAAACGATGGGTCTTGTGACCAAAGGTTGATAATGTTGTCATGAATGTGCCAAAAATATGTTGTGTGCTGATTGTGTTGTGATGCATCGTTCATGGTGTCTCATGTTTCCATATGCATATGCCCGTGTTGTGGGTTGCCCTTGTGGCTAATGTTGTTGTTGATTTACCCGTTGTTGTGGGTCGCCCGAATGGCAAATTTTACGTTGATTGGTACCACATGCATATGCCCGTGTGGGTTGCACTTCATTCATATGCTCATAACATTTGTGATGTTACCTTAGTTGTTACATAAATATGTATATATATGTTGATGTAGTTGTATATTGTTGTGGTCGATGTAGTGCTATACTCTCGTATATTGCCTATCATAAACTTTATTATATGGTTTGAGAACTCACCCCTTCTGTTGAATGTTACCCTTATGTTGGTAACTTCCAGGTAACCGCATGTGAAGGCTTTTACCTTCACCTAGTTGAGTCGGTCATGCTCTGATATATAGCACCAGGGGGATGGGCGCTAGTCTATTAGTCGTGTCTTTTATTTCAGTTTGACTGTTAGACATCTATGTATTGATATTATACTGTTAGTAGTGATGTTACGGCTGTTTTATGAAACCTTTACTTTATTCCACTGCGTGTTGTCTGAGTTGCTGTTAGGTAAACCATACAGGTGTTGCTTTGAGGGTTTATCCCATTCCATAATGTGCTACGCATTATGTTGACTTTTGAGTAAATTTTATACCGACTTTTGATGTTTATTGACGTAAATGTAGCATCCCTTTTGTGGGCATATTAAAAAACAATTTTTAAACTCTGATTTTATTATAATTATCGTTTATTATAATTGGAGTGTTACATTAAACATTCAAACCACTAAGATAGCAATTTAATATTCATTCAATTGCTCACATGAATTAATGTCTGGAGATTTGAATTGTTTCTCCAACACTCTGATATTTAAACATGATGACCAAATGACCACCTTGATTTTTTAGTATTTTATCTGTGGACATGTTTTACTTATGCTTGGTATCTTTGCCATTGTAGATTTATACAAAACATCCTAATGCAGATCAATTTTATGGCCTCTTCTCAACCTATGGACCTCAAATTCCAGTTTGTCTTTTTCTCAACAAGCTTCTTAATCCACATAAACTATGCTATGCTTTCAACACGCTTTTGCATTTAGCTATCACTATGTACTAATTGATGTATGTAATGTATCATATGTAATGATTTAGAACGTGTGATCTTTGCCACTTATCATTACATCTGATGATGGACCAATTTATGTAAATGCTAAGTAATACCATGGATTCATTAGACGTAGTCAGTCGCGCCAAAGCTGTACTTGGTCACAAATTGATTAAACGTTGTAAGGTATATAATTCTTCATATGGTTGTCTCAAATTTTTTGTCATCGTTAAACTTCTTTGTGATTTTGGAAGCAAGTTTTGATCTACGACACGCATACCTAACACCGAACACGCACACGACGGACATAGAGACAATGGTTTTAATTTGAAAAATACAAGTAATTGAAGTGTTTTGTGTTTGTGTTATTCGCATATATATACGAATCACGCCATCTCCATGTATTACGCGACCAAGACGAAATGGTGGTCGCTTTCGAACACGAGAGAAATCGCTAAGCGGAAATGTTAAAAGTGGAAATGAAGTGCATAAAGCGGTGGTGTGCAATTCCGGTTTAGTGGCGGCTCTCGGACTTGAAGTCCTTCAACTGAGGCGAAACTTCAAAAGAAACTAATAAGAGTAGTCCAAATATTTCGGATCGGAGGTGACCAAAGATGTATTCAAAGGGAGGTCTTAATGACTTTCTTTGTCAATGTCCACTTTTTCGCAGACATGATAGATGGTGGTCATGGTATCATTATGCCCACCAAATGGGTTGCAGCGAGAGGAACCTGCTGCAACCTCAAATTTTGATTCACAAAGAATCAAGTTGGGTTTGGTACACTAATGTACGAACCACGCCTTGATAAAATCGGATGATTGTAGGCCGTCCTCTTGTCGGTGTTAAGGCAATCCATCCTTGGCTCAAATCTTTGGCAATCCATCCTTGGCTCATTGTACTTATAGTATGTACTACTGCCTTTGTCTTACTGCACATGACTTTGAATGATCATCATTCTTCCTGATACAGAAGGCAAATTATGTGTCTCTCTCTATGTGTGAAAATAGAATAAAGTATCACTCCCTCCCCTAAACTGTGAAATTCTATTAAGCCGTCCTTAAAATTTATTTCCATCCATCAATTTAGTTCTTAAGCGAAGAAATTTAGGACTAAACTGATGGAAAAAGATAAACTTTAGGGACTATTTCATAGGTTTTTATAGTTTAGGGATTAAGTACGAGAGAGAGGATACTTTAGAGACTAAATTGAGTGTTTATTCGTGAAAAGAAAAACACTCGGTTCTCATCATGTATGGTTTTAGTAATGTCTAAATGTGGTGTTTGATTCTGTATTGCTGACTTTGGGGAACAATGTAATATGGAACTTTGGTTTGGTGTGTCATCTTTGTTAGAAAAATAAAGCAGTGGTGAATTTCTCCTCTTTAGCAATTCAAAGATTTGTTATCTTTTGCATTTGGAAATTGGCAAGTACAACAACTCGTCAAAATTTTAAAGAGGTAAGGAACTTTTGAAAAATTATCTGGTGAATAAAATGGAGATCTGAATATAAGAAAGGTTGGGTTTTTGAGGAGGTTATTCACGGAAGCCAGATGATAACAACCAATATGTTATACAATAAACAGTTTAGTGGCTCCCGGGTCAACTAGGCTTGTTATACCGAAGAACACTTGAATGAGATGGTTCGAGCTCTTTCAACTTAAGCAGGAGTTTTGAGAATGTAGCAATGTTAAAACTCTCGAAGAAGAGCTTTGTCACTCATTATAGTCCTACCTGTAACGCCCAAAATAATTTAATTATTAATTTAATTAAGTTATTTAAGGCTTGCAACATTTAATTAAGTTAATTAATTAATTGGGTTTATTTTATCAAAAAGGGGCCTAATCTATTTAAAATAAAATACTTAAGTTGGATTTACTTTTATTTCAGGAGGTGGAATAAATTAATTGAAGAGGTGGGAATAAGGCCCAAGGGCCATTAAAGGGCCCAATGTTAGTCTTAAAACTTAGGGGTTCCTAAACTAGGGTCTCATTACCCTTATTTGTGAAAGAAAGAAAATAGAAGGATAGAGAGGAGGGAAGAGAACACGACGTCGTGAGGAGGGGAGAAGGGAAGGAGGAAGCTTGCTTGGATTCTTGGTTGGGTAAGTGAGATTTTGGTCTCAATCTTCCTCATTTCTTTTCCCCATTCCATTTCTTTAAGTTCCATAAGCTCATTCTTGTCCATTTTTGAATTTCATTTTCACCCCAAGAGAGGAGACATTTCGGCCTTGGCTGGAAATAGAAGGAGGGTCACTTCATTTGGTGATTTTTGGTGTTTGCTTGGAGGTTTTAGCTACTCAAGGTTAGGGGATTCTCCACTACATTTATAATAAGTTGTAGGATATGTATTATGTGTGGAATAGCTCTAGGATTGGCTTGATTGTATGATTTTGATGTTGATTATATGTTGGTTGTTGTATTTGATGCTTAATTTGGTGATATCATGTTGCTTGTTGTTGGGAAGATATGAATTGTTAAATATGCATGTTATGTGTTTGATGAAATGTTTCAATGTGAAGAAATGTGTGATTATGATGATTTAATGGTATTGAGTAAATGTTTTAAAGACTGATTTTAAGGTGGGAATTGGATTGTTGAGTAAAAATTAGGTTTGAAGTGGTTTGGTAAAAGTGTTTGAGGGAGGGGCGCCAAATGCCTAGGCAAATGGCGCCTAGTTGTTGTTTGGCTGGCGGTTGGTGGCGTAGTGCGTAGTGTAGGCGCCATTTGCTAAGCAAAATGGCGCCAGTGTGGCGTTTGGTGGTTCGGGCGGTGTGTAGGCGCCAATTCACCGAGAATTTGGCGCTGGTGTGTGATTGTGTGTGCGGTGCGCTGTGCAGAAGTGCGGGGAGGCGATTCCACGGGAATCGCACCGAGGTGCGTGCGGCGCGCGTGTCTGGAATCGGGCGCCATTTGCTAAGCAAAATGGCGCTAGGGTAGTCTTATCTTTGTTTGTTAGGGGTGTGTAGGTGCAGGGCGCCAATTCCTTAGGAAGTTGGCGCTGGTGAGAGGATTGGCGGTGTGCCTGTGGCGCCGATTTGCTAGAAACTTGGCGCTGTGGGTGTGTGATGTCTTGTGTGTGTGTGTGTGTTGCACTAAGTGGGCGCCAAAATGGTCGCCTGGCGCCTAGTTGTGCTTAACTGAGCCTAAGTGATGTTATAGTCCCTAAGAATTAATTTAATCCTTGGTGTGACAAAATAGTCCCTAAGAATTAAATTAATCCTTGGAGTGACAAAATAGTCCCTTAGTGTCTAATTAAGCCTAACGTGTCACAATAATTTCCTAAGTACCAAAATTAATCCTAATGTGTTCAATAATTCCCTAAGTACTAAAATAGTTCTTTTTCAGGTGTCAAAAATAGTCCTTAGGTACTAAAACTATTTTGTGTGTGTTAAAATAATCCTTAGGTGTTGAAAAGGGCCTTAAGAGGTGAATTGGCCCTCAGGGAGATTTAATCCTTGGTGTGAAAATTAATTTAATAGAAGAAGTGTGAGGTGTTGTGGTGATGATGAAGTGGGGATGTAGGCTTCGGCCAAATGAGGTGATGTGGCTTCGGCCAAAGAGGTGAGTTAATGATTGTGGTGGTGAATTGATTGTGTTGTGATGCATTGTCATGGTGTCACATAAATCATATGCATATAGACGACGAGGGCTTGGCCAAAATGGCGAGGGCCTCGGCTAAAATGACGAGGGCTTGGCCAAATTGATGATGATGGATCCACATGCATATTGCATACATGCATTTATTCATACATTCTTAGAAATTCTTGGTGATGCTTAATTAATCCATTTTTGTTGTTCCTTGGATTGTAACTGAACAATAAATGTATTAGTTGTGTGGATTGATGTGGCTAGATGCTTTCCTAATATAATGCTTATCTTACTTGTTATTATTTATGTAAAGAGACTCACCCTAACATTCTTTGTTTTATGTTGCACCGCTCTCGTGGCGACATGCGGTGATCTTGAGTGAAGGTGCCGTGCCTTCGAGTCATTAGTCGGCTCACCGATTAGTGACACCGGGCGGGGATCGAGTGTAGTTATTTTATATTATGTGTTTGAACCGATTTGGATTATGAACTGCGTATGTTGAATTTGAATTATTTCCGCTGTGCTGTGAAACCATTTTGGGATTATTGTAATACTTAAAACAGGTTTTGAGGGTTCGTCCCAGTTGGATATGATTTATATTTCACGCACTAGATGCGTTTGGATTTTAATATTCTTGATGATGTTTTATTAAATGTAGCACTCTCTTGAGGGTGCGTGGAAAAGTTTTTGAAAACTCTGATTTTTATTTAAGTTAATTAGCAAATGTAGAAGGGGGTGTTACACTACCTGACTCGAGGAATTAGTCTTTGTAGTTACACGTAGAGAATACTGGTTTAAAAAAAAACTAGGCTTGTTATGTATCTGTCTCACCCAACCCTATATTTTGACATCATCAAGTTTCTAAACTTGAACTTGACTTTAAACCCAAATCCAATGTCATATGGGTATGATTAGGATCAAGTATAGGTAATATGAAATCATGTTGACTCAAAATATAACCAAAATAAGTGTATAAATTCATTGTATAATAATGTCAAAAAAAATATGAAGGTTGGGGGCAATTGGTTAATGTACTCTATTTTAGAGTGATAGACTCAACTAATAAAAGCGACGATGGAACAAAGTAAGACCATATTTTACTTACTTCTTGTTGAACTCCAATTAGTTGTGTCTCTTTCCTCTGGATACAGAGTAAAAGAGTTGAAGACTTCTAAAGAAAATGATAATGTCAAAAGCCAAAAAAAAATGCAATTGATAAATATATCACATAGATAATAATTAGGGTTTGTTTGATGCCAAGTGAGCTTCTAAGGGTATTTCTACATAATTAAGTCCTTTAAACCTGCTTAGAGACTAATTCTTATTGGCATCGCGCATCTAACTTTTACGCATAAAATTAGGTTGTCTTTCATAGATAACTCCACTATTTGAACTTTGGATTCTTTTCGTGGAGGAGAGTTATGTTTCCAACTATTAACTTTTATTTTAATAGAGTTAAATTTTTTTGGGTATAAATTAGGTATGCTCTGCGCGCAACCGTAAAAATTAATCCCTCGAGCCAGGTAGAATCACAATGGGCGGCAAAACTCCCCTAGAGATTTAACAATGCGCGCAACTGTAATTTTTTTTAAAACAGGGGAATTTTTGTCCGTTTTGGTATTTTGGGGGGTGTGAGAGAGAAGGAGGGGTTGAGAAAAAAAAAACCCTACAAGCAAACCTTATCTTTGTCCCTGTCAAATGGAAAAAACCTCTCCTTCTCAACAATGGATGCCTCACTAACAAGTCATTATATTTCCCAATTCACTTCTCCACTCTTTAACAACAACTCCGAACAACCTTGTCTCTCTGTCTCTCACACTTCATGGCTGCTACACCTTCTCTTTCCTCGTCTATCTGCAATAGAATCTACAACCTCTCCTTCACCCACTCCTCCCTTTCTCTCACCACCACCAACTTCCCTCAAAGTCCCATTTCCCATAAACCCTTCAATCTCTTCCTCAACTCTCAAAGTTTCAATCTTTCCCCTCTCTCACTTCACCCACCTTTCGCTGCCGCCTTAGATGAAATCGAAGCTTCTCAAGACAACACAAGTTCCCAACAACACGACTCCGAATCAGAACCAGAAACAGAAACAGAACCTGGGAGGCTTTTTGTTGGAAACTTACCATTTTCAATGACTTCTTATCAATTGGCTGAGATTTTTGCAGAAGCTGGCACTGTCGTCTCTGTTGAGGTTTCTTCTTTTCTTTTCTATTTTTTATATTCCCTTTTTCCTGTTTGGTTGGTAAATTCATAAATTTTTGTGTCGCAATCTAATATTAATTTGTGCATGTTTTGTTTGATTGAATTATTATATAGATAGTGTATGATCGACTCACGGTTAGGAGTAGAGGATTTGCATTTGTTACAATGGGTAGCATTGAAGATGCTAATGAAGCAATTCGAATGTTTGATGGCTATGTAAGTCTTTTACATTCTGATATTTTATTAAGAGTTTTACAACAAAAAATCAAGATTGAAGATGCTAATGAAGCAATTCGAATGTAGTCTGGCTGAGTATATATAGCCATTGTACAACTACTTCCTCGGTAGCAATTTTCATTTTTCTCATTCAATGAACATGGTATCAAAAGAATCAAGATTTCCACACTGATCTCTTCCCCAATTTTCTCGCGACTCTTCATGGTCTTTGCATCGTGACCTCACGCCTTCTCCTTCAGTGATTCTTGTGTTCGCTGCGTTGCGTCTTCACAGAGCTTGGTCTTGTGCTTCCATGGCGCGACGACTGAATCTATGCTCATACATCGATCCCTTTCACTTTGGGAATTTCGATAACCCTGGTAATGTTCTCAAGGACCAATTTCACCAACCTAATGGACCTCGCCTTCGAGTTACGTCGTGAACTGCTGGGATTGGGAAGAATTGCAAGAAGCCCAACCTGCATCAATATGTGTATGTGGTGGTTGTCATTGCAAAGACAACATGCTGAAAGATCACATTTTCTCCTTCTTGATGGGTCTCAATGAAGGCTTTAGCCACATTAGAGATCAAATTCTGTTAATGACTCCTCTTCCTAACATAAATGACGTTTATGCCATGGTTTTGCAAGAAGCTATGCAAAAACAAATTGGCCACAGCAACTTGGTAAATTCTTCTACACCCCTGGTCAATGCTGTACATTCTGGAGATACCAACAAGAACTCAGGTTCTGAGAGACACACACCTCTATGCACACACTGTGGAGTTCCAGGACACACCATAGACAAATGCTTCAAACTCCATGAATACCCCCTGGTCAATGCTGCACGTTCCAAAGATGCCAACAAGAACTCGGGTTCTATGAGATGCAGACCTCTATGCACAAACTGTGGACTTCTGGGACACACCATAGACAAATGCTTTGAACTCCATGAATACCCCGTAGGCTACAAGAAAGGCAAGCAACCTGATGCTAGTACCTAGGATCAAGTTTCTGATGACACGGGGTCGGCTGCATTGATAAAATGGCGCCAGAAAGTTCTATCATAATCATGTCTATAGCCGAATCATTGGTCTCTAATTTCTTAATAGTTTCGCGTATATTTTTTCTTGCCATTTCTTTGTGTCTAGCGATTGAGCATCCCTCCATCTTATTAGAGCTATAGTTTGTTAGTAGCTAGTGAGTGCCTATTAGTAGGCTTGATGTAATCATTTTAGTTAATCTGTCTCATTTTGTATCATTTTTACTCCAATGAATATAATAGTACTTTTAAGAATTTCTCTCTAATGCTATCATTCATAATCCTATCTTGTCTAGCATTTCCACTTATCTTGGCTGTAAGAAATATTCAATTATGATGTTAATTACTGTGATGATTTACAGCATGTTGGTGGAAGGAGTGTTAAGGTAAACTTTCGAGAGGTTCCTAAAGGAGGTGAGAGGTTAGTAATGGGGGCTTCTCAAGACAACACAAGTTCCCAACAACACGACTCCGAATCAGAACCTGAAACAGAAACAGAAACCTTTGAGAAACCACAAGAAGAAAATGAAGAACAAAATGTAACAAATTCAAATGATTCTAGGAGGCTTTTTGTTGGAAACTTACCATTTTCAATGACTTCTTCTCAATTGGCTGAGATTTTTGCAGAAGCTGGCACTGTCGTCTCTGTTGAGGTTTCTTCTTTTCTTTTCTATTTTTTATATTCCCTTTTTCCTGTTTGGTTGGTAAATTCATAAATTTTTGTGTGGCAATCTAATATTAATTTGTGCATGTTTTGTTTGATTGAATTATTATATAGATAGTGTATGATCGACTCACGGATAGGAGTAGAGGATTTGCATTTGTTACAATGGGTAGCATCGAAGATGCTAATGAAGCAATTCGAATGTTTGATGGCTCTGTAAGTCTTTTACATTCTGATATTTTATTAAGAGTTTTAAAACAAAAAATAACAAACCCTTATTATTAAACCTCCTAACTTAGTTAGTTGTACAGTTAGTTAGATCAGTTAAGAGTTTGTTACATCAGTTTGTTAGTCTGGCTGAGTATTTATAGCCATTGTACAACTACTTTCCTTTGTAGCAATTTTCATTTTTCTCATTCAATGAACATGGTGTCAAAAGAATCAAGATTTCTGCACTGACCTCTATGCACAAACTGTGGACTTCTGGGACACACCATAGACAAATGCTTCGAACTCCATGGATACCCCGTAGGCTACAAGAAAGGCAAGCAACCTGATGCTAGTACCTAGGATCAAGTTTCTGATGACATGGGGTCGGCTGCATTGATAAAATGGCGCCAGAAAGTTCTATCATAATCATGTCTATAGCCGAATCATTGGTCTCTAATTTCTTAATAGTTTCGCGTATATTTTTTCTTGCCATTTCTTTGTGTCTAGCGATTGAGCTTCCCTCCATCTTATTAGAGCTATAGTTTGTTAGTAGCTAGTGAGTGCCTATTAGTAGGCTTGATGTAATCATTTTAGTTAATCTGTCTCATTTTGTATCATTTTTACTCCAATCAATATAATAGTACTTTTAAGAATTTCTCTCTAATGCTATCATTCATAATCCTATCTTGTCTAGCATTTCCACTCATCTTGGCTGTAAGAAATATTCAATTATGATGTTAATTACTGTGATGATTTACAGCAAGTTGGTGGAAGGAGTGTTAAGGTAAACTTTCCAGAGGTTCGTAAAGGAGGTGAGAGGTTAGTAAGGGGGGCGAAAATAAGGAACAGTTACAAAGGCTTTGTGGACAGCCCTCACAAGATCTATGCTGCAAACCTTGGTTGGGGACTGACCTCTCAGGATCTTAGAGATGCCTTTGCTGAGCAGCCAGGCTTATTGAGCGCGAAGGTCATCTACGAGAGGGACAGTGCGAGATCTCGAGGTTATGGATTTGTCACTTTTCAAACTGCCGAGGATGTCGACGCTGCTTTGAAAGTGATGAATGGTGTGGTAAGAACAATTTTGGCAGATTACTTTTGCCGTCTCAAGGCTGTCTTATGATATCTCAGTCTAGTTATATAACCACATTGCTTGCAAATATAATGTTTTCAGGAGGTTGAAGGTCGGCCATTGCGGTTGAAGTTGGCTGCAGAGAGGATGTCTTCATCTACTCCAGTAATTGTGGAAAATACAGAAAACAATGTTGATAGCTCGGAAATGGTGTCTAGTGCCGCCGGCACATGAGGAAATATGATTGCTCAAAGTTTTGCCCGCAAAATGCACATCATTTAGCTTCTCCCTTCTCTGTTTATTTTCTGTCTGACTAGTCATATTGGTATACACTAACTAGACTCAGGCAGTTGTAAGATGTATCTCTTCCGATTCTTGTCATTGGGTTTGAGCAAGTTTTAAATTGCAATTGAGGTATTTAATATTGCGGCGAATTGCAGTCAAATGCTGCAACTGCGGTATTAATAGCAGCCTCCGAGGCATCAAAACCTTGATGTCGTAGCTCAAATTGTTGTCACAGACCTTAATTTAAAACATTGAGTTTGAATACCCCTTATACTCATTTTTATCAAAGTTTGTTTGGCTTTTTAGAAAAGATGTGATAGGTATCTGTTATTGAAAATATCAATAAGGGCTCAATGTTAATTATATAGTTTGTAATTATGAAGATTTAGGTGACAACCTTCTCCCAAGGGGAGCAAAAAATTTTGAAATAGATGTGAATCGAACCTACATCAAAATTCAAAACCATCATAAGTCCACAAAACTACACAGCTATGTAAAAGTAGCTTAATTTTCTTTGAAAAATTTAATACTCAGACTGCCTGATTTGATGTTAAGGAAAAAATATTGTCTTACATAGTTTGCATATAATTTGTTCATCACTGAATTTGATATTTAGTATAAGTTAACCAAATGACTGCCAATGTCAGGCTGAAATTAGATCAATGTCCATTATTATCAAAAGAACATGTCTATATATATCACAAGAAAAACCTCTCACCAATATCAAGAATCATATAACGTGACATCTTGAAAACAAATGGGAAAACATTCGATCAGTTTTTTACGAAAAATGAGTCGCTGGCCAATGAGATTATTTCTTGACACTTTTTGAGGTAGCCATTTCATGACATTAAGCAAGCAATCCCTTTAACAAAATGGGTTCTACAACAATGCGTTATTCGAGCAACATTCTCAAACAAAGTATGATCTAAGATTCTAAGGCAGAAGTCACGTTGGAATAATATAATATTGAGTTACACTGTATAAACTAACACCAGTCTTGAACTTGTGCTGACTAATTAAAAAACCAATAAGAAATGCCGCAATAGTTTTCAAAGGCACTCAGGAGAACTACAGGAAACCAATCTGCCTCGGCTGCTTAGTATCATACTAGTTGTTACATTTTATGTTCTAGAAAATAAATTACAATTTCTGCCACTCACACTCGCCAGACTTCCCTTCCAAAACAAGAAAATGGGCCAAGTCTTCCATAAGTCCGTAGTCTGTTTATGAAGTATTTTCGCCAGCCAGAAGAGCATCAGCTGCAGAATCCAAGTCATGTGGGAAAAAAACCCTGCAAAGTAACATTTTCCTTGGAGCTCAAGATATATAAGCAAAACACACCACGATAGAATTCCAAAAGATTCAATTCTTATGGCAATAATTCACCACCATCTTAAGTAAAGCACAGAACCAGCCATTCAATACATTTCCTTATTCTAATAGATTGGTACTAGTCCAAGACGCAGTTCACTAATCAAAACTCATACCATCTAATAACTACACAACAATAAGTTCATTTTTTTTGTTAAAAAATGTAAACACCATGCCAACCCACTAGTCAGAGTCATATTTGTCCTGTCCTAAATTTGCATAGTGTTGCGTGTGTTCTAGTCGCAATAATAGTGCAAGTATACACGTCGCTCAAGTAATAAAGTGGATAAAAGTAAGAGATCGTTCCCACGAGGATTGGTTTTACTTTCAAAGTTCAAGTCTTCAAAACACAAGTGAAGCTAGTAACAAACCGGCACTAAGAGTTGGTGTTAATACTAAGAATGTAATTAAAACAAGTAAACTAATAGTGGTTGTGAATATGGATGAGAGTGAGTTGGATTGCTGCATGCAAGTAAATCCCCTCTAGTCAGACGTTATAACGTTTACACGTTATGACGTACAAATGCTATTCTGTATAGACATTATAACGTTTGAACGCGGTTGCAAAAGAGCTGTGCTTTTCAGCCACAAAACGTCAGAGCTTCAAGTACTAGAAATCCTATGTCTAGGTTCTAAGTAGGCCTACTCCTCGTATTTTAAGTACTCACAAAGAATGTCCTATGAACTATTATCCATTCTATGTCTAGACTTAGATAAAAATGCCTAAATGTCTTTAGTGCACCTTTTCGTTCATATAAATCATTGAGTTCTTTTCATAGACCATGTCTGTACCTATGAATCTACTTATTCTAAGTGGCCAGTCTCAAAACAAGTTTGGAAGTATTATCATGCAAAGATTTTAAAACGCATAACATTAATACTTCATAACATTAAACTAGAGGTTCATTACATGCAAAACAACTACCCAACTACAAATGTTTAGCTCATGCCGAGCATCTCTGAGAAAGATAAGGAAGTGAAATCCAAATACCATACATAGAGAAAAGGAAACTAAACGCAAAAGATACGCCTAAGTAGCCTTCCCATGCATGCATCGCCAGAAAGACGTTACAACGCCCCGAGCTCTGATAATGGGTGTGACTGGGAATGAGAAATGGAGCTTGAGAAGAGTTAAGATGAAGAAGTCTGTGTCCAGAACTTCTTTAAGAAAACTTTCTCTGAAATGGAGGAAGGTAGATGAATGGAGAGATTGATCTGATTTGGGTGAGTGTATGCGTGTCTCTTTGAGAGAGACAAGTCTTCAATAAATAGCCAAATGGGTCACATGTTGCTGATGTCATTCCCCACCTACCAAGCCTGCTTGCACACAAAATATTTTCGAATCGACATCGCACAGTGCTACGGTCGTCGCGGTACGCGTCGTGTGCGAGGAGAGAGGAGATTTTCTGACTTTCTAAATCTTTGACCATCATTGCTAGTACGCCATAACTAATATATTTCATTCTTGCTTTTCTGCCCTTGCTTAGACGTGGTGAGGAGTTTGTGACGTTCATTCTTTTATCGCACAAACACAAGAAGCCTCAAAACGCTCACAAAGGCACCAATTGGTGCCAAAATGCATAGAACTTGTAATTTGGCCTCTATCTAGCTAAGAAACAATAAACTAACAGAAAACTAATAGAAACAACCTACTATTGCTAGAGAACTTGCATGATTTATCTTTGAATAAGTATAAATAACTCATATAAATATGAGTTATCACACCCCAAACTTAAATCATTGCTTGTCCTCAAGCAATCAAGACAAAACAAAATAAAAGAAAAATGCATGAAATCAAATACACCAGCAAGTTACACTCTACTCAATCATTTGATCAAGAAATTTATTCTCAAGGGGCTAATTTCTTCAGACTTACACTACACACTCACGCATCAATGCACAATTACATTCTAGATTCATTACTGCTCGAAGTGAGTGTGTGATCTCTGTATCAATTCTATTCCTAGCTAGGTTCAGAAGCTATCCTAACCTATGAAAGAGTGGTTTCCGTTTGGTGAGAGTAAAACATCTTTCAAAACAAAGAGTAGACTAACATTTTCCACATAAGGCATGTAGGTGATTTTAAGCACGTCAAAGGGTTTAATTGGGCGCTAGGACTAGATTAGTGCAACTACTTTTCTGGCTCACACACAAATGACTGTAACCCCCTCATTACTGAGCACCTTTCTTTTGATTTACTCCACTTGGAGTTCTTTCTCTCTCTCTCTCTCTTTTTTTTATACTTGGAGTGCCCAGCATTTATTTCGGGGAATTGCAGCAAACACAAAGAACATGTGGATTTTCTACTTATTTGAAACAACACACTCTTTTTGGTCTTTTTGGGGTAGACGTTGTAACGTTTATAGATGAGACGCTATAACGTTTGAAACACACAACACACCAACACACACGGCATACGTTATAACGTTACGGGTAGACGTTACAACGTTGCACTCACACTACACAAGCACTAACCATCCTACCGTCTTTGCACCCAGCCTTTGTACAACCTGATATACCCCAAACTTAGCTTCTACTGCTACTCTAGGTTTTTAATCAAGTTTTACAGTCACCATAGTCAACCAAAACTAGCTTTAGCATCAAATAGTCCTTTAGCTAACTAGGTTTTCCTCAAAACAGAGTTTGTGTGGAAGCAGTAATCAATTCTGTTCATCTAAGCATGCATCAGCTACTCACACAAATTCACACACAACCATCACTAGATTTAGCCCAAAGAGAAAACATTTTCTTGATAATTGATAGACTAGGAAAGCAATCTGATTTTGCATTTGACTTTATGCATACACAAACATGAAAACATAAGACATAAAGATGATCCTCCCCACACTTAAAGATGAGCAGTGTCCTCACTTTGCTCACTGTTTTTTATTTTATTTTATTGGGAGAGGAACATTTAAACAGGACACAAACAAACGAACAAAACAAAGGGCCTCATCTTAAAAAAGACCTAAACAAGAAGCTACATATACTTAATGTACTGAAATCATTTCAAAAGATTTCTTGAACAGTTGTTAAATTTGTGTGTTCTATTGGTTGATGTCTTAGGTTCAAATCCACTGTCAGACATTTGACTTTTTAACTTGAATTTTAATCATTTTCTTTTATTTCAGAAGCATATCTCTAAGTAAATAACCTATTATTTGATGTAAACAACTTATTATGAGGTACTAATAACAAATGAGTCATTGTTACTTAATCTAAAATCTTTTAAATTTTTTTTGACAAACTTTATTTTGTTTAAAGGCAATAAAATAAATTTATAATTTAATACATTTGAAAAAAAATTATTTCTTTTATCAAAGATTTAAAAAGTGACATTGATTTTATTTAAAAATGATAATTTATGATACAATTTTTTTGTTATTTTATTAACTTAATTAGATCCATTTTTTTTAATTTATGATTTTAAAATCACTTTTAAACAAAAATAATTAGTTTGTAATAAAATTATTATAATTACTTTTAAAAGACCTCTTATCAGAGTTCGCTTTAGGCCTCAAAAAGTGTTGGGCCGACCCTGCTCCGCCCTCTCTCTCTCTCTCTCTCTCTCCATCCCATATCCCTTCTATGGCTAAGACTTACATCTTCTCCCCTTCTATATATCTTCTCATATCATTATCATTCTCTCCCTCTCCCTCTCTGGCCTTTCTCCCATCTCTTTCTTATCTCACTGTTCTCTCTAACTCCTTCTATATATCTCTCATCTTTCTTCTATATATTTTATCATATCATGACATATTTTTCTCCCTCCCTCTCTCTCATCCCCCATCTCTCCTATCTTTTCTCTCATATAATTTTCACTATAATTATCACTATAATTATTTATTATATTATAATATATGTTCTATAAAACTATTATAAACTGCATAAAGATAATTATAATAAATTTTACATTTTGTTGTTTGTGCTGTCCAATTCAGTACTTATTTGTTTGCGAATCAAACTATGTAGCACATGGTATAAAGAAGAGTATGAGTGAAAAAATATTAAATGGTTAATTGAAAATATAAAACAATAATAATTTGATACAGTTTGATTTTGCTAAAACAATAAACAATATGAGAATATCGGAATGAAGGAATGGTAGCATTACCGACGGCTTTTTATCATTATCGACAAAAAAAATTTGGTTACAATTATGGACAATTCTAACTCCTAAGTAATAATTTACTTTATGTACGTCAAATAAAAGTTCAATATCTAGAAGTATACTATACTCCAATTATTACGCCCTCTACTTGGACCCTGAGAACGTCACACTTTCAGATATTGGACTCAGCCAACATATAGGCTAGTTTAACTTTTATGTAATTCAAACAATACTGTATTGAAGTAGGAACACTCACAAGTCACAACACGTTTTTTTAACATAATTTGTAAATAATTTTCTACTTTCAGACCTTATGAGTCTTATTAAAAAGTGAATTATAAGTTTATACTATTGAGACTTACATGAAATTCAACTAGTGATAAAAAGAGAGAGTGTATACAGTATATACATATTTGAAAACACAGCATTTGTCATGCAAGCATTGTTATACAAGGGTCAACGGAAGGGTACAAAAAAAATTAGGGTCCCTGTATAATAATCCTTTGAAATTAATCCAAATATTCAACTATATGAAAAACTAGCTAGGTTGGACCTTACCCAAGTTGTAGCTGGTCACTGATCAAATGGCCATTGGCCAACTCATTCTTTTAATTTGGTCAGAAAATCATATTCAAATATGTTCTTACTCGTTAATGAATATATTGACCTTTCGATGATAAATAGCTGGCAAGTGGGGATTAAATATTTATTCACAACCACACAATTTGTAGAGAGGTTGCTACCAGGCCATCATAGTTATTTTATTGGGTGGGGGCAAGGGATTTGTATTCAAAGTTGTAAAGTTTAGACAAACTGAAACTATTTGAAAGGTGACCTGTTAACCACAAAAGATTATACTAGTATGTGCAACGCATGATCTCAGAAAAAAGTCAATGATATAAATTATCCAAGAATCCGACAGCGCACACATACCAACAAAGTCGGTATATACGTGGCTAATTAAGTTTTTTGGTGTAGATTAGTTACTGACAAAGTCGGTGAATACTGCGCACCAATAACACAATAACCGAAAGAAAAAAAATCCAACTCCAATGACCACGTACGCAAATGTCCATTTACAGTTTTTTTTGACAATTATGTCTATCTACGGTTTTTTTATTAATGACGGTATAATTTTAAATGTTATTCTTTTTATTTGACATCAACTAGATCAATGCATTTCATTTAAATAGAATGCAAAATACAACCAAAGTTAAAGGAACCGCGAGGAGCTAGCATAGGTTATAGATGCTTGTGTTAAAGCATGAACAATGTCATTTGCTATTTTGCTTTTATGTTCTTGCATAGAAGTGGAAGATCCAACTCCTTTAATAAGCCAGAGCTTGTGTAATGCAAAAAATGAGCGAATCCATTCCTTAGTTGGAGGAATTCTTTTAAGTTGAGTCATGGTTGGGTCGATCGGATGCACTAAATAGATGAATTAATTCGGGTTAGTCCCTCGATCACAGACGACTTAATTATATTAGTACATACACAACTCTTCAAATACGAGGTCTTATAAGGGAGAAGTGGTTTTTTGCGTGCTTCGCCCCATTCCAATGGGCGACTTAGTTATTCAAGTACACATCTCCTCAAGACAATGTCTGATAAAGGCAAGTATGAATGTTTAGGCTATTTAGGCGAGTAGGAATGTCCTCGGGTCTTTAACCTTGCAATCAGCTTCTTGATCTTTGCAGCTTCTTCCTCGTACAAATCTGGGGGTTATAGCCACCGATCTGTTATTAGAGAAGTTGCAGACTTTCCTTGGTTTGTCAAAATGTGGCTGACAGTGATTGGAGTCGCATTTTGGATGCAGCTATCGTGTCAGTGTGCAAAGATATGTGTGCATTCTTCTTTAAAAAGAAAACTAGAGAAGGACAACAGAGATAATGGGGAATAATATTTTCTCGGATTTTTAAAAAAATATAAATTCTGGATTCTTTTTAAAAAAATGAACTAAAAGTATTTTTTAAAATATATTTTTGGTAAAAATTATTTTTTATAACTATCCAATGAATTTTGATTTTGTAGTTATTGTAATACAATGAATTGAAAAAATATAATGGACACAACCATCCACAAAATCAAGCGGATGGATTCAATCAAATCATTAATATATTTTTTTAACGGACGAATTGGATGAAGTTTGATATGAACGAACCAAAATATTGAGTGGACAAATGAATCATTTTGACACCGCTATCCACACACGTAGGGTTATCCTCCCTTCTCTTTATTTTAAACTCTTTAGTTTTTAGCCATTACTTTTCTCTCAAACCCCACTCATTCTTCACCAAATTCTAGAGACGCCCTAAAATATATTAAGGGGCGGCGCGATACCATGTGCAAGTGGAAGCTTATGCAACTAATAATATACTATTTGTTGATTTTATTTGACTCATTCGTGAGCATGGTTGGTTGTGTCTTTGATTCGTTTTTCTAGCTATTTATTTTGAGTCAATATATTTATTTAGATGAAGAAGAAGTTTCTCTGATTAACAAATCAATCGCATTAGGTAATAGGCTTCAATCTCAGCAACTAACCTGGTCCATGAGTAATGAGTTTGAAGAACATCATATATATTAACTAGCAGCTTTGTACTCCACAGAGTTCATTTTCTAGAAATGCATATATGGCGTTTCTGTGAAGAAGTTGAAAAATATTCACTTTAGAAAGTCCAACGACATGCACTTGCATACACTTGATTAAATTAATTTTCATGGTCAAAAAAATCGCAATATTTTCTAGATTAAAAATAGTCTGAAATGCGTATCACAACTTAATCATTCCTCACAATTAATGACTACTGTATTACGTAAAAATGGCAAAATGCAGCTCTACATAAGCATCACTCAAAATTTAAGTTATTGCATGCATCATCCATGTATATAGGATTATAATTAGGACATAAAATTATGCAAACTTTAAAAAAAGTTATTATAAAACATGTTGCACGCAACCAAAAAGAGATGCACTTTTGCCAAAAAGAAAAAAAGAGAGATACGCACTAACTGATACAAATGTGAAGAGCAACCTATATTCCATATCCCATATTCCCATGCATGTATATATATGGCCGTTAATTAACCACACATGATAAAAACATGGTAACGAATTGTTGTACCGTCATCCAAACAGGCCTAACATAAATCATCATGCATGACACAAGAATTATATTGAAAACCGCAACAATTTGATCTTATTAAGAGGTTTTAACGAGACTCGTTGTAATTGACTGAAATTGTTCGAGTTGGAGTACTCCTATACTTCTTTCAGAAAAAATTTCTTTACTTATAAAAAAAAATTCAATTACAATTAACGTTTAACTCATTAATCAGAGATAGAATGGTCTGTTTTCTTGTCCTAAAAAAGCAATTTGGTTTCTTCATTGTCTTTGGCTCGAAGTTGGCGAACCTTCGCCTTGAGTAGAGCATTGAGTTTTTTTTTGAGAAGGCAAAAAGATCATTAGTACTTTATTAATGATATGTAATCGAGATACCTAACTTTACATAAGGTCCCCTAGGTGTAAGGGGTTGGTGCACCTCTTGTGCGTCCTTTAATTATACAAGTTGTTTATCTAAAAGAAACTTTACATAAGGTCCAACACTACAAAATACCCAAAGGGGCAGGGTACAAAATCACCAACAAGTATGAACGCCACTTCAAACTAGTAAAAACCTAGATACTCCATGAGATACAAGCAAAGCATGAAAATACTTGTGCAAGCTTCTCAGAAATTTGCTAAGCAAGGCGAGAACTTACAATATTGTAACAACTAACTAAACATCTGATCTTGGACTAGCCAACACTCGTAAGCTACTTAGAAACAATGTCAAATTGTTGATATTCTTTAGAGTTGTACTTCGCATAAATTTGTGGATTGGCGACAAAGCGGCGCAGTTTGTTACACCTTCAACTTGCATGTCACCAAAAAAAGTTGTCATTGAGAGTTTAGGGCCAAGTGATTAATTTGAAAACGACCCTACCAAGCAAGAGTTGAGGTTGGACGCAGAGTTATGCGGATCGAGTTACTAGAATTAAAAAATATGGAGATTCTAGATCCATATATAGGTTTCTTAATTATCTTATGATGAGGATGATTGCATAGATCCTTAGGCTCGAGGAAATAAAACGTTATTGATACCATGATAGAAATTAATCAAATTCATGGAAAGGAAACACCGTGAAGAAACCAATGAAAACCAATCTTATTGCACGTTGATACGTGATTGCAATTTATACCACACTTAGTAATTAACGAGCTTCTAACAGAACTCTAACAGTTTAACTAAATGCTTAATTGTGGAGCAATTTATTAACAAGGGTGACTCTTTTTTATTAACAAGCTATCTCTCTAACATAACACCTATATATCTAAAAAAAAGAAAAATAATTAGAGACAAATGAGGAATCCGTATATAATGTGCAATAGAGTTGCTCTTAATAATTAGAGAAGTAAAACTTGTGTGTCAATAATTTTTCCTCTCATGTGAACTAAATTGTCAGCAATGAGAGATCAAAATGAAAAGCAAATTAATTGCTAATCCAATCCAAACTATATCTATCTGAGTCCTAATTAATTATATTGTCTTTTCCAACAAATGGATCACCAAAAATTTATCTAAAAGAAAAACAACTATATATCCCCAAAAATGTTAATTACACACATATATAATTGGGGTATGAAGAAAGCAAATTACTAGGTATACAAGGAGAATTCCTCCAAGCCCTAGCATGCAACTTCAATATCTCTCTAGCTTTATCCTTAACTTTACTTCCAGAATCCACTTGAAGAACCAAACACAATTTCGCCACAACACCAAGCTTCAACATTTCTTGAACAACATTAGGAGTAGCAGAAAATCTTGCAATAGACAGCAAAATCCTCACAGCCCTATCATTTGTCACTATAGAAACCCTTAAAATCTTCTTAGAAACTATAGCAAGTCCAGCTCCATGTGTCAAAAGTTCAGCTCTTCCTTCAGCACATTGACACAAAGATTCCAACAACACAAACATCATCTCATTTGGTTTCCTTTCTTTACAATCTAATAAAAGTTCTATCAAAACTGGAACTGTTCCAGCTTCCACACTTTTGATTCTATTTCTTCCCCATGGACACACTTTAATCAATGTTTGTAACGTTGCTTTTGATACTTTCTCAGATATCTGATCCTTTAAAACTTGCACAAGTTCAACAAAAAACTCATTTTTAAGATGTGATAGTTGCACTGGTTGAGCTACTTCACACATAGATTTCAACAAGAAAACCGCATAAGCACGTGATTCAAAGAAACCCTTTTGCATAACCCTTGTTAAGGATTCAACAAACTCACCATTTTTGAATCCCATTAAAGTCTTTAACCCAGCTTCAGAAACATGAAGATTGTAAAGTATGTTCAAAGCTTCATCAACGGCACTTGTAGAATCTATGTTACAAGTATTGTTCATAACAATAGATGCTAAAAACTCAACAGCACCTGAAGCTTCTATGCAACGTTTATTTGATTCACTAGAAGAAGCAATGGATCTAAGTCTACGAAGACATTTGAGTTGCATTAAAGGTGAATCATGAGAATTAGCATCTTTGAGGAGTTTAATGATTTGGTTTTTGCTAATGGGTGGTTTAGGAGTTGGAATTCTTTCTATGCCTTGAGAAGCGTTTATGGTACACCAAGATTGAATAAGTCTACGAAGGGTGTGGTTTGGTGTTAGAGATATATCAATGGAATATTCTGATGAGAGGTTTTGTTTTGTAACTGGACATGTTTTGTTTTTCTTTGAAAATAACCATGTTTCGATGCTTTCTCTGTCGTAGGTTATTCCTGTGGAGACAGTTACTGGATCTTTCATGATTTCTAATGAAATGGGACAGACAAAATATGAAGGAACATCAACCTCGTCCATGTTTTTTTGAAGATGAAGAAAGTTTAATGATGTTTTTGTTTGTAAATTGAGAAAATAATCGAACCTTAATGGAAGAGATCAATAAGAGGTAACTAGGAATAGGATTGTTGTTGTGTTGGAGATTTTGGAATGAGATTTGATTTGTTAGTGAAGAGTAGAGAAAGGGGTGGTCTTGTTATTTATACAAAAAAGCGTGTGCTAAAAGTGGGAATGAATAATATATAAGATGGTCAAAAACACGGAAAAAAGATACGAGCCTCCATTGGAGAGAGAAAAAAAAAGTGTGCGCTATTTATGACTTTTCCAAAGGATGGAATTGGAATGGAATAGAATATTGCTGAATCAACTGGTAGTTAGTAGTAGCAATAACTTTACCGGGTCGTCAACGCCAACGAGACAAAATTATAAAGAGGAAAGGACTCAAACAAATTAGCTAGCAGTATTAATATTAATAACGCACGTGAGGGATTTTCTCCTGTTTGACACCTTCTAGGTATCATATACGATTGGGTTTTATTAGTGATGCAAAATCCAGTTCATTTATGCGGCGAGATACATACATGGTTTGATGTTCATATAGCATATCATATTATTCTTTTAGTCATTTGAGACTTGAGAAACAAATGTATCTTCTCAGGAGGTGTACTGGACTAAAGATACTATGTTTTAATCAAGTTTTGTCTCTATATTTTGGAGATGGTCTGACGCCTGGAGCAATTCTCCTACCAACTTATTCTGAGTGATCATGTAGATCCTATTGATTGTATATGTCTAGGATAGGAGGTGGATTATTGTTTGTATTTGGGATGAGTACCTCTTGGAGCTCAATTTATATATAAAAGTCATTTCTTCATTTTTGTATTGTACCTAAAAGTATTTTTCAAGAAAAATAGTTTTAGAAAAATTTGCATGATATATAGGATTATTTGAGATATTTCGGTGTGAACCGAGTATCCTAAGTCTACGCACAACTGCAGAAATTAATCCCTCGAGTTGGGTAGGACCACAATTGACGGCAAATTAAAGCTCTCTCCCGTGAGATTTAATGCTTGAGATTTTGATTCAAGAGAATTCATAAATATAAGTGTTAAATTTTTTATTAATATTTTAAGGACATTTAGTGTGTGTGTGTGTGTATATATATATATATATATATATATATATATATATATATCCTAATTCTAAATATTCTACTCTGGTGTATTTTTGGTTTTATTATAAAAGTTCTTTAATTTTAGTATATTTTCTAATCAATTTTAACAAACAATCAAATGTTTTTATCTTTAAAAAATATCATTCATATAAATTCAAATTTGTACTTGCGTAAAAGTGGAGAGACGGTCTCCTTAGCAAGTTAGAATTTTGGTGTGTAAGAGTGAAGTGACAGCTTTCTTCTACGTTTGAGAGTCAGCTAAGTAGGGTTTAACCTCCAACGGATATAAGCCCCTTTTCCAAAGTGATAGACTTGCTGCCTAGGGTTAGGTCTTTTGTCTAATTGAGTAGGGCGAGCTCACTAATCGTGGGCAAGTCGAGTTAGTGTTGGTCTGCTTTGGTCTTTGTTGGGTTTGGCATATTGGGCTACTAGACTCTTGCTACTAGCCACTGGTTAGGGCGACTTACTCATGGCCTACATACTAGTGGGCGATTTGTTCACTGTCTGTAAGCATATTGTATTTGTAAGAGTTTGGGTACCTATAGTACTTCACTTAAAACAATATTTTGCTTATAAAAAAATGATCGAATTGCTATGTCTATTACACAACCCGTCAAGCATAAGGCATTGTAAATGGCGTAGTGGTTTGTTTCACGTGGGCATCTTGTTTTGGCGTTCTAATCCTCCGAGTGAGTTACTTACTCATGCCCATCCCCTCAAGCATATATATATATATATATATATATATATATGTATGTATGTCTTGTAAGGTCGAAGTGGTTTGTAAATGTCTTTTTTGCGAGCTCTATTGTGGTGCACCAAGGGCGAATTGTGCACAATGCACACCAGCACAAACTGTAACAGTTTTAAATAATTAACCAAAATAAATAACATTTAAATGTTTCTTTTTCTTTTTAGATAAAATAAATTAAATGTTTCAAACTCAATATGTTTGAGATTCATTAATAACATGTGTGTCCGAATCTTTGAAAAAGAGATATAGTTACCCTTTTTATAAATAATAACAATAAAATACTTTAAAATATTTAGTTAGACTCAGTTTAACTAATATCGTTGGTCTAGTGACATAATTTATCCTGAAACATAGAGAGTCGACCTGGTGTCCCTAGGTTCAATTCTCGAGTAGACAGACTCAGTGTTGACCAATATAAAATTTGTTCAAAATACAAGTAGAGAGTAATCTTTCATTGAAAGCATTGAGACACTTTGTAAGTAGCTAACAATGGTCTAGAAAAAAAATACTACACTCAGTTTCATCTATATAAATATAATCTATAAATAAATAAATATAATAATGCTTGTATATATTTATTCTGATAAGCTAATAATGCTTGTAGTATTTGTTTGTATTTAACTGATGGCCGACAAATAAATTAAAATGTATATTGACTTTTTTCACCATGTTGCATCTGCATTTAAAGCATATTCCAAAACATGGCAAGTGGAAGAGGTTCAATTTTATTGATGCGCAACGCAAGCGTAAAAGCCAGCCACCTAAAGACTTATTGGCGGATAAACAGAGTGGCCATCGTGTGTTGTGCTGTGTGTGTCGTGTACTACTACTATTGGAGAAAAAACATGAGGTTGAAAAATACACACTTTTTTTAAACTGAGTCTAACTAAATTATGGATAAATTATGGAGTCAATCACAACTAATACTAGGACAGTTAGATACACGGGGATGTGATTAACAAGCCTACAGATGTAGTTTCGAAAAAACATCAACATTTTATAAGGGGGGTATAAAAATACGCAACACATATATATAAGACGAAGAATAACAATAATAGCGCTTGGTGGGATGAGGAAACAATGTCGGTCCAAAAATATAGAGTGGGGTATATTGTAAGAATGGGGTACAAAATGAGAGTACATTTTGATAATTAAAAAAAGTGTTGGACAAAAAAATTATCAGGGATGTATGTCGATTGGCCCAAAAATATAGAGTGGAGGGTATATTGGTAAATAGTGAGTACAAAATGAGGGTATATTGGTAAATGGTGGGGTACAAAATATAGAGTGGGGGTATGTCGGTCCAAAAATATAGAGTGGGGTATATTGGTAAACAAAGTGGGAGTACAAATGAGGGGTATATTGGTAAATGGTGAGAATAAAATTTTCCCACCAAAAGTGGATAAAAAAAGTGTTGGATCAAAAAAAAAAAATTGTCAAGTGTCGGCCCAAAAATATAGAGTGAGGGTATATTGAGTAAGCAATGATGAGTACAAAATGAGGGGGTATATTGGTAAATGGTGGGAATAAAATTTTCCCACCAAAAGTGGATAAAAAAAAAGAGTGGGGTATGTCGATTCCAAAAATATAGAGAGGGATATATTGGTAAAGCAGTGGGAGTACAAAATTAGGGGTATATTGGTAAATGGTGGGAATAAAATTTTCCCACCAAAAGTGAGAAGTCAACGATTGTGTATTAATAGTTCTCTTGATAGAGTGGGGTATATTGGTAAGAATGGAGTGAAAGACAAAATGAGGTGACATTTTGATAATAATAAAAAAAGTGTTGGAGAAAAAAAAAAAGTTGTCAGGAGTATATTGGTACAAAAAATATATAATGGGGTATATTAGTAAGCAATGATGAGACAAAATGAGGGTATATTGGTA
Organism: Oxytropis ochrocephala; assembly: GCA_020916435.1. NCBI lineage: Eukaryota > Viridiplantae > Streptophyta > Magnoliopsida > Fabales > Fabaceae > Oxytropis > Oxytropis ochrocephala. Next base: position 111,967,883 of record CM037091.1, on the reverse strand, counting down.
AGCGGTGGGGCAAAATATAGAGTGAGGATATGTTGGTCCAAAATATAGAGTGCAGTATATTTGGTAGAAATGATTGCAGACAAAATGAGGGTATATATAGGTAAATGGTGGGAAAAAAATTCCCACCAAAATGGCAAATTAAAGGCGACTTTGTATTATAGATGAGGGATGTTCCAGTGACATAATTTATCCTGAGTCAATCACAACCACTCATATTTTAAAAACACACACTTTTTGGTCAAAAAAAAAATACTTTCTCTCCTTTTACATAATAATGAGTGGTTGTGATTGAATACGGGAGAAAATAACATGAGTGAATTATTTCCCTATGATTAGAGAGATACATATTCCTTTCTCGAAATTGTCAATTAAAGACTAATCTTCATTAATGTTTAGAATTAAATCTTGCATTGTCCAACACTAAATTTTTCTAGTGCGGGAATCGAACTCGGAAGTACCAAGTCGACCTCCATATCCCACAGTAAATCACTGCTAGTACTTTGCACACTCCAGATTTTTTTTTTTTTTTTAAAAAAAAGACATCGACATAACTTCTTCAAGATGCTCCACCATAGAGAGTATATTTCACTTGAAGTTAAACCACTACAAGAATTTTATCCATGCCAAAAGTCATCGACATAACTTCTTCAAGATACTCAGTTCCTATCAACTCCAACAATCTCCACCTTGGTTTTAATTGATACCTGAGATATCTTCATAGTCTACACCAACAATCATAGTTCAAAAGAACTATCATATTCCACCATAAGGAGTATTAAACTTTACTTGAAGCTAAACAACTTCAAGAATTTCTCCATCTCGAAAGTCATCGACATAACTTCTTCAAGATGCTCAAATCCTATCAACTCCAACAAACTCCACATTGATTGTAATTGATACCCGAGACATCTTCAGCTTAATTTCATTGTTCACACCGACAATCATAGTTCAAAAGAACTATCATACTCCACCATGATGAGTATACTTCACTTGAAGCTAAACCACTTCAAGAATTTCTCCCTCTCGAAATCCATAAACATAACACCTTATGCAACTTCGATTGTATCAACTCATCACTGACTTCTATTTTCCACAAGCCAAAATTGATTCTTCCATAAAATTTTGTCCATATCAAACTTCACAACACTTGAAAAATTTGACATTTCAGCTGTAAACATACCGTAAACCATGCACCGAGTAGGTTCCCAAGAAAGAGAGGTGAGTCACAATGGACACACTTAAATACCATGTCTTTCCTAGCCAGAACTTTCCCCAAACAACACTTTCACAATATCAGACAAAGCTGCAACCACAAAGTATATTACTAAGAAACTAATACCCCACCGAACCAAAAGCACTGATACCAGTTGTTGGGAAAAATCAACATAGAGAAATAAAACGAGCACAATCGGAATACAATAAATTAAGTTCGAAAACTCTAAAACCAGATAAAAACCACAAACCGTTGTCTAATGACAACCAAAGAATAACATTATATGAAAAATTTCACAACACATAGACCTCTCTCAAATACCCATGGCCCCAGTACACCCACACCCTCCAAAGAAAATATTTAACTATATCTAACAACACTCTAAACAAGAGTATAAGATAAAAAACAACGTTAGATACAACTTAAGGTATTCCCGACTGATGTATTTTGTAAAGGAGAACTTGAGCCCATTATGTAGTCTTAGTCTCCCCCACCTTGATTTTTATTGATCCACGAGACATCTTCATTGTCTACACCGACAATCATAGTTTAAAAGAACCATCATTCTCCACCATAGAGAGTATACTTCACTTGAAGCCAAATCATTCCAATATTTTTGTCCATGGCGAAAGTCATCGACATAACTTCTTCAATATGCTAATTTCTTATCAACTCCAACAATCTCCACCTTTATTCTAATTGATATCCAAGACGTCTTCAATGTCTACATCGATAATCATAGTTCAAAAGAACTATCATACTCCACCATAAGGAGTATACTTCACTTTTTTTTCGGCTAATAGAAGGAAAGAAGCCCCATTAAAACATTCTAATGTTGAAACATCAAGAAGAAAAAAGAGTATTTTCCCCTGATTTTATTTTAAAAAAAGATAAGAAAGAAAGAAGACAAAAGAGAGGTCAAGAGGGGACTAGACCCTTGGTAAGAATAGATAATAAAATCTAGGCAGTAATAAGGAACCCTAACTTGAATACCCCATTAAACAATTTATTCTAAAGACAAATTAAAAGGTCATTTAAGGTACTAAATTACTAAATCACTTCAAAAGGAGATAGAGATCGAAATTGCCTTTGAACGAGTATTATATCCAACAACCATAAAGACAGAGACCGAATTTTCCTTTTAATGAGTATTATATACCAGTTTCACACACTTCTAATAGTATTTTCTCTTTATGTGACTTATTTTTGACGTAATAATGAAAGTAAATTAAGTCACATAAAGAGTATTTTCTCTCTCCATGATATCCCTCTCTCTCTCTCTCATATCTCATCTTTCTTATTCCTTTCTCTCCCTCTATATCCCATTTCTCTTGTGTGTGTGTGTGTATATATATATATATATATATATATATATATATATATATATATATATATTCTCATATCATTATCTCTCTCTCTCTGCCTCAGATCTCCACGTCTCTCGCTCCTCTACCCTTTCTCTCCCCCTCTCTGATCTCTCTCTCTTATCCCATTCTTATCTCTTATTTTCTCTCCTTCCCTCCACCTCTCATCCATCTTCTACCTATTTTCTCATAAGAGGACCTCTATTTCCCTTCGCTCTCTCTCTCTCTCTTTCCCTCTCTCTCTCTCTCTTATCCCCTCTCTTTCTCTTTCTCTTTCATTTCATCTCTCTCATATTATTTTTACTATATATTATAATATATCTCATATAAAATCATTATAAACCGCATAAAGAGAAATATAGTCAATTTTACATTTTTTTGTTTGTGTTGTCTAATGTTCACCACAGAGTTGTCCAATACTATACTGTCCAGTCTAGTACTTACCTATTCACGAATCAACCAACCCCTAAAAGTGGGTTTGAATTGTCTAACTTTGGTGTTACTACCTTTCTCTAACTTTCTCTCTAGCTCTCTCATCATTTGCTTTCTCTCTCATATTTCTCTCTCCATTTTAAATTATAACATTGTCCTTGTAAAGGCAAACAGAAAATAACGAACTAACTGTATTATTCAATTCAGCAGAGTGTATATACAAAGACTGTAATATGCTTGGGCCAAATGGCTCCACACACTGGAATGGGCTAGACCACAATAAGCCCAATGCTACTTACACCCAAGCCTATTACTAATACAAGCTACAGACTATTTACAATCCTTCCCTTAAACTGAAATGACATTAATACACAACATATCAGTTTACACTCTAAACTCTGATGTACAAGAACAGATAAAAAAAACAGACAGTTTCAAATCACAAACTCTCAGCAACCCTGAATTTCAACATATCTATTTGACCAAAACTAAACCAGAAATAAGAAATCAAGCAACAAGACTTTGGATCATATCACCAGACAGCAACACTAACTGAGACAAAATCATTCCTCAGCATTCTTCAATCTGCAGAGACCAAACTCCTCTCTGAGTTTGACGAAGCTTTCATTCTTCAAAGCTTTGGTCAAAGAATCAAAGAACTTGGTTCGAGTACTTACAAGATTTGAGTTCAATGACACCCTCTTTGCAGAGATTTCTCAAGAAATGGTACCTTACATCTATGTGTTTTGTCCTGCCATACATCACCGGATTCTTTGAAATTTTGATTGCAGAAACATTGTCACACAGCACCATCAGTGGACCATCTTGCTTCCATCCCATCTCCTCTAGGATTCTCTTGAGCCACACACCTTGACATACACAATATGTTGCAGCCACAAACTCTGCTTCGGTGGAGGAAAGAGTCACTATAGGCTGCTTCTTTGATGCCCAAGACACAGCACCAGCACTTAGAATAAATGCAAAACCCGTAGTACTCTTTCTATCATCAATGTCCCCAGCATAATCACTATCACAATATCCCACAAGTCTAGTTTTCTGCTTGCTTTTGTAGAGAATTCCCATCTCACTGGTTCCCTTTAAGTACCTTAGGACACGTTTGTTCGCAAACTGGATGATCTTGGTGGTTTATCCATGAAACGACTAAGAAGACCGACAAAGATAAGTGAGATCCGGTCTGGTAGCATTTAAATACATCAAGCTACCAACCAGCTGCTTGAAACTAGTTGTATCAACCTCCTTACCCTTGCTATTCCTTGAAAGCTTGTTTCCAGTGACAACTGGGTTGCCTACAGCCTTGCTTTCACTCATATTGAATCTGTTCAGAACCTCTGTGGCATACCTCTGCTGCACTATGAAAATTCCTCTTGCATCTTGAGTGATTTCAACTCCTAGAAAGTGTTTCATTCTTCCTAAGTCAGTCATATCAAATTGTTTCTTCATAGATTCCCTGAAATCATGAATCATTTCAGCATTATTTCCAGTATACAATACATCATCCACATATAGACTAATAATGATAAGATCTCTATCATTTCTAGTTTTTGTGAATAATGTATGATCATGTGGACACTTTCTAAAACCTTCCTTAGCAAAGTAGGACTCTATCTTGCTATACCAAGCTCTAGGAGCTTGCTTCAAGCCATACAAGGCCTTCTTGAGGTGATACACCATAGTTTCCTTTCCTTTCTTCTCATACCCTTCTGGTTGATTAACATATACATTTTCTTCAAGCTCTCCATGTAAGAAAGCACTCTTGACATCAAGTTGGTACACATTCCATCCTCGTGTGCGGTATGGCAAGGATACATCTAATGGTATCCCACCTAGCTACTGGAGCAAAAACCTCTGCATAATCTATTCCATGTTGTTGACTATAGCCCTTTGCAACCAATCGGGCTTTATACTTTTCTACCTTCCCTACTTCATTAAACTTGGTCTTGAAAATCCATTTTACCCCTATTGACTTGGCATTCTTAGGTAGATCAGTTAAGATCCAAGTATTATTCTTCTCAATAGATTGGATCTCACTATCCATTGCCTTTCTCCACTTTTCATATTTAATGACTTCCTTTGAATGAGATTGGATCAGCACTATGTTCTAATACAGCAAGACTATGAACATTTTCTCTGTCTAGGGTATCTTCCTCACACTCCAGTTCTGCAGTGAGAACATATTCACCAAGGTAAGCAGGTGTTTTGGTAGGTCTACCTGTTCTAGTTACTGAAACAGTGCCTGCAGGTCCATCACTCTCACTGCCTGCAGGTTCATTACCTTCACTGGTTTCTGAGTTTGTGCTTCCTAGCTCATTCTCTTGCTCACTAGGGCCAGTTTCATTTTCTTCACTGTTTTCTCTCCCATCAACTTGACTCTGCTCATTCTGCTCATTATTACCACTAACCTCCTCATCAAGTTGACACTTTCTTTCATTTTCTGACTCTGTTTTCCATTGCCAGACCTCTTTTTCATCAAATATGGCATCTTTGCTTATCACTATTTTCTTAGTAACTGGATTATAGAATCTATAGGCTTTAGACTCATCACTTACTCCTAGAAAGATACACTTGACACTCTTATCATCAAGCTTCTTCCTATATGCATCAGGGATATGAACATGAGCAATGCAGCCAAATACTCTAAGGTGTCCTATACCTGGTTTGTTTCCACTCCAAGCTTCTTCTGGGGTAGAGTCTTTTAGGGAATTGGTAGGACTTCTATTTAAGATGTAAAATGACCATTTCACAGCTTCAGGCCAAAACTCTTTAGGCAACTTAGCCTCTTTAATTAGGCTTCTAACCATATTCATAGTAGTTCTATTCTTTCTCTCCGCTACTCCATTTTGTTGGGAGTATAAGCGGTGGAGTGCGCTTCTAATGCCTTGCTCAAGACAAAAGTGATTAAAGGCATCGAATTAAACTCACCTCCCTATCGGTCCTAAGACAACTAATTTCACATTGAGATTCCTTTTCTACCATGGCTTTAAATCTCCTAAAAACCCTCTAGTGCGTGATTTTTGAGAAAGCAAGTAGACCCACCCTTTCCTAGTGTAATCATCTATAAAAGTGATGAAATACCTTTTGTTGCTGTTTGATGCAGGAGTAATTGGACCACAGATATCTGAGTGAATCATTTCCAGCTTCCTAGATGCTCTCCATTTGCTTTTCTTTGAAATAGCTTCTCTATGTTGGCTTCCTATCAAACATTCATCACATTTCTTTGTTGGTTCTTTCAATACAGGGAGGCCTTTCACCATTTCTTTCTGTTGTAGTTGCTGCAATCTCCCATAGCTCAGATGCCCGAAGCGTTTGTGCCACAGCTCTGATTGATCTTCACTAACTGCCTGAAGACAAGTGGAGGGAATTGGAGTTGCCATCACTGTAAACACTTTATTTGCAGCCATTTTAGAACTTATAATCAAACCCTGTTGCTTATGATAAATCTTGCAGTAGTCATCTTCAAAAACAACCTTCAAACCCTTGTGTTGTAATTGACCAATGCTGATCAAATTGTTCTTCAGATCAGGTATGTAATAGACATCACTTACCACTTGAACCTTGCCTTGAATCTTGATTCTTACACTACCTTTCCCCATCACCGTGAGTCTCATGTCATTCCCAAGTTTAATGATCTCTCCGAATGTTTCATCAAGTTCAGAAAACCACTCCTTTACTCCGCACATATGGTTGCTGCACCCAGAATCCAAGAACCACCTTTCACTCTTTAATTCACGCTTTACTTCTTCATAAGCCATAAGAAGTATTTCGTCATCCTCATCGAAACCGGCATAATTTGCTTCCTTCACGTCTTTGGAGCCAAGATTTGGGCAATCACTTTGATAATGCCCCATCTTGCGACACTTGTAACATTCAATATGGTCCTTCGAGCCTCGTCGCCCTTCTCACCTCTGGCACCTCGACTCGTCGCCCTCTACCTCCATTTCTTGCTGATTCAGAGACCTTCAGCGCATGTTCTTCATCTTTTGGCCCCTTCATCCGTTGTTCTTCAACAATCAAGCTACTTTGAAGAGCATCGATTGACATGGTTTCAACATTGTTGCCTTGCTCTATCGAACACGCCACGTAGTTCCACTGTTGCGTCAAAGATCTCAAAATCTTGTCGACGATATCTGATTCTGTCAGTTTTGCCCCATGAGACTTCATCTTGTTCGCAATGACGAGAGTTCTTGACACATAATCATTCACGCTCTCCCCTTCCTTCATCTCAAGAACTTCAAATTCCTTCTTCAAAGCTTGCAATTGGGCCCTCTTTACCTTCGTTGAACCCTGATACTTCAGTTTCAATGAGTCCCAGATATCCTTTGAGGTATCGATCTTCATGATAGTCTCAAGAATGCTTCGATCTAAGGCTTGGAACAGGTAGTTCTTTGCCTTGAGATCTTTCAACTTCCCATCGGTGACCGCTTTCTGATGGTCTGGTGTTGGATTCACCGGCAGCACCGGAACCCCTTTCTCAACGATCTCCCAATAATCTTTCGAGCGCAGCAAGTTTTCCATCAACATCGCCCAAAATTCGTAATGACCTTCGAATTTGGGGATAGCCGGTTGTGAAAAACCTCCGTTGGTGTCACGTTCCGCCAAAGTAGGACTCTATCTTGCTATACCAAGCTCTAGGAGCTTGCTTCAAGCCATACAAGGCCTTCTTGAGGTGATACACCATAGTTTCCTTTCCTTTCTTCTCATACCCTTCTGGTTGATTAACATATACATTTTCAACAATCTCTCCCTCAAGTGTGAGTCACCCACATCGCTAGCCGCTCCCCCACAGAGCCGAACCTTGGCTCTGATACCAGTTGTAAAGGCAAACAGAAAATAACGAACTAACTGTATTATTCAATTCAGCAGAGTGTATATACAAAGACTGTAATATGCTTGGGCCAAATGGCTCCACACACTGGAATGGGCCAGACCACAATAAGCCCAATGCTACTTACACCCAAGCCTATTACTAATACAAGCTACAGACTATTTACAGTCCTTATATCATCTCATATTTTGCCTAAAATTGGAGAAATGTAGGAATCACCAAGTTAGACATCCAAACCCCTAAAAGTTGCCCATTTTATTATCCAAATACTCCAACAGAACATAGTTTTATTTTTTGTAAAAAAAAAAATTAAAATCATAATTTGGATAATTATGTACGTTGACTTTCACCACGTGACACATTTCGTAGTCGACAATAATAACCCAGCTGCGTCAACAATAACATAATCATCGCCGACATTTTTTTTTATGTTCATTGCTTTTTTTATATTTTTTCTTCTTCTTTCTTTGATAAAAAAATCTCCTTTTTCTTTCACACTCGTTTTGTTCATGCTAATTTCTTTTTGGTTTATTTTTGTTCGTGTTAATTGCACAAACGTAAACATAACCCCGACATCCTTAGGTATAACAAATATTATGACACTCCAATGGTATGTTTGATTTGTTAAAAAGTAAGAGATTGAATTGGACAACTGCAGTTGTACTTTGTTTAATTTAAAAAATTATTTATGGGTATTGAACAACAGTGAGGACAAGGGACTGGATAAAACCCTAAATTCTTGTTCCTCACAGAACGACAGTACAACTTTCCAGTTTATTGTCCACTCAAAAAAGTTACAAAAGTACTATTTTATTTTATGTTTAATAATTTTTTCTCTCCTATCTCTCTTCTCTATCTTCCCTATCCTTCACTCTCTCTCTTCTTTCCTTCTCTATCTCTTCCCTATCCTATCTATCTTCCTCTCCATCTCTTATATCTCATTCTCCTCTCTCCTCTCTCTACATCTCATCTCTCTTCTATATATTTTCTCATATCATGACTTCTCCCTTCTCTCACCCTCTCTCTCTCTCTCTCTCTCTCTCTCTCTCGTGTGTTAAGTGTCAGGACTGACTTGAAATTCATTAAATGATGTGGCAAATAGGGGACCAAATTGAAACTAAAAGAAAACATAGCATCTAAAAATTTCATATAAAAATAAAGTAATTTATCCATCTCAAAAAATAACATAAGTAATATGAAGGATCATATAGAGAAGGAGGGAGTGAAGAGTCACACATTTGGAGCGGGAGAGTGAGGTAGCTGGCTATTGAGAACTTGCATGTTCATATCTAAAGTGGATCTATTGCTCGGTGATAAACTGTTGTGGTTGTTTCATTGATGGTGAAAGAAGAGAGACAATAATGATGAGGACTAACATAGGGAGAAGTAGGCGAGAGAAGAATAAAGAAAGGAAAAATGATCGCGATGGAGATGAAAATTGTGCAGATGCCCGTTGAATAGTTGGATATGATGCATGACACTTTGTAGTTGTTGTTGTTATTATTGTCGTGCACGCAAGGATCAGTCACACTGTTGTTACACTTTGTGGTTGGGTTGCGAAAGGGGAAGATGACATAGCTTCAGAGGAAGAGCCTTTAGAGATGAGAGGGTTTTAGAAAAAGGGAGGTGAAGCAAGTTAGTTTTAATGAGAGAGAGTGAGGTACATATAGAAATGGAATTAAACAACTCTTAATTTAGTTCAAAAATTATAGAACCGTGACTCTATTTTTTACAATTAATAACTCTTAATTTAGTTCAACAATTAATAACTCTATTTTTTTCTTGAAAAAAAAGTTTGTTTTTGCTTTTAACCAATGTTATCAAACCCGAGCCGACCCGGTCGAACCGTGACCCGCGACTGAGTTCGGTTCACACGTTGGATCAGACATGCAGTACGCAGTGTTGAACCCAGTACCTAGTGCCTAGGATGCAAGTTGTAACTTGTAACTAATTGAGCTGCTAGATGTGTTGGTGTATTGACAATATATATTATACTTAAGTTATTCGTTCTTTCTCTTTTTTTTAAAAAAAAAAAACCCTTTTAATCTAGATGTATATTTTTAGATGTGTATATAATATATAACCATCAACTGTGCAAGGTGATTACTAACATTTACCACATTTTTTTTGGTATAACATGCAATACCATTTAAGCTCTCGGATTTTTTATATTAAAGGATTTCTTTCATTTACTCTTTTTTTTAAGGACGTTTGTTTTGGTTGTTTCATATTTAGATAAAATAATTGATTAAGAGAATTGTATTGAGTTCAATTACTATTCTAGACAATTTAATTAAATATATATATATATATATATATATATATATATATATATATATATATATATATATATATATATATATATATATATATATATATATATATATATATATATATATATATATATATATATATATATATACTAGTATGTATCACATCTGTGCAAAGACGGGTATACATCTCATTGTAATTTTAAATTTTTAGTTTTTTTAGGAGAAAAATAGACAATTTGATATTTTAATGTGTTATCTCGTAAAAAATTGTTTGTACATAACGATAAATAAACCTATTATGAATTATATTATAATATATAGATATGCATATATATATATATATATATATATATATATATATATATATATATATATATATATATATATATATATATATATATATATATATATATATATATATATATATATATATATATATATATATATATATATAATTAATTAATGTAAGGAAAGTGGTATAGGGTTAGGTTCATCGGAAGGGATTGTGAAACTAAGATAAGAAAAGAAGTAAAAAAATCTGACTTTTAGATTTATCTTTAGCGTCAACTTTGATTGCATGAAAGTTGTTTTGTCAAATAGACTATGTTCTTGGAGAATTAATTTGAATTATAATGGAGTATGTTTTTATATACTAATTGAATTATTGTAAAATGGAGTATGTTATTGGAGAATTAATTTTTGTGAGACATGTGTTTTCTTATTGGAAATCATTTGGACATATATTTTAAGAATTTTTTCTGTCAAGTTAATCTTTGTAAAATCATATTAGCAATTTGATTAAAGTAAAAGTTTTAATAAATTCCAATTTATAAATTCAAAAATCAATGAAGTCTTTTACTAATAAAAAATATTGGGATTTTAAAATTTGTTAAAGAATTGGGTAGTGATCGACTGACCTCTTCAGAATCAAGCACCAAATGTTTGTTGACTTGTAATTGACCATTCACTCTATTATTTAGTATAGCTTGAGCCTACTCTTATTCTAAAAACTATCTGCAAGCAAAGATTGTATTAGGCTGCAAAAATACGGTCAATTTTTTTGAATGAAGTTATGTTGTACAGGAACTCAACTTATCATCACAGAACCAGTTATATAAAAAGTGAAGCCAAGGCAACAAAAAATGATGTTGGTCGAGCAAATGTGAAATTTTTTCCTCTATTTTCCCCTTTTGCTAACAGATACAAATATAGTCCCTTAGTTAAAAAATATCTACTTTATGATTTTATCTATAAATATAGTCCCTTATTGCACGGCTTTCATACTTTAAAAATGCCAAAAAAAATTATTTTTAATCTTATTTTTGATTTTATAGTCTAAGATAGACACTTAAACATAAGTTTTAAAAATATATTATGATTTAACTTATTAAAAGTAACAAATAATTTAAAAGGATCAGTGTTTCCTTGATGGTATTTTTAAAATTAAACGTTTTTTTACGGTCGCAACCTGCTAAGTTGAATAATATTTAACATTACATTAAGTATAATATATTTAGTAAGAATTACTGAGATAGCATAAAAAATTTCGGTTGGTTAAACACACTTCTTCAAGTAGCAAGGTGGGAGGTTCGAACCTCACTGCTATCATTTTCTGATTGGTCCTATATGGACGCTCACGCGGACAACTCATGATTTAGTATAATTATTGGAGAATTAATTTGTTGTGAGAACATGTGTTTTCTTATTGGAAATCATTTGGACAATATATTTTAAGAATTTTTTTCTCGCCAAGTTAATCTTTGTAAAATCATATTAGCAATTTGATTAAAGTAAAAGTTTTAATAAATTCCAATTTATAAATTTAAAAATCAATGAAGTCTTTTACTAATAAAAAATATTGGGATTTTAAAATTTGTTAAAGAATTGGGTAGTGGTCGATTGACCTCTTCAGAATCAAGCACCAAATGTTTGGTGACTTATAATTGACCCTTCACTCTATTATTTAGTATAGCTTGAGCCTACTCTTATTCTAAAAACTACTGCAAAGAAAGATTGTATTATTTGAAAAAAATACGGTCAATTTTTTGAATGAAGTTATCTTTGCACAGGAACTCAACTTATCATCACAGAATCGTTATATAAAAGGTGAAGCCAAGGCAACAAAAATGATGTTGGTCCAAAGCAAATGTGAAATTTTTTCCTCTATTTTCCCCTTTGCTAATGATACAAATATAGTCCCTTAGTTAAAAAATATCTACTTTATGATTTTATCTATAAATATAGTCCCTTATTGCACGGGTTTCATACTTTAAAAATGCCAAAAAAAATTATTTTTAATCTTATTTTTGATTTTATAGTCTAAGATAGACACTTAAACATAAGTTTTAAAAATATATTCTGATTTAACTTATTAAAAGTAACAAATATTTTAAAAGGATCAGTGTTTCCTTGATGGTATTGTTAAAATTAAACGTTTTTTTTTACGGTCGCAACATGCTAAGTTGAATAATATTCATTAAGTATAATATATTTAGTAAGAATTGCAGCATAGCATAGCAGCTCAGTTGGTTAAACGCACTTCTTCAAGCAGCAAGGTGGGGGGTTCGAACCTCACTGCTATCATTCTTGGTAAGTTTGCGCGAATTTATATGTGTAACTACCATATGTGTAATTACCATATTGTCCACCTGATGAGATGAGGTGGATGCCATGTAGTAATAATTTAGAAATGCGTGTGGCATTTTCTGATTGGTGACGCCCACGTGGACAACTCATGATTTAGTATAGTTATGATAGATATAGATAGATAGATACCGCGTAAGGATAAATGTATTGGAGTTTTATAACAACATATCTTATTAAAAGAATAAAACAACGACCTCGAGATAAGATGTTGTTATAAACAAAGATGATTTCAATTCACGATATGATGTGGTGTATTCATCATAAGATCTTCCCATTTCAACTATTGGATAAGTAGTTATTCATTGGAGTGACATGAGTCACGGTAGAAAACAAAGCCCTGTAACATTGGAATAAGATATACAATGACAACCAGTGTGACATGAGAAAGGATAACCTCGATTTTTTTGACAAAGCTAAAAAAATCTATTCACCTTTTTATCCATTTTGTAATGAAATTGATCAATTATTTTCTTGTCGATGCACATGCTAGTCACATTGTATGTACTCAAAGGAATGATAGACTGGCCGATCCGGACAACCTTAAAAAGATAAGTTTGATTTATATATCATGTAAGCTAAAATGGATGATTTTCCTGCAATTTAAGCATTACACATGTAAGATGTATTGCATTAAAAAAATCAACTAAAAATACAGACTTGTATAATATGAAAGGACATATATAAAATATAAACATATAATACATTAATAGGTGTTGGATCACGTATGTCAATTATTAAATTAAAAAATTGAACTGCAGCAAAGTTGATCAAGATAAAAAAGGCTGCACCTTTGTGATCAAAAGCTCCTATTTGAAGGTCAGACATATAAAACAATCACAATGATCAATAAAGATAAACAACATAGGCTAATGTCAATGGAGATTTAGGAATGTAAAAATAAGTATTTAACCCGTCAGCAGAAATAACTTCAGCAATGTGAGCCAGCACTATAAATTTTTTGTTAAAAAGTGTGAAAACAAAATATTTGAGAGATATGATGATTCATTAACTACTAAATAAACATAAGGTTGGTGATGAAATTGCTGTGGACAAACGTAATGAAAAATGAAGATGTACATTTTGTTCTTGTTGATGAAGATCAAATAGTGTTAAGTTTCCCGTAAAAAATAAAAACTTGCGAATTCTTGTGTGTTTACATCCATTTTGATCTAGAAATTATTCAAAAAACAAAATAAAATCGAAATGAAATTATGTGTATGTGAAATATGACGATGGATGTAGAATGGATTTTCCCACAAGAGTATGACAATATATATATATAGTAAAACTCATGTTTAAAATGGTGGGAAACCAAAGTGTTTGAAATTTGAATTTGACAATTCAATTGAATTCAAAATAATTTGAAGTGTAAAGAATTTTGATTTTGAAATCTCATTTATTTAAAACCACATTGATTAACATATTTAATTTGGTCAAATCGGTTTTGAAACTTTTATGTAGTTATGGAACACAAATTAAATAGAGGAATATTCATTGGCATATAAGAATTCTAATTTCGGTTAAAGGGGTATTTAATTTTGAGTCTGAAAGTTGATCTTTTATTTACTGCCATGAAACATTATTTTATTTTATTATGTAGATCTTTTTTTAATTTCGGTAGAGGGAAAATTTTAACAAATTCGAAATCCCAAATTCAAACAGTAGAGCCAAACGTTCCAACGTGATTTTCAATATTATTATTATTATTTATTATTATTATTATTATTATTATTATTATAAATAACAAAAAATAATTAAATATCATAATAAATTACATTTAATGAGAAATGAAAATCAGAATCGCCAATTGAATGGTGGTTAATTGGATTGATTATATTGTCTCCTATTTAAAATTTAATATAACAGTTAGAATTTAATATATTTCTATTTCAATAATTATAATTTAGTAAAATTTTGAATATTGGTTAAAGCTAATGAAATTTGTTTAATTAACATAAACAAAAAATAAAAATGAAATTATAACTGATATTGAAATTGTAATTTAAATTGAAATTGATATTTAAATTAAAATGAAACTGCATTTTATATTGAAATTAAAATTTAATTCTAAAATTAAAATCAAAATTAAACTGCATTTTGTCTTATTTTGAATTTTGTTACGTTTGCTTTTTTAATATAATACTCAATATACAGCTTTAATATAATACTTTTACATTAAAAATAAACAATAAATATAATAAAAATGTAATAAACAATTAAATCAGCTTTAATATTGAGTAACTGCCAGAGTGGAAACCGAAATTCAAAAAAAATATATACCTTTTTTAGTGAATGAACAATATACATTTTGTGGAATTTTCTTTGTAGTATTCAGGATGAGTCTAACAAAGTAAGATCTAATGGTTGTCCACAATTGTCTAATTCCACTTTAATTCGGAACAATGAAAAATCACGACGTCGATACACGAATTTAATATTTTTCCTTGAAATGTGTTGGTGATTATGTGCTTTGAAAAGCCTAGACAAATGTATTATTATAGATTTAAATTTTATTCAACAAATTAGTTTATTTCACAATGGGTAATTTCGAAAATTTAAATATTATAAACCTACAATTATTATAGCAATTATGTAGTTATAATTATAATTAAAATGGGCTTAAGTATGGTCATACTTATTTCAAATTACGAATCGCTTCTAATATGGAGGTGTGAACCATTATTGTTATAATATTCATTATTGAGAAACGGTCGTAATTTAATATGCGAGATGGATAATTAAACCCTCTTGATTTTTTCATTCAATTCCCTTTCACACAACAATACAATTCCAGCCGCAATTTAAAGGAATTATGGCCGTCCAGATTGTCATGGATTGAAGCAATGCATTGGGTGCCGTTGATATTCGTTAATCTTTAAAGCTTTGATGCGAAATGCTAGGTGGAGTGCCACGTATTTTATGCGAAATGCGTGTGGCATTTTTCTATTGGTCCTATGTGGACGCTTACATGGACAACTCATGAATTAATATAGTTAAGATATATATATATATATATATATTCAATAACCATAACTCGTGCATCGCACAGGAGGTAAGTTCTAGTTTAGCTTGAAAGCTACTGTCATAGAGCAATGCAATCAAATATTACAAGACTTTACAAGTTGAGGTTTTGCTCAACCACACTCTAATCTCACCACACTCTTCTTTCTATGATAACTAGAATTCAATGTGAATTCTCACTCTATATATGTCATAATAGTACCTAACTAAGACTTTATATAGGAAGATTACAAACAATGAGTGGTTAAAATTCAAACTAACTAACTCATAACAACTAACTTTCTGTCACTTAGCTAACAAACTACTTTTAACTAACTAAACTAATTTTGTTAGAGCAATAGTTTACAACAAACAGGCTTAACCATTCATTATTCTCGCTAGAACCAAGGAAATCGATAGAGGTTGTGACAAAGTTCTTCAACGTGCATATATATATATATATATATATATATATATATATATATATATATATATATAGAGAGAGAGAGAGAGAGAGAGAGAGAGAGAGAGAGAGAGAGAGAGAGAGAGAGAGAGAGAGAGAGAGAGAGAGAGAGAGAGAGAGAGAGAGAGAGAGAGAGAGAGAGAGAGAGAGAGAGAGAGAGAGAGAGAGAGAGAGAGAGAGAGAGAGAGAGAGAGAGAGAGAGAGAGAGAGAGAGAGAGAGAGAGAGAGAGAGAGAGAGAGAGAGAGAGAGAGAGAGAGAGAGAGAGAGAGAGAGAGAGAGAGAGAGAGAGAGAGTAGTACATGTGCAAATTAGCTTCCCAATTGAATATATCTCAATTTAGGTGTGCAAATTTATAGATACACCCCTTTGGTGCCTTATAAGATTACTTGTTAATGTGAATGAGGCTTCCATGCCCCAGTTGGTTTCTGTTTTGTAATTATATTGATATTGGGCTTTTAGCTTGTTAGCATGGCAAGTTGGCAAGGAGTTTTATTTTTTATACCCCCACCAATTTTTTTTCTTCCCATTTTACCCTATTGATTTTTATTCTACAGATTTACCTAATTATTAAGAGATAAATTTGTATCCGTTGTTGCAAAATGCAAAACGGATTTATCTATTTAATAGATAAATTCATATAGTTCATTTTCTAAAAACGGATTTATCTATTTAATAGATAAATTCATATAGTTCATTTTCTAAAAACGGATTTATCTACTAAATAGATAAATCCTTTTAATTTTTTTTGTCCTTATAGAATTACCAATTCAACATATAAATCCGTTTATTTTCAAAGTAGTATCAATGATAACAACAAATTTATCAAAGTACATAACGGATTTATTATCAAAGTAGATAACAATGAATTTGTCACTACGGATTTATTATCAATGATAACAGATTTATTGTCAAAGTAGATAGCAATGAATTTGTCACTACGGGTTTATTATCAATGATAACAGATTTATTGTCAATGAATTTATCAATGATAACAGATTTATATGTTGAATTGGTAATTCCGTAGTAACAAAAAAAATTCAAACGGATTTATCTATTTAGTAGATAAATCCGTAGTTAGAAAATGAATTACGGATCTATCTACTAAATAAATAAATCTATTTTGCATTTTGCAACAATGGATTTATGCTTTTAATAGATAAATCCGTTTTGCATTTTTTTAAGAGGTAATATGGGGATAATTGAAATATGTGGGGGTATGGTGTCTAATAGTGGGGTACAAAAAATAAAACCCATTAGCAAGTACTATGCTATTAGTAGATGTATCAGTATGTTATATATCCATGGCAAGTTGGCAAATACAATAAAGTTTATAATAATATCAATAATATCTTTAAAACTTAGCTCAATTGGTAATTGTTGAAATTGTTAATCTGAATATCATCACTTAGGTTCAAATTCGAGACATCACGGTTGTATGTGTGAATTTCAGGTGACACTTGTCACTCTGTCAACTGACAAAAAATACTAATAATAATTAGACCATTGCTATTTGTTACGAGAGATTTTTGCAAAAAAAAGAATAATGCATAAAAATAGAGCATTTGACCAATCAACAACAGACTAACAATACATAGGAGAATGGATACTCGATAATTAAAATTTGTAAATGTTACATAGGGCCCCATAGCTTTTTTTTCTTGCAAAAATCTCCATTGGACATATATCATTTTCTTAATAATTAATAATTACTAAAAAGAGCAAATGGGGGATGAGATATCTAATATATCTGATCTAATCTATCTAATCTAATCTTATATCTATCTATTCTATCTGCTATATAATCAAACAATATGCTAGCACAATTACATTTTTAGACATTCTACTGGGCTGCCACATGTCCTTTTTTTAGACATTTTTTCTTTTTAAATTTTTTTCCCTTTTTTAAAATCATTTTTTGTCAAAGTATTGAAAAAAGGGAAAATGTGCGCTGATTTCCATTGATTTAAATATTGATTTTTGACAAAAATGATTTAAAAAAAGGGATTTTTCTTAATAAAATAAAAAATTCTGAGAGGGCACATCAGACTGCTTTTGCAGGTTTTTTCCCCTGCTATTTATAGTTTTTTTTACTTTTTCTACTTTTGCAACTTTTTCTGGAAAAAGCTGTGTTTTTTTGTCTTTTAGTGGTGAAATGTCTAATATCTCTAAAAAAAATGGACACGTGGCAACCCAATAAATTGTCTAAAAATATAATGTATTGAAAAGAGGGAAAACGCGCTCTGATTTCCATTGATTTAAATATTAAATTTTGACAAAAAGAGATTTTAAAAAAAGGGAACTTTTTTTAAAAATAAAAAGTTCTGAGAGGGCGCATCTGCGCGCGTCAAGCTGCATTTTGCAGCTTTTTTTTGTGTGCTTTTTATAGTTTTTTTCTACTTTTTTGCATCTTTTTATGCAAAAATCTGTTTTTTTGTCTTTTAGTGGAGAAATATCTAAAAAAAATGGACACGTGGCGGTCTAATAGAATGTCTAAAAATGTAATTGTGCTAGCATACTTTTTTGTGAGCCGCCTGAGCCCTGAGAGCGGCAAGAAGAGCGGCAACTGGAGCACCAACAGAATAGCCAGAGCGCCATTTTGACCGCTGATGGGGTTGCATATTTTTTTATATTAAAAATCAATAGTCTACTCTGTTTTTTTAAACTTATTTTTCGTAAAAAATCGATAACTACATTAAATTTAGTAAATTATTATTAAATTATGTAGAATTTATTATTTACTATAATCTACTCAAATTACTAAAACCAGTTAATTTAACCACTACAAATGTGTCAAAAACTATATCACTAGCAAAAATTCCAAAATAATTTTTCCTAAAGAAATCAATAATTAAATCTCATTTGTTTTTTTGTGAGCCGCACCAGAGCGGCAACGAGAACAACAACAACAACGACGACGGAGCGCCAATGGAAGTGGCAACAAGAGAGACAACGTGAGTGTCGTCTTTTTTTTTTTTTTTAAAAACTTTTTACAACACAACTAAGATAGTTTTTTTTTTCCTTTTATTATATTTTGCAATTTTTAACGTATTTATAGTTTGATAGCAAATTATAACTACATACAATATCACTGATGCGTATATACAGGTAAAATAGTCTTAGCATATGATATGGAAATGGAATAGAGGAGGGATGCAAGTGGCAAAGCGAGCTGAAACTGCCTGCCTACACAACACAATACAATACAATACAAGACAGGACAACATAGATTGCTTCGCATTCTTCATCCTCACTCACTCACTCACCAAAAATGTTATTTGGACATAACATTTTTGACAAAAATAGACAAAAACCAACTTATAACACTAATTAACTAAGTTTTTTAGACTATTTAGCCAACCTGCTTTTTCACAGTTTTCGATGCGTTGCTTAAAAACTTGGTTAATTGATCACTTGGCTAATCATAACTATATTAATTCACGAGTTGTACACCTAAGCGTCCACGTAGGACCAATCACAAAATGACACACACATCTCCTGAAAAATACGTGGCATGCCAACTGTCTGTTCACCAGCGACCGTTGATCTATTCGACGGTTCTCCTTCCATCACGCTTGCCATAGATCGAACGGTTACAATTTTAGACCACACATAGTACATTACTCACAATTAAGACAATTAAATGGCGATTTCATCCAAATAATTACAGATTTTTCATCAGTTAAGTGTGCAAATAAAGACTCACAATTAAGCCAATTAATTCACGGCTTTAAATTTCTTCTTTCAAATAATTACTGATTTATAATGATTTCATTCAAACCAATTTGACAAATAGTCAAATGCTTAAAACACACGCGCTACAATTGTGGATCTACTAAAACACCATTTTAATGATAATAAAATGGTTCTCCTTCCACCACTGACGGTTGCAATTTTAACAAATGACTCCAAGACAACATAAATCATTCTAATTAATGATAATAATAACACAATCAACAAATCCACCAAAATATTGGATCCCAATTTGACGGTTTTATCCTCACCCAGCTTGCAAAGAAAGCCAAGCGAAATGAAATAAAACCAACATTAGACCACACATAATTGTGAGAACAGAGCTACGTGGTATCGATCCCCCATTCATCAAAAAACGTTTCCAAAAATGTTGGATAATACATGTTGAGTTTTTGAATTGTTGAAATTATCTCGGATAATACTCATTCAAATAACACTTCTTATACATGTTGGGTTTTTGAATTCTCTTTAATCTGATGCATTTTAAAATCAAGATTGAGACGACGGGGCGAAAACAAGAAGCGGCGACAGGGGCGGCAATAGAAAGTCGGGATGACGGTGATTGCTACGGGGATTCACTTATATTTTTTTAAATATTATGTATATTTTGAGTTAAACATTGAATTCTATATAAAGTACTTTTATCTGTCAATATAAAGTACTTTTTCGGTTTTGAAGGATTTTTAGCAGCTCTTATTAGTGTAGGAGCACATATGTTTCAAGACTGCATTTTTTAGCGGTCTTTTTTAACAAGTTTTATTACTTTATTACTCCACATTTACTTACAAGTGTTGTTGTTATCTGCTTGGTCTTAAGTTTAATGGTTACAAATTCTAATTTTCTAACACACTAGATCAATTGGATCAACCATGAAAGAAAATCGTTGACATGCCTAATTACTGAATTGTATATGGAAGTGATGTGGATGTACATGTCTTAAATGACTAAAATTGTATGTCTTAAGAACCATTGGAAACCACACACCTTTGTTATATTAATTGGTACAGATGAGAATATATGTAGAGGATGTTGCCACGTCAAATGGAGCCACGAGTGATTTGTCTGAAATCAGGGATATATTCAAATGAATTTCGGAAGGCAAGTCTTCAAAATACCCATACCATTTATTTGAAAAACCAAAAATACCCTTTATGGAGATAAACCTATCTTTCTTTTATTGGGTGCTGCAATGTATTCCTATCTTATCTTCATTATTATTAACCTATTGGGGTGCTAATTATTGATCTTATTGTTCTAAAAAATCTACAATATTTTAATATAGATATATTTTTTTGAGTGGGTAAAAAACTCAATTTGAGAAACAAAATAACTTTTTACAATGTAATTTGAATTATTTTACTATTAGCATTACAATTGTTATAATTGGTAATCAATAGTAACTGCAATCAAGACTGCTTAAGACTGAGTTATTACGAACAAAAATACTTAATAGGAAATAAAAAATAACGGAAACCTGTAAATTACAATTTTAAGTCAAAAAAATGAGTGAATTTTAAATATACAACTGCCACTTTTTAGGTCCAAATAAAACACATTTTAAGTTACAAGATAATATCTACCCGTGCTGGCACGGGTAATACAAACTAGTTGTTTAAAAAACTTGATTAATTAATATTGTAAATTGATTTTTGTCGATTTTTGTCCAAATAACATAACCGCTCACTCACTCACTCACTCACCCAACACACTATTCTATCCCTGTCTGTCCGTCTCTCATCACTATCAGGGAGGGTTTCTTTCTACTTTCCACACCCACCACTCACCTCTTTCACTTTTCTCTTCTTAGTTGTTAGTTACTCACTTCTCTTGCTTATTCCAACCAACCCTTAACATGGTGAAACAGATCCGGTACCTCTTCACCTTCCTTTCCTCTCGATTCATCTTATTTCAAGATCCAATCGCTCTTACCTTCCTTGCTCTTCTTGTTCAAACACTAACTAACAATTATTTCACAATAATAATTGCAGGTACTATCATGATGTCTAGAAAACTAGCTTCTTACTGCTCTTAATTGATTTCAATGGACGCTACTGTAAGTTTTGTTTTTCCCTATTCCATCAAATTTCATTTCACTTATACAACAACATTATGACTTCATATCGGACTTTTTTGAATAAATAATTAGCAAGATTATTCTATATACTCTTATTGCGGTATCAATGCTTTCACATTTTCTTATTATATTTAATTTAAACTGTTGACTTGGAATAATGGCTCAACAATCAACATTAAGTAACAAAAAAACCAGACTATTATTTATTACCTCCTCCAAAACTATGTAATAACAAAAGAGCCTTTCCTCTTAATATGTAATTACATTATTCTAGGACAAAGAAGAGAAGGTTTCATGTGTAATTGGTGACAAATCAACTAGTGATGTTGTCGTGAGGCTACGCACGCAAGAAGGTCGAGACGATTGGCTATACTGTCATTCCCATATTCTTATAAACAATTGCAAGTATTTTGCTGATAGGCTGTCTGAGAATTGGCCAACGTGTCAGATCCTTGGTTCGCGAAACTGTGTTGATGTTCATTGCCAAGATTCGAATTTCGATTACTATGTAAATCTTATTCGCCTTCTCTATGTTGTTATTGATGGTTCTGTTGATGATTTGTGGAATGGTGTTAAAAATGCCTTGGGAATTCTCCAAGTAGCAGTTGAGTTTGGATGCCCTCAAATTGTTGCTGCTTGTGTGAACTACTTAGAAGCAGTTACATGGGAAGAGGCTGAAGAGGAGGAGATATTAAGGATCGTGCCTCGAATGGGATTACAAGCTGAGCCTATCTTGGCTAGACTTCAACCGGTGAAGCAGTCAGCTATCGTAAACATCTTTCTCTCGGCTATCCGCTTTGCTACATCGTCCCCTTCACATACGATGAATGATCTGAAATCGTCGGCACAGGAGCAACTTGAGTACATGATAACTGAAGATGAGGATTCCCCTTTGTTGATAGCTGATGACAACATAAAACTTGAGGTAAAAGAATGTGTAAACAGACTATTTTCTAGGTTTGACAACTTATTAACAGATTTATTCTGTGGTTCCACAGAACCACTTTCTGAGACAGGGAATAATAATATCAAGTTGTTTCAATCCTATTTAACTGATTTGACATGGGTATGTCAGTTATTGAGCAAGTTGGAAATCATGAGGGAATTTGTTGAGTACTGGTTTGATGCATCAGAAAAGATTATCAAGGTACTTGAGCAAGGAGGTTCTTCAACTGAACTCATTGAGATAAAGTTGAGAGCTATTGAGGTGACATCAAAGGTTTTAGAGGCAATTGGTTATGGTACTGTTATATTGCCAACTGCAAAACGTCTTTTGGTTTTGAAAGTTTGGCTTCCATTTGTGAGGGTTACAAAACCGTTGATTGATTCTGCTGTGTCGAATTCTGATAATGCCGCGGTGTTTAAAGTAGATTGTGAATTGTGGCAATCCTTGGAATCCACTTTTGTCTCTATCATTCTTGCATTGCCATCAGGGGATCAGGCGCAGGTCTTAAACGAATGGTTGGAAAATGAATATATTCGCTATCCGGACCTAACCGAGGCATTCGAAGTTTGGTGTTATAGGTCCAAGGTTGCTAAGAGAAGACTATCATTGCTAGAGGATGAACATGCAATGACAAACTCAATTTGATGCTTTCAGAAACTATGCTCCTTAATATTTTTATTGGAGTACTAATCCAAGATTCCTGCCTAGTCAAGGCATTGAAAAGAGAACACAGCCTCTTTTTTGCACATGAATGGAATTTTTTGTAGGAGGTATCTAAATTCAATCACCTCCATTCTCATCAATCAATGTAAATTTTGATGAAGAGTATGTAAAACATTGTAGTTCTAACTCTGAACTATAGAGAATGTATTTTTGAAATGATATATTTCAGAGCAAGCAATGTAATTATAATGCATATCTTACTTAAGGATACTAATTGATGATTTTGCTTGGTCTTTTTGAATTACAGACGTGCACTCAAGTCTGAGTGCTGGATGGTTTGCAAACTCAATAGAATTTGAGTTGAGCCTAATTCAACCCTATAAAATCTACTTGTAGAGTGAGGGTTGTCTCCCACTTATAACTCTTTTTCAAGTCATGTCATCTCACAACCGAAGTGAGACTCTTAACCAGTGTAGTTAGTATCGTATGTATCGCACGATACAACTCGCGATACGATTTGAAAAACTGGGCGAACGATGCAAATCGTTGGTCATATCGTTTTGGTGCACGAATCGTGGAACGAATCGTCGGAATCGCTCCAGAATCGTCGGAATCGCGATTCTAATTCGTCTCGCACGATTCAAACATTTTAGCAACCGACCCACCCGCCGTAAAGCCCGATTTGTAAGGTTTGCTGCGATTTTTCACGATGCGTTTGTGCTAGAGGTAGAAGACGCGAAGTGAAACGCCGCGTTTTGGGAGGATGATATGAAACGGTGCGTTTTGGGATTAAATGAAACGCCGCGTTTTGGGTTTTTTCACATTTTTTTGGCGCTTTTTTGGCTTCCTCTACACGCTTCTCTACACGTTTCAATCAAAAGCGTAAACGTGTCACAAGTCACAACCGAATTGCAAAAATGGAGCGTCTTCTTCGTTCCTTCTGAACATCGTCTTCTTCATTCCTTTTGAAGCATCGTCTTCTTCGTTCGTTCTGAAGCATTCGTTCGTTCTGAAGCATTCGTTCGTTCTGAAGCATCGTCTTCTTCGTTCCTTTTCGTCTTCTTCGTTCCTTTTGAAGCATCGTCTTCTTCGTTCGTTCTGAAGCATCGTTCGTTCTGAAGCATTCGTTCGTTCTGAAGCAGCGTCTTTCGTTCCTTTGCTTTCCTTCCCCGTTACTTTCACTATGAGTCAAGCAAAGAAGAAAAAGGAGGTAGATATTACATGGGAGCATTGTGCATCTACCACACCTAATAGATTGTATGTGACTTGCAAATATTGCACACATTCTTGTTGGGGTGGTATTGCACGAATGAAACACCACCTTGCGGGAACAAATCAGAACGTTAGTGCTTGTGCTACGGTTCCGGATGAAGTGAAAGAAATGTTTATGAAGCTTTTGCAAGATAAAGCTAAAGAAGGCACTAATCAAGGAGAGGCTGAACAAGCTATTGTAAAGCTACCAACAAAAATGGCTAGGCAAAAGACAATGAATGAGGTGCTTAAAAATAGAGAGGTGGTGATTCAAGATATTTGCAACGCTATATATGGTAATGCCTTGCCATTTAATTTAGTAAGAAGTGCTTTGTTTGTTAAAATGCTTAATTCGGTTGGTGAATATGGAAGGGTTTAAAACCTCCTACGTATCATGAGGTGAGGTGTCTTATTTAAAGAAAGTGTTGATATTGTTAAAGAAAATATGGAGCTATACAAGAGGATTGGGAAAAATGGGGATGCACTTTGATGTGTGACTGGGTGGACGGATGGAAAGGGTAGGTCACTTACTTTTGGTTAATAGTCCAAGAGGTACTTTTTCTTGAAATCAATCGACACTAGTGATGTGGTTAAGGATGCCAACCGAATGTTTTCTTTATTGGATTCCATAGTAGAAGAAGTAGGAGAGGATAATGTGGTACAAGTTGTGATGAGATGGTGCTTCTAATCTTGTAGGCTGGGACGATTATTAGAGGCTAAGAGAACAAAATTATATTGGTCTCTCTTTGTGCGACTCATC
Organism: Oxytropis ochrocephala; assembly: GCA_020916435.1. NCBI lineage: Eukaryota > Viridiplantae > Streptophyta > Magnoliopsida > Fabales > Fabaceae > Oxytropis > Oxytropis ochrocephala. Next base: position 111,942,204 of record CM037091.1, on the reverse strand, counting down.
GCCTTGATTTGCTTCTTGAAGACATCGCGGCCACTACTTTTTTTTTGATTGACATTGCGAAAGCCAAAAAGGTCACAAAGTTTATTTATAATAATGCATGGGTTCTAAGCCTATATAGAAAGTTTTCCAATGGAAGGAATTGGCTAGACCAAAGATCACGAGGTTTGCCACACCTTTCTCACTCTACATTGTATTATGCGACAAAAGAATGCTATTCGGTCTACATTTGCTTTAGAGGAATATACTTCTAGTAATTATGCAGTAGGGATGATGGCAAAGTAGTGGGAACATTGTTTTGGGTGATGCTAGATTTTGGAGATCTATTCAATATTGCTTAAAGTGTGTGGCCCCACTTGTGAAGGTTTTAAGACTTGTGGATGGAGATGTGAAACTCTCTTTGTGCCATATATTTATGAAGCTATGGATAGAGCAAAAGAGCAAATAGTGCAGAAATTTCAATGGCCAAGAGCCGAGGTACAAGAAGGTGTGGAAGATAATTGACACCCGTTGGGATTTGCAATTACATAGGTATCTCCATGCTGCTGCTTTCTTTCTTAACCCCAAGTAAGTAATTGCATTCTTGAAGGATTGTATAATTATTTATTTTATTAGGTACCATTAGGTAACTATTCATCATTTATTTCATTAGGTACCATTATGTAAGGGTTTCATTCCGGATGATGAAGTTTTAGTTGGTTTACATGAAGTTATTGAGAAAATGGTGCTTGGATAGAAGAACTAGAATTCAAATTGATAAACAAATAGATAATTTCAAAGCGCAAAGGGACTCTTTGGAAGGACAATGGCAATTGACACTAGGGACAAGAAACAACCTGGTTAGTAACCTATTTCAAATTCAATTATTGTTCATGATAAGGGAAGATTATATCAATATATTGTATCAAAAATATAATCTTGACTATGTGAACTTTCTTTTGAATTTTGATAGCTCTATGGTGGGAAAGTTTTGGTGGTGGAGGTAAGGAACTACAAAAGATAGCAATGCGAGTTTTGAGTCTCACATGTAGTGCTACTGGATGTGAAAGGAATTGTAGCGTATTTGAGCAAATTCATACCAAGAAAAGAAGTCGCTTACAAAGATTAAATGCTCTTGTTTATGTCAAGTATAATTTTCAACTTGAGATGAGACAAAAGTCCAGGGAGGAGAAAGGAGAAACTTATGATCCTATATGTTTATCTGATATTGAGTCGGATGATGAGTGGATTACTGAAGTAGAGGATCCTTGCTTGCCGGGTCCGAATGATACTTCATGGATGGATGTACATGAGTCATTTACTCCTGAAGAAGGAGCTCCAAGCAAGAAAAGGAAGAGAGGTAATCCTATATATTTTAAACTTTAAAACATAAAGTTAACACTTCATTTTAGTATTGTTCTTTGTTATACTTTTTAGGTTTTTAATATATAGGTCCAAGAAACCTAAATGCAAGGAAAGATAAGGGAAATTCAATCTTAATAGTGGATGACAATGAGATGGAAGACATAGTGGAAGATGTAGATGAGGAGGAAGAGCTTGAAATTCTTGGGAATGAAGATGATTTGAGCGATGTTGACTTAGGAAATGAAGAAATTGCACCGATTGTAGTTGAAGAGTAGATCATAGTTACATGTGTTTTTTGGAGGGGTTGAATTAAACACTTGTTATGTTTATTTATGACTTGAATTATTTTGAAGTTCATGTTTTTTTGCTAACTCTACTTGGATTTAGTCAAAAATGTTATATAATTTTTTTGTTCATGTATCTTACGATACGATACACGATACGATACACGATTCAGAAAATGGTCCTAACGATACACGATATGTATCCGATTTGATAACACTACTCTTAACACCAACAGTTCAACATGAGCGAGCATAATGCATAAGCATGCTGTCGTCTGGTGTTTTCTTTTTTGAGAAACAAACAGTTTAACATTTGCTTTTGACAGGAAAGGGTAAAACTACATGTTAAAAGAACACTTTCTTTGGCTCTAAGGAGCATCATATGAAGGTAAAAGCTAAAGAATCTGATAATTTTTTGTGAGATTGTGGTGCAAATTATGAGTAATATATTGCTAGGAAGACTAAATTTTAGATTTTTATAGCCATGTAACCTGCAAAATAATTTATGGGCACCTGGGCGCTTAATGTGAGTGTGTAGGTTGCTGTTTCATTTTATGATTGTCTCTCTTTTGGGTGATTTTGGATTTCTATTAATTTTGAAAATCCCTCACAGGATATTCTAATGTCTTGAGCAAGGCTACAACAATGGTGCACTGCTTAGCATTACACTTGGACAAGCTTCAAAACCACCTGGGAACAACACTCCAGTATGTCTTTGGGGATATACATAGACATTTCCTACATATGTAAATGTTTTGTTTTGTTTTGTTTCGAAAAAACATATGTAAATGTATTCCTGTAAAATACACATGTAAATGTATTCCTTTCTCTTCTTCACCAAATGATTTGCAAAACATAACAACATATATATTCTCAATCAAAGATATATTGGTATCTTTACCAAATAAAAATTTATGACATAAATCCATCTATCCCATCCCACCTTCACAACTTGCAAAAATAATATACAACCTCAACAATATACTCCAATCCTAAAAACTATGTAAGAACTCAAATGGTTCTATGTAGGAGGTATAAACCTATACTAAAGTAAAATTCCTTCTTTCTCTTTACACTATAATGAGCAGGGGAAAAGAAGAAATTGTGAGCTACTACATATGCTCACCCTTCAATGTCTTATTTAGGCCACAAAGTCTGGCAACAATTGAGCAGCAAACCTCTTTGGATTTTGCATGTTGATATTCTCATAAGCAGCTGTTGAATGAGGAGATGAAGTGTTTATGTTTATAGTACCAAACTCATTTGTTTCACTTATGTCAATGTTGTTTCTTCCCAATTGAATGTTTTGATTTGGAAGAAATGTTTGATGTGTTGTCCCTTGTATTGAGTCAAGACCAAGAGTGAGTGAAACTCCATTACTTGAAAACCTTGGTGCAAATTGTTCTGAGTCAAACCTACCAATATCTCCAATAGGGTATTGTCCAAATCCACCAATGAAATTTGTTTGATTTCCCATAAATGAGTATTCATCTCTCCCCTGTCTCTCATCTCCAAATTTCATTGAAAGTTGCTCATTGTTTGAATCATTAGGTTTCACATCCATGTTAATAGAATGAATAGAATGAACACTATTTGGAGAATGCATAATCTCATGGTTCCTTTGTTTTTTTGGACTTGCTTGTGCTATTCCTTCTAGTTCTGATGAACCAATGAAGCTGAATCCTGATTGGTTTCTAACATTTCCACCAAGAGGTGATGTTGGTGGTCTTGAAACTGAAACCATTTGAGTGTTCTGGCTTGTAGGAACTTCTTTTATGGAATTGTAACCTTTTGGTTCTGTTTCAGAATTTGAACCTTTCTCTTGAGTGGCTCCTATTTTCATGGAAGAATCTTCATTGCTCTTGCTTGATTTATCCTCAGATCCATTCTGTTCATTCTCCTTCATTTCCTCCACGTACATTTCTTCCACCATTGGCTTCCATAGTCGAACTCGAGCATTTATAAACCAATTCGAAACCTGTTACACAACATACCTCATTAACACGTTGAATACAATTCGCATTGAGTACTAATTATACCATCTCTAGATTAATTGAATTCTATCAGAGTCCGACGTAAAAGAAAGACCCCAGTATCCGTGCAGATGCACAAGTATGTTACTAGTTAAGAGAAAAATAACCATTCATAGAAGTAAAGAGAGTCAATGACTATTGATTACCTGGCTCCTAGTAAGCCCTGTTTGTTTTGCAAGCATGTGCTTGTCAGAATCCTTGGGATAACTGAAACCAAATTCAGGATTTTCAGCACAAAATTGACAATATCTAAAACCTTTGAAGAAACCGTCATAATTTAAAATTGTGGAGCTGCACGATACAACGCTCCAGAGTTGTTGGATCTAATATTCAAGATCCAACGACTCTGCAGATGTTGAATCAATGGTGCAACAATACAGAGTTGTTGGATATAGAATGCAACAACTCCGCAGCTGTTGCACGATGCTGCCAATGCAAAGCATTCAAACACGATATGAATTTGAATTTAAGTGTGCTTACGGGTGGAGGAAGTGTTCGAAGAGCCAAGCGCGAAGAACAGAAACAGATCTTTCAGGCAAACCTCTCTGGGGTCTCCAAGCATTGTGCTGGATCATTCCCAATTGTTGGAGAGCTCGTTGTTGCCTTAACTGATGGTCAACATATTTGAGCCTTGAACCTTCTATTTTACCTCCAAAACAATCTTCTTCTCCTAAGCTTTTATTTGCAGCTCTAATTTGTCCTGCTATTGCATCTTTCAAACATCTAAATTGCTTTGAAATTGTTTGCAGTGCAAGTGAAGTGTAAGTCCTTGCTGATCCAATCCCTGCAGCTTGTTCAAATGATGATACCACAACCTCCATTTGATGGTGGTACTGCCTGTACCTTTGTTCCACCTTCAAAACAAAAAAGTAACCCTTTTCAATTAGCCCATTATGCCACTATTAATAATACTTCTTTAATACCACTGAATTCCCATTCATTATTAGATTAGATAAATCAATGAAAGCAACGTGTATGTAATACTCCATCCGTTACAGAATATAAGTAAAAATTTGTCAACAAAAATTGATGTATCTGGTCTAAATTTTGAACCAGATACATCAACGTCTGTTGACCATTTTTTATTTATATTATGTAACGGAGGGAGCAAGTAATGAGTAAATATTTGATATGGTCCCAAAATTGTAGACGTATCAATTTAGTCTCTTGATTATCGATATTCCAAAATGATCATTGTAATCACAAAAAGTTAATCAGGTTCGTCTCTCTTTTGCTAATCGATCTAAACAAAATAGAATGAATGTGATTAATGTTTTTCAATTTCAATAACCAATACTTATTATAAGAAAAAAATTCAATTTTAAATTCATTGCATAACTGATGTATCTGGTCAATAATATAGACCATATACATCAATTATTAAATAAAACTATAACTGCAAATTTTTCTTATAATTAATAAGAACTAAAGAGATATGTAATTTTGCATGATCCTATAATTTCAGGGAGCAGATTGTGTATTCACTAACATATTAGAAATCATGTCACAATCTTAATTTCTTAATTAATTGAATAAAGTGAACAAAAATGAAGTACCTCATCAAGCATGTTAATTAGCTTTGCCTTCTTCATCTGAATTTCTTGTCTTTCAGCAGTTGATAGCTCAGAGCTACGTTTCCCATTTCCCTCTCCACCAATATCACCATCACCACTACCAACTGCAGAAGTCTCTCCAATCACCTTAGTATTTCCATTTCCACCATTTTTCTTACTAAACTCAGCATTAATCCCAGTGTTAACATTCACAACCTCTTCTAGAAGCTCATGTGCTGCTCTCAGATACTTAGAACTCAGAAGCACACTTTGAATCCCCGAATTGCCATTATTATTATTAGTAGTAACTCCAGAACCCGGCGACGGCGACCCGCTCGACATAGCTTGTACCTGATGGCCTTCCCGGAAGGATCCCAACCGTGCCTGCTGAGAAGAGAGGCTAAGAGACAGTCCCTGTTGAGCGCGTGGAGTGTCACGCGCGGCTGAGTTGGGATCAATTGTGTTCCAAGGATTGTATTGCATGCGAGGAAGGAAACCATGCAAGGAAGGAACGTCATGGTGACCATGCATGGCGTGATGCTGATTGAGGTCTTGGGAGTGAGAAGAGGTAGCATTGAGAGGGATACCAGCGAATTGTTGTGTGTGAGAAGGTTGTGGCGCGTGATTGTTAAAGGAGTTGTTGTTGCCTGTGTTTGTAGCGTTGAGAAAAACAAGGTTGCCGCTGCCGCCACCGCCGTGAGAGGGTGGTTGTTGCGGTGGTGTGTCTGAGTAGTTGATGTATCCTGGATTCATTAGAACAAGTGTTTGTAGTCCATCAGCTCCGCCGCCACCTGATTGGATTTCGGAGTTACCATGATAATATGTCGCCATCGGTTGTTTTTTCTTTCTTCGAGTAAAAATAGGTTGTTACTTCACTAAAAAAAAACAGACCACTACGTTAGTTACAAAAAAAAAAACAGAAAGCAAAGCAAAGGAGCTGACAAACACATGAAATTGAATAGAACAACACTGTACCTTTAGCTGCCTTGTAATGAATCTGGGTATATATGTAATTTTGTAGATCAACCCATAGGAAAGAATACTTGCAATAATTGATGGTGGCTGGTTAATTATTTTCTCTCTCCAAGAATAGTACTGATCTCAAAAGAATCTGCAAAACCGATCAACATCTTGAATAATTGAGGTTCATGTCTCACTCTTTACAAATCAAGCTTGAAAGTTCTTTCATTAAAGAGAGAGCTTGAAAATTGGAAGAAGAAGAAGAAGATGATGATGAGAAGGAAAAGGAAATAGATGAAGTGTGTATAGGCTTTTTATAAAGAAAAAAAGAGATATTATATTATATAAAAGTATAAATAAAATTAAAGTGATTGACAGAAAGAGAAGAAAGAAAAGGAGATAATTCATTATTATATTTTATGAAATGATATGATATGATATGGTACCTGGTGTGAAGGAAATTGGAAGCTGCACGTGCTTCATGATCGTCTCTGAATTCTGCAAAGGAAAGAAGAATTTCAATTACAGTGACACAAAAAACGAATCAGATTTTGGACACACAAAAGGAGAAATAGAGAGAGAGAGAGAGAGACAAGAAAGCATAGACACACGCACACGCACAGTTTAGTTTCACCCACCAAAGCAATACTACTACTACTACTATACAGTTATCAAAGTATAAGAACACATCAAATCAAAGGCATATATAGATAGATAGATAGATAGATAGATATATGCATTAAACACACCCACATGTCAATTGATCTATCTATGTTTGGAATTTCATCACACTTACAAAGAGGAAACCTCTCTGTCAAACTCTCAAATCCCTGCAATTCTAACCCAACTCAGAAAGGAAAACAAAAGAGATATCATTAGAAAAAGATACCCATCTTTTTTCATCTCATTATATTATCCATACATTTTATGAATAAAAAAATTATTATTTTTGAATAAATAAAATACTGGGTAAGGAGAAATTTTGTAAGAAGTTTACTTGTTTTGATTTGACCTTCTCTTTTCAAATCATTTGATATATGCAAAATCAAGCAGCAACCTTTGATGAGCAACAAAGAACTTTTGAAGGAAAAAGAGTGAGTGTGAGAGAGAGAGAGAGAGAGAGAGAGAGAGAGAGAGAGAGAGAAGGGTTCTTTCTGAGCTGAGAAATCTATAATAAATAAAAATATATATAATGAAATTGCAATCAAGGTGTGTCAGAAGATACAAACAGCTGAAAAACGAGGAAACGTCTTCTTCCACAAACATTAATTAATTAATTAATTAATTAATTATTTTTTGTTAAATAAAAGAAAAATAAAAAGGAAGATGATGATGATGGACAAGTAGCAGCAGGTGGAAGGATCTCATTGCTTATTTCTCCATTAAATATCTTTTTGTCGTTTTCTAATATTTTCCATATTATTATTTTTATTAACTTATTTAGGAATTTTTGTGGTTGGATGCCTGAGTTTGAAGATAAAGCAATTAAATTGCTAAGGAACACAGAACCAACCACCCTAACACACCAACTTTAATGCTTTCAAACCTGAAAAATATACTACTTGTCCAAATTATTATCCCGCAATTTTTGCACTTATTTTTCTTCCTAATAATTATCTCTTTTTTTAGGTACATCATTATCTCTTAAATTTTACCTTATTATATTATAAATTTAATTGATTAGAAGGGTAAATTTGAAAAAGAGAAAAGAAAAAGAGAGTTTTACAAAAAGCAAAGGGTCCCAATCAAGTGCATGTATGATGTGTCTATGAATCATGAGGCCTCTAAATAAGTGGTCCCAAATGAGCTTGGCTCTCATGCATCATACCTATACTTGCAGACATCAGCAGAAGAACATAATGATAAATAACAATTTAATTCAAGATTTTTTCTTATATTAATATTTCACTTATTCCTTTTGAAGTATATTCCTTCTCTTGTATTCTTATCCCAAAAAGGAAGAAAAATACAACACCCCATAATTTCAAATTTTAATCTTCTCTCTCTATATTTTTTGACTACACCCAAAGGATAACTTAACAAAGATGCATAAAAACAAAAAAAAATGAGTAACCATAGAGTAGAAAAAAATGGACAAAAACAAGGAAATATGCCCCACTTAATAAGTAATTACAAGAAATAAACCCTTTCCAGCTTGTTTGAGGTAATCTCGTCATATGCATGGAAAGACACAGAATATATATATTAAAATAATTAAAATTGTGAATTGCAAGCAACGGCTATTTTCTACATCTCAAAAATAAGTTTCCAATCACCATCAGTAACTATTATTGTGTAAGAATGAGCAGTGACAAAATTTAGGCCTGTGATGTTAATAGGACTAAAAATTATCGAAGTTGGGGACATTCTTCATGTAGCTAGGGTTTCATATATAAAGCAATGCAATTTGGTAGGCGCTATTAATATACTATATTTATATAAAGAAGTGGTTTCTATGAATGGTCTTTTTATACTCAAGCTGTCCTTCTCGTAGAGATCAATGTCAATAAGTATTTATTTGATTTCACCCTTCCCTTCTCCCTTGGATTCTTTCATGAAAACTCATTTCAACTTTTTGTTCTTACTTAGCTTGGATTAACATTTAACAGCTAGGTTTTTCAGTTTTTACAGATAGTAAAAAAAACGTTGGATCTCTCACTGACATTATATAGAAACAAGAGTAAAAGGTTGTGCTCATGTTACTCGTGAATGAATTATTCAGATGTGTCAGAAGCCTCGATAGTTTAGGAGAAAGATCGCGATGATGTTCCTTATAGTGCTTTTTCCTTATTAAGGATCATCCTTAAAAATGTATAAAAGAGTGATGTGCACACGTGGGGTCTATTTAATGACTCAAATGGGGAGTCCTCCATTGTGGATGCTCTTATACCTTGAAAGTGTGTGTATATTACATAATGATCTAGACAGGGTTAGGGTGGCAATTTCTACCCATGAATGGATCCTCATGACCGCTTAATGAATGGGCCCTGTGCAGTGGTGGATATTTTTCCCCGTAGGGATGGAGACATGGGAGAAAATCCCCCCGCAGTCAAAGTGGGGATGGGGATCATACCCCCCGCCCCGAATATATTAAATAATTATTCTTATTATAGATATATATTATATTATAAGTAATTAATTTTTTAGTCTTTTATACGTGTTTTTAATTTAAAATATTAACATAATATTAAATTGTTCTAACTTTTATACTTTCTAAATATTAAAATATAAAAGTAAAACTAATCTTTATATTTTTTATATTAAAATGTTCAACTTTTGAATTTTAGTCTTACTTTTTATATATTTTTCTAATTTTATTATATTTTATTTTATATTTTTGCTAACTTTTAATAAACTCTTGGGGTCATGAGCAGGTGGGGATCCGTGGGGATGGGGATGGGGAGAAATGTCCTCGAGGCGGAAGCAGGGGATGGGACGGGGACAATTTGGGAGGCGGGGACGGGGAGCGGGAGAGTTCTCTCTTTTTTATTTTCTTCTAACAACATTTTCTTTTAATATTACACACAGAGTTGATTCAAAGATAGGATGAGGCTTAAAATTAAGTACGGAGTAAGACCTAAGAATGAACAAATTATTGAAAAAGTTTTTGTTCGGTACCTTACTCGAATCCGGTTGGTTCCGAGACGATAAGTCGGTAGTGCTCATGTGGAAGTCGTCCTTTAGAGTTCAAGTAAGGGGGTTGTACCTGCAGACACTCCAACGCTCAAGTCAGCGAAGTGGAAGTCTATATGAGGCAGAGGAAGAATATTGTTCACCTGTTGTGCAAAAAGGTTGTGCAAGTGTACACAGTCTTAAACAAGTAATAAAGTGATAAGAAAGGTCGAACCCACAGGGATTGGATTAATTTGCTAGCCTTTTATGGTAGTAGTTAAGTTAAGTGATGAAAGAGTTCGAGAGTAAAATATGAGGAATATTTGAATATGTATATAAAACTAAAAGATGTTGTAACTCAGTTGAGAGAGATGGTTGAAATGCATTTTCCTATATAACTTCACTTTGAGATTTTGATGCTACTTATGATGTTCATGCAATCATTGCTCCTGCAATGATTGCACATGCATGCAATGAATACTGCTAAAATAAATACTTGTGCTTTTCAGCAACTTTTCTTCAGGGTTTCATTACCTGGCTTATGTCTAAGCTCTTGAATAAGTTCACCATTGTATTTGAAGCTCCAACAGTATCATTCTATGGACTAAGCTAGCCTATGTCTAGGATTTAGCTTGGATTTAACAAAGTTTCCTTTTATTAAGTCACTTACCCATATTAGTTCTTGAGTTCATACCATAAACCATTTCTGTATTTATGATTGTACTTATTCTAAGCGATCAAGCTCAAAATAAACTTTTGAAAGAATTAGCATACAACAACTAAATTGCAAGACATCATATATAGGTAACATGAAAACTACTCAAAGATTCATTATATAGTTAAAGCACCCGACCAAAGGGTAATTTAGCGCATGCTTGACATTGTTAAACACTTACAAACAAGAGAAAACATGCTTATAAGAAAGGAAATACAAAGGAGAAAAGATAAGTGGTACATTACACAATTGCCACTCCTTTGTACCTTCTGCCTAACAATGCTAGGGCAATGAACCTCTCAGCAACAGAACCGCAACAAGAAAAGTAAACTAAAGTAGAGAGAGAAGTTGTCACTTTCTCTCTTTCCTTACAATGAAAACAAACTATTATCTAAGTGAAGTAAAACTTGAGCGATCCTCTTCATGAAGAGAATGATGAGTATTTTTAGGCTCCATGAATGTGTTGCCTTTGGCGCCAAGTAGCTCAAGCATCTCATCCACTTGCTCAAATGTGATTGATGGGAAGCTTCACCAACTAAGAAGGGAGGTCCAATAACCTTATATGCCAAGTGTACTTGTGAAAATCCAACTTGTTGGTGAGATGCATGAACTTGAAGCCGCATCGATCCTTGCCACTTGTGCAACTTGCACTTGTAACTTGACATGCTGACGTCATCATCAAATGCTTGGAGCAATGAGTGAGAATTGTGTTGTTGGTGCATGATTCTGTCTGTGCTTGAATCTCTATTGCTGGTGCTATGACTGATGGATGCATTGCAGCTGCAATGGTTGCTGACTCTATTGCAGGTGCAATGGTTGCTGGCAGCAATTGAACAAACACATCAAAAATACCACAAGCCATAGAAATTAAAGCCTATGCAATTCTAAGCAAGAGATATGTGAATTTGCTATTCATTCTCTTAATTGATAATGCAACACTACTGAGTTACATTCAATAATTCAATTTTAAGAGTTAAATAACTCTATATATCATAGAGTTATCAACACCTCACACAATGAATGCGTAGGTATTTATAGGTGTTGATTGGAGTCAGGTGCGGTTTAAGAAGGGTGAGTTTCACTACAAGAATTCACTGTATTACTGGCGGACTCAATCCCCCAGTAATGACATAAATCAGCCAGAAATTGCACTTTACTGGCGGATTTTGTAACGCCCAAAATAATTTAATTATTTAATTAATTAAGTTATTTAAGGCTTGCAACACTTAATTAAATTGATTAATTAAGTTGGGTTTATTTTACCTAAAAGGGGTCTAATTCATTTTAAATAAGTTACTAAGTTGGATTATTTTATTTACAGGAGGTGGAATGAATTAATAGTGGGAGTGGAGAATAAGGCCCAAGGGCCATTATTTAAGCCCAATAGTAGTAATAAAGCTTAGGGGTTTTCCCATTAGGGTCTCATTACCCATTTTGAAAAGAAAGAAGAAAAATACACTACATAGAAACGGAGGAACGGCGGCGGTTAAAATTGAGAGCGGCGGCGGTTTGATTATTATTGGAAACATAAGTTAATGTTTCTTTGGCGATCCTGACAAATGGCTTCAACTCACGATTGATATTACCTAACCAAATTAGAGATTAAGCGAATCTATACTACGAGAAGAGTTTGAGCCTTAAGAACTACACATTTGTGGTGTAAATCTTCTTTGAATAAAAACACGATGACTTTATATATAAACCCTAACCCCACAAAACACGATGCAAAAGCAGAATGATCAACAAATTAGGGGAAAAAACATTTAATCAAATTGAAGCACCTAGAAACGGAATAAAAAAACATGAAATTTGGTAATCGTTTCTAATTTAGGGTGAAGAGTAAATCTAAATCGTCCTGAAGCCTTTTTAATCCTATGAACAGATATGAGATAGATGTAGAGACTCATCCTTGATTCCTATCGGTCAGGGCCCTTGAAGAACCCTCCACGTTCGACGGAGGCGCACCTGGTGTGACGGAGGTGACGGAGGCGAGAGAGAGCGAGAGAAAAAGAAAGAGAGAAAGAAAGAGAGAGAGGGAGAGAGAGACGCACCTGGTGTGACGGAGGTGACAGAGGCGAGAGAGAGCGAGAGAAAACACTGCGTATTGTTGAGAACGACGGAGGCGAGAGAGAGCGAGAGAGAGGCATGCGTGCGTGAGAGAGCGAGAGAGGAAACACGATGTTGTGAGTGCGTTCTCTCTTTCTTTTCCTGAGACTATTGGAACCGCCGTGAGACTATTGGAACCGCCGCCGATGTTTCTCGTTGGAGGCGGTTATAAGCAACCGCCGCGGGACAAGTTAAGCGGCGGCGGTTGGGCTTAACTGCCGCAAATCAAGTGCCGCTAATACTCCGTTTCTTTGTAGTGATAGAAGAGTAGAGAGAGGGAGGGTGCGACGGCTTGGAGGAGAGGAAGTAAAGGTGGAAACTTTTTCTTTGATTCTTGGTGGTAAGTCACATTCTTGGTCTTAATCTTCATTATTTCTCTTACTGGTTCCATTCCTAAGAGTTCCTAAGCTCATTTCTACCATTTTGGAATTTCCATGGATACCCAAAAGAAGAGGAAACTCACGTTGTTGCTGGAAATAGAGGAAAGGAAGGAGTTTTCTTGAGTTTGGTGTTGTTACATTCCCTTTATATTCTAGTGTCTCATTTCTCCACTTTGTTGATTTTACGTTTTATCCCAAGGGTAAAGGGTCACGTTTTCAGCAGCTAGGAATAGTGGAGATACCCCATTTTTGTAATCCTTGGTGTTGGTTGAAGATTCAAGCTTAAGCAAGGTTAGGGGATTCTCCTTTATGTTAATAATAGCTAGTATGATATGTGTTATAGGTGGAATGGCTCTAATAATGACTTGTTGTGTGATTGTGTGTTGATGACATGTTGCTTGATGTTTGGAATGTTTGTGTTGGTCATAACATGCTAATTGTTGCTATGGAAGCATGAGTTGTGATTTATGCATAGTATATGTTTGATGATTTGGTTATATGAGCATGAGCATGTAAATATGATGATTAGTATTAATAATTCAATGGCTATGTTGGTGTGGTTATGTGAGAAATAATTTGTTTGGAAGAAATTAGGTTTTGAAGTGTGTTGGGTGTAGGTTGGAAGGGGCGCAAATGCTAGGCATTTTGGCGCCGAGTTCTTCTTGCTTTCTTCATCAGGCGTGCGTGTTGTGGTGAAAGGGAGGGCGCGCAATTGCTAAGCAATCTGGCGCCAAGTTTGCCGGGTCTCGGGTGAGCAGTGCAGGCGCCATTTCACCGAGGAATTGGCGCTGGTGGAGTGTTTGAAATTTGGTGTGATGGTGGTCTTTGGGTAGGCGCCATTTGCTAGGCAAATAGGCGCCCGGGGCTCTGTTTTGGGTGTGGTGGTGTTGATGCAGGTGGTTTGGCGGGGCGCGATTCCACAGGAATCTGGCGCCCTGTGGGCGAAGTGTGTGTGTGTCTGAGGTGGCCGTGCGGGGAAGAGCGCCGATTTACTAGCAACTTGGCGCCCTGTGCTAGTGTGTGAGTGTGGGCTGAAGTTGTTGAGTTATGGGGCGCCATTTTGGCTGCCCTTTGGCGCCTATTTACCCAAATGTGTCTAAGTGACGATTTAGTCCCTAAGAATTAATTTAATCCTTGGCGTGACAATTTAGTCCCTAAGAATTAAATTAATCCTTGGCGTGGCAAAATAGTCCCTTAGTGTCTAACTAGTCCCAATATGTCGAATAAATCCCCAAGTTCCTAATTTAATTATTGGCGTGTCAAAATGGTCCTCAAGTGAGGAGGGTGTCCCTAGGGGGGGTGGTTTTGGTCCTTAGGTGAGAATTAATTGATAACTGATAAATTGGTGACAAACAATTGGTGAGGTGATGGTGAACAATTGGTGAGGTGATGGTAAACAATTGATGAGGTGGTGTTTGACAATTGGTGAGGTAGTAGTTAATAATTGATGTGGTGTGCTTAGTGTGATGTGATGCATTGTCATATTGTCACATGAATCATATGCATGGCTTCGGCCAAATAGTTGATGATGGGCTTCGGCCAACAGGTGATGAATACCCTACGGGGTGGTGAGTTACCCTACGGGGTGGTGAGTTACCCGACGGGGTGGTGAGGTGAATATGGATCCACATGCATTATGCACACATGCATACATCATGCATTCATTAATCAATTCTCTGTTGTGACTTGTTGATGTTCCTGTTGAATGGTGAATGCTTAATAGTTAATGATTGTTAGTGCTAGAAGTCTTCTGATTATAATGCTTATCTTACTTGTTATTATTTATGTAAAGAGACTCACCCTAGCATTTTTTTGTGTTGCCTGCTCTCGTGGCGACCAACAGGTGATTCTGCGTGAAGGTGCCATGCCTTCATGGGATATTGTGTCAGCTCTGATCTAGTAACACCGGGGATGGGATTTTAGAGCTACTAATTCATGTTATGTATTTGACTATGAATTTGAGTATGTTAAACTCGATTTTATTTCATTGCATTGCAAACCTGTTTTACGGATTATTGTAAACATTAAGCGGTGTTTGAGGTCTTAACCCACATGACTATGATATGTGTTTTGCGCACTTGATGCGTTTGGATTTTTAACGGTGTTTTGAGATTATTTTGTTAAATGTACCACCCTCCTTGAGGTGCGTGGAAAGTTTTTGAAAACTCTGATTTTTATTAACTTAATTAGCTTATTATAGAAAGGGGTGTTCTGATTTAGTCCTTGATGTCGGTAGTAAAAACGCTCGCGAGTAGCGGTTAGTGTGTGATTGATTTTACCCGATAATTCTTGGCGGATTCTTGGCGAAATTCCGCCGATAATACTTGGCTAAAATTCGACGATAAATCCGTCGATGAATTCTTGGTGAAATTCCGCCGATAATCTATTATATATATTTTTTTAAAAAATATTTTAAAAATGCTTTTTATATTTAATTTTTTTATAAAATCGTTTTTATTTAATTTTTTAAAAACTAATTCTTAATATTTAGAAATCGTTTTTTTATTTAATTTTTTAAAAACTAATCTTAATATTTTAAAAACTATTATATATATTTAATTTTTATTTAAATTAATTTTTTATTTAATTTTTTTATAAAATGTTTTTTTATTTAAAAATATTTTAAAAATGCTTTTTATATTTAATATTTTAATCCTCTATGTGGTGGTGGTGGTGGTGGTAGTGTGGTTGGTGGTGGTGTGGTGGTGGAAGAGAAGAAAAGAGAGTGGTGGTGGTGGTGGTGGTGGTGTGGTGGTGGAAGAGAAGAAAAGAGAAGAAGAGAGTGGAAGAGAAGAAGAGAGTAAATGAGAGAGTGGAGTGAAAAGAGAAGAAGAGAGTGGTGGTGGTGGTGGTGTGGTGGTGGAAGAGAAGAAAAAGAGAAGAAGAGAGTGGAAGAGAAGAAGAGAGTAAATGAGAGAGAGTGGAGTGAAAAGAGAAGAAGAGAGTGGTGTTGGTGGTGGTGTTGGGTGGTGGTGGTGGTGTGGTGGTGGAAGAGAAGAAAAGAGAAGAAGAGAGTGGAAGAGAAGAAGAGAGAAGAAGAGAGTAAATGAGAGAGAGTGGAGTGAAAAGAGAAGAAGAGAATGGTGGTGGTGGTGGTGGTGTGGTGGTGGAAGAGAAGAAAAGAGAAGAAGAGAGTGGAAGAGAAGAAGAGAGAAGAAGAGAGTAAATGAGAGAGAGTGTGTTTGGTAAAGGATAGAAATGGGAGTGTCTGCTGGGTTGGTTTAAAATGTGGCGCGAATTACTGGCGGAATTGAAACATTACTGGCGGAATTTCACCCGATAATATCTGGCGGAATTTGACCCGTAATTCTTGGTGATTTCTTGGCGAATTTTAGCCGATAATTCTTGGTCGAATTTCACCAAGAACTCATCGGCGAGAATATTCCGCCGAAGAATCGCAATTATCTTGGCGAAGCGATCCACGTTATTGGCGCCGCTTTAGACACGTGAAAGTGCGCGAGATAATAATGTCATTTACGGCGGAATCTTCACGTTCTTGGCGGAACTTGATTCTTGGGTGAATTCGGCGATCGTAGCGCTTTTTTCGGGTAATTTCTCGTGAGAATATTCCGCCAAGAATAACTTCTGATTCTTGGCGGATATATATATATATATATATATATATATATATATATATATATATATATATATATATATATATATATATTGATAATTTTTTTATTTCCTAATTAAATTCGCGAGAAATGAATAATAATCCGCATGATAAACATCTTCGATTGTTTAAATCTTGCCGAAATGCTATGATATCTGCGAGAATCGCATCTTGGCGGACTAAATCGCCGATGTCGCCAAATTACGCGAATTTTCTTACCGGCCGATCGATTCGCTTGAAATGTTTAGCTTGATAATGCAAGTAATTCTTGTAGTGTTTTGCGACGTTGGATCTTTGGCGCACGATCTCTGTCGTTGCTGAGGTGCTGCACATATATCACCATTTGCAACTCTGTTGTGCGAGTATGGGTCGGTGTTGGGCCCGAAATCGGACTTGGGTGCAGCCCAATTAATCCAAAACAATTTTATATATGTGAATTTTGTTGTATTTAAAAATGAAGCATGCATGTAATGGCAATAAGCTCTCATATCGAGCTCCATCGTCTAGCTATAACCTCGACCAAGCTGATCAACTAAAGGTTAACGAGGTATTTATTTTTCCAACCGAGTTGTGCATCATCGTATCAGCTCGGACAAGCATCAGATGTTAAAATATCAGAATAAAATGCTAAGTCCTTCCGAGCGAGAGACTAACTTCGTCAACGAGAAGATCTAGCTCTAAGTGAGCTCACCTTGAGAATGATCACCCCAACAAATTACCTGCCAGTTGAATGGCAGTGTCAACAGTGACAAGTTAATTGGACTGGGAGACGTAGTAATTGCTCGGCACTGGTAGATACAACAGACAAGAGACATCAGCCAAAGTGATCGTGATCTCACTGAATGGTAGGTGAAATGAAGCGAGGTTTCGAGGATGTCATCTAGATATCACTCATGATCAATGATAGTAGAGAGCGGAATGGATGGGGGCTAAACACGACTACTCAGCGTCTGAGATAGAAATCAACAACCTATGATATATAGAGGAATCAGGTGTTTCCTTATTTTGTTGCCATGTGCAGATACTTTCAGTTTTCCCCGCAATTGAATAAATTAAAAATGAAAAACACACAAAACATATAAGAATAAAACCACGTAAAAAAATAAATCTAACCATTATGTAAAATAAATAAATTTACATGACCTCTCAGAATATTAAAAGCTACGTGTTCCTCAAATCGAGTAAGCACCTGACCATCTCTCGGTCCAAAAACAGGCTCCTCCTTTGACACGGGTACATTGATCCTCAATCTCGTCATCGAACTATCGGCACAGTGTCGTCGATGGTAGACCTCCTAACCATCTTTGGTCTTTGGTCAAGTGGTCTTTGATACGGTGATCGAGGCTCAGTGTCTGCTGCTGCTCCTCTTGAGCAGGCTAGCTCATCCGCGAACAAGTATATCTCGGGCAGAAGTATGGCCGGCGACTCGCACCTACGTGTGTACGCTCACGGAGTAATATCTTCGGTGCCGTCACACGGCGTGATGTGAACCCCCCCGGGGCGACTCCTCGCACTAACCCATGTGAATTAGTTAGTATCCTGCCACAAACTCTACTATAAGCCACTGCAACCATTTTAAAATACAAATTATTAGTTAAAAAAATATATATTGTGCAACGAATTTACATGTAAAACTGTCTGTAGCCATCAGATTTATTGTAAATTCGTTTCATAAAAAGCCAACTACGGATTTACCAAAATTATACATAAATCCGTTTTGCAAAAATTATCAACGATTTAAAAATATGTGAGTCGAATTACATAGTTAGTTGTTTTGGATTTATGTACTTCAGATGGTAAGAAAAATAGAGAGAACATGTGAGAGAGAGAGAAGGGAAAACAAAAGAATGAATAAGAGATGTAAATTATATGAGGGTATTTTGGACAAATCCTCTAAGGTGTGGGGGTATAGTGGAAAGTGGTGGGCCGGGTCTAAAAAAAACAACCCAAATATATACAGTTGGACCGGACTTGAATGTCTCCCAAACAATTAGTTGTAAATTAAAACATGGGTTTGTGAGTAGAGTTGTCAAATTTGGGTAGCCCAACCAGACCAGACCCAATGAGTAAAAATGTAAAACTGGTTGGATTGTTTTTGTAGTCTATCCCAAAACACTAGGCCACCAAGTCGGCCCGACTCGATCTAACTTTTAACAAAAGAAACCACCAAAGACATTAAAAAGTGGGCCTAGCTTGGCCCATGGACTTCAATGGCCTCATTTTTTTGGGGCCTCTATTAAGTGAGCCTTTCCCAACCGAGAACATTGGCCCATCAGGTCAGCCCATTAGACTGGGCCAAAATTGACACCTACACCTAATGGGCCATCGAAGTAGGCCAAAATAGTCAGTTATTTTGGCTTTATATATAATGAGTTCAATGCAACCTAAATTACCGACTCCTCAAGCCATCCCTAAATTGACAACTCTAGTTACAAAAAGATCACACATATATTAGCAAAACTCAATCCAAACTCTCATTATAAGCAATTCGAGTTTTGCCCATCTTAGAATGTGGTTTAAGGCCTAACTCAACCCCACAAAACCGGCTTGTAAGGTGAGGGATGCCACCCACTTATAAAGTCTTTTTCAGGCCATATCACATCCGATGTGGGACTCTTAACACACCCCCTCACGCCCGGGGTGGACAAGCTGGAGCGTGACCGAGTGGCCCGATAGCGGGTGGCCCAACGGATCTTGGATTGGCTCTGATACCATCTTAGAATGTGGTTTAAGGCCTAACTCAACCCCACAAAACCGGCTTGTAAGGTGAGGATCCTTCGGGCCACCCACCATTATTATCCACGCACCAAGCCCAATAGTGCTGGGCGTGAGGGGGTGTATTGGGAAAAACCCAAGTCCCACATTGACTAGAGATATGGTCTCAAAAGAGTTTATAAGTGTGAGGCATCCCTCACCTTACAAGCCGGTTTTGTGGGGTTGAGTTAGGCCTTAAACCACATTCTAAGAGCCCATACGCAAAAATTGTCACTAAATATATAGAGCGTTCGTGTGTAAATGTATAGAATTTACATTTATGCGATTTTTGCCCATATTCATAAATTGTCACACACACACACCTACATCCTACCGATCTGTTTGAAGAAATATCTTTAATTAAAAATCGAGCTAGGTTTTTTTTTGTAGTGTTTGCTTTAAACCTTATTTACTTTTGGATCAATACTTAATTTCGCCATTTAAATTCACTAATATTTCAAAAGAAATACACACAAGAAGAAGATTAATATTGTTTCTTTAGAATAGTAAGAGATTTATTAGGAATTTCATTGGTAAAATAAGTGTGTGATTTTTTCAATGACAATTTTTTTTCCGATCATTATCGATCCATTAATATCATCTAGACACATTTATTATGTGCCAATTCTAATCATATTCTATGAAGGGTTATATTATAGGCTTATAGCGCATTAATCACTCACTTGCTAGTGATAGAAAAAGAACTTTTTTTTTTATAAAAAAGAAAAAAAAATTGTACTGTTCAAAGTTCTTCTTTGGATTTAGCGATGATTTATGCTATATAACTGGATGCATCTTCCTTGGTATATTACCCGCAAAAGTAAACCATTATAGAGTCCTAGATATACCTAAGAAGGTGGAGGTTATCACCATGATGATGGTGACCCAGAATTTAACTACTTTGGATAAGATTTTCCCCAGTACCAGTTGAGCAGCATGCATGACATGAATTATTGGTTATTCATTCTCCTAACTTATACAGATTAGATAACTGAACTTTTAACCCATCTAATTTTTTTATAATAGCATAAGACAACACAGAGGAGTCTCTATACAAATTAGTTGGATTTGGAATTATGTTGATTTTGAACTAAACTAACCAATTAGATAAGTGACACATACATCACTGTCACAGAAACCGCAAGAGGGAGGTCTCTATACTGATACTGAACTCACTCTCTCTATCAATGTTTATGGGCGTGACTATACATATATAATATAAAAGATTTTGTAAGTGGCCATGTATGGTCCCTTTGTGTGTGTTATCTATCTATTTCAATATTGTTATATCATGGGACTCTTTGATTGTTGATGGTTGTCTCTCCCTTTTCTTATTCCAATTTCTTTTTCTCAAGAAAATGACTTCAAAAGAAGAAAACACTTAAAAAAGGTCCAAGATTTCCTACTTAAATTATTCTATATATCTAGTTAGTACGTGTCAAAAAAAGGCTAAGAAATAAAAGATAGCAAAATATGGTAACACATACAGCATAATTCATATGTGTAGGCACCAATCATATTAGTTAAGGTCTAGCTAGTTGCCTCAAAATCATCATTATGCATACTAACAAGTCTAGAGTAATTTTTATAAGTTAATTTCAAAATCATCATTAATCACTTACTTATAAACTCTTCAGAGAATAACCAGCACAGATGACCGAGTAACACAGTTGGTCGATGCGAAATTTGCTCTTAAACACGAGATGTTATTAGTCTTTTATTGAAAATATTAGACACTGCATTATAACTGACCTTCCGAAAAGAAAAGAAAAAACTCTTGTGAGAATGATAGTGGCAGCAGATCCTATGATGTTTGTGGAGCTATTGTTTTGTTTTCTTTAATTTGGAAAATTACAGAAGATCTCTATCAGGTGGTTAAATCAGCTGGTGTACCTGTCACATGATATTTTGACCGGATAATATTGCAGAGAGGGTGGTGAGGGTACTATGCAATTCAGCATGGACCCATATATGTTTTGAATGAATAATAACCTTGTGAAAACCGGAAGGTATATTAAAGAAACCCTAATTAATATTGCTAGAAAAGTATATATATAATTAAATGATCACACTATACCTACTAAAGACCCCACTCACCCCACTTCCTGCTCCCAACTCCTTCCAGCATATCTGTGTAATAATATTCTATGCACCTATATATCAATACGTGTATCTTATTTATCTTGTAGGGGCTTATCCAGCAACATAACATAAACATAAAAAAAATTAATTAAACATATTTATATCCCTAGATGGGCCGTGGCTGCACTAATTAAAATATAGGAACACAATTTCGCTTTTGATTCATCCTTTTTTATTAAAAAAGAATTAGTATTTGTTGAGGTTTGTGGAGGAGATAATGATATATTATATGTGTAAGGTTCTGTAATTCTAAAGCAGGCAACGATTATGCCCCAACTTTTGCCTACTTCTGGCTTTTTGTTTCGATATCCAACCTCAACTTGTGGTATGCTTTGATTGGTCTCTTGTGACTGGAAAGTCAAGAGATTGACTTACTGAAAGAAATTGAGATGATAGCAGTGTCACGTTCACTGAATGAATCCTTTTGACATCACTCCTCCATTCTACTTAATTATTACCACCACAACTGTTATTGTGTTATTGTTATTTGTTATGTATGAAACACCGATACAGATACAAACAATTGGCACGAAATAAATATGGACCTATATATA
Organism: Oxytropis ochrocephala; assembly: GCA_020916435.1. Classification (NCBI taxonomy): domain Eukaryota; kingdom Viridiplantae; phylum Streptophyta; class Magnoliopsida; order Fabales; family Fabaceae; genus Oxytropis; species Oxytropis ochrocephala. The sequence goes on along the minus strand of CM037091.1, from coordinate 111,920,157 downwards.
GACACTAAATTAATAATTGGCGAGCTAAGGGATATCGAAGGAATAAGAATGAGGTCCAGAGTTCAAACTCCGGAAACTAACATTTTCCCCACCCCTCTAACAATTAACACTGCTTATAAAAAAAAGGTTTTTGAATGATTTGTTTGAAATATTAATTCAAGAGTTTTGATTGTACCAACATTGAATATTTGTTAGGACTTTGTAGTATTTATACTACTTTGGATTGATGAGGATATGTTAGATTATTTATTACTAGTATAATTTTTAAAATTGTGCAGCCAAAG